>SJYX01002590.1:122879-167860 GCA_006410675.1 Oreotragus oreotragus
TAGTCAAGGCTATGGTCTTTCCAGTAGTCATGTATAGATGTGAGAGTTGACTGTGGATGTGGACTGTGAAGAAAGCTGAGCACTGAGGAATTGATGCTTTTGAACTGTGGTGTTGGGGAAGACTCTTGAGAGTCCCTTGGACTGCAAGGAGATCCAACTAGTCCATTCTAAGGGAGACCACCTGACCTTCCTCTTGAGAAACCTGTATGCAGGTCAGGAAGCAACAGTTAGAACTGGACATAGAAAAACAAACTGGTTCCAAATAGGAAAAGGAGCACGTCAAGGCTGTTTATTGTCACCCTGCTTATTTAACTTACATGCAGAGTACATCATGAGAAATGCTGGGCTGGACAAAGCACAAGCTGTAATCAAGATTATTGGGACAAATATCAGTAACCTCAGATATGCAGGTGACACCACCCTTATGGCAGAAAGTAAAGAAGACCTAAAGATCCTCTTGGTGAAAGTGAAAGAGGAGATTGAAAAAGTTTGCTTAAAACTCAGCATTCAGAAAACTAAGATCATGGCATCTGGTCCCATCTGCTGCTACCGTTAAGTCACTTCAGTTGTGTCCAACTCTATGCGACCCCATAGATGACAGCCCACCAGGCTCCCCCTAGGGCAAATAGATGGGGAAACAGTGGAAACAGTGTCTGACTTTATTTTTCTGAGCTCCAAAATCACTACAGATTGTGACTGCAGCCATGAAATTAAAAGAGGCTTGCTCCTTGGAAGTAAAGTTATAACCAACCTAGACAGCATATTAAAAAGCAGAGACATTACTTTGCCAGCAATGGTCTGTCTAATTAAGGCTATATGTTTTCCAGTAGTCATGTATGGATGTGAGAGTTGGAATATAAAGAAAACTGAGCACTGAAGAATTGATGCTTTTGAACTGTGATGTTAGAGAAGACTCTTGAGAGTCCCTTGGACTACAAGCAGATCCAGCCAGTCCATCATGAAGGAAATCAGTCCTGAATGTTCATTAGAAAGACTGATGTTGAAGCTGAAGCTCCAATATTTTGGCCACCTGATGCGAAGAGCTGACTCATTTGAATAGACTCTGATCCTGGGAAAGATTGAAGGCAGGAGGAGAAAGGGACGACAGAGGATGAGATGGTTGGATGGCATTGCCTTCTCAATGGACATGAGTCTGAGTAAACTACAGGAGTTGGTGATGGACAGGGAGGCCTTGTGTGCTGCAGTCCAAGGGTTCATAAAGAATTGGATATGAATGAGCAACTTAACTGAATTTAACTGATAAATGGACTAAATATTCCAAGTGAATGAGTAAGATCAATAGAAAAGATCAAAGAAACAAACAAAAATCTACAAAAGCAACATAAGCAATCATATTCTCATTAAAAGAATATTTTATAACTTTAAAATCAAAGAAAAGTGAAAATAAAGAGATATATATACATATATAAACCTCTACTATATATTATATGTAAACATATAGAGATTTTATAGAGAACCAAATTCTACATATATATGTATTAAATTCTATAAGTACATGTAAATTCTCTTATATATAGTTTATATATAATATATAATACAGGTTGATATAATATAATGTATTGTGGTTTCTTGTTTAGTTGCTGAGTCATGTTTAACTCTTTGTGGCCCCATGGACTGTAGCTCCCCAGGATCCTCTGTCCATGGGATTTCCCAGGTAAGAATACTGGAGTCCATTGCTCTTTCCTTTTCCAGGGGATCTTCCTGACCCAGGATTTGAAACCACATCTCCAAGATCCCCTGCATAGGCAGGCAGGTTCCTTACTGTTGAGACACCAGGTACATCATTAGTAAAGTGCATTAGTGATTTTCTTGTGGGAACTACAGCTCCTCAGGTGCTATCAATCTTTATTACTATCCTAAATATAAGTTGTTTTCTTGGTGCCCCAAATGAATATATTCACTTAGTGAGGAAGGAACAAAAATAACCTGGATGCTCAAAAGACAGCACCCATACGCAAAGGGGCCATTTTTTTTTAGCAGAAAGGAACAGGCTGTGAGAGTTTACATGTGTCTGGCAGTAGGGAGAGGAGCAGTGCAGAGATGGAAAAGTGTTTTTATAATAGTTTTAACACTTTTTGCTTTGTGTAAATATTTGCATTTCTTTGGCTCAGTTTGCTCCCAGTTAAAAATTTTTTACAGATCTGATAGTTATCAGTCGGTCCTAACTTTATATTCTTCTGGGATGTCATAAGGGCTTCCCAGGTTGTGCTAATAGTAAAGAACCCTCCTGCCAATGCAAGAGATGTAAAAGACATGGGTTTGAGCCCTGGATTGGGAAGATCCCCTGGAGAAGGAAATGGCAGCTCACTCCAGCATTCTTGCCTGAAGAATCCGATGAACAGAAAAGCCTGCTATAGTCCATAGGATCACAAAGAGTTGGACATGACTGAATCAACTTACCAGAGAGGGTCATACCCTTCTTCCTTCATAGGTATTTAGTAGGAAATTGGAAAAGTTTCATCAGAGGCTTGTAGCCAGACTCCATTTTAAACTGGGAATCTCTGAATCAATGACTTTTAATCAGATACATAAGCAATGTGCAGTAGAGCTGATTAAAACATTAAAATACAATTTCCTTAAATAGAGTATTTCTGTTTTACTCTATATCTGTCACTGTATTATCACAGGCTATCAGATTTGCTAGGAGATAATTCTTACTTCCAGAATTAAAACCTGACACCACTTAACACAACTCTCCGATACAGAGATTTACAAATTATTTTGGCACTCCCAATTATGGTTCCCATACCACCCCCAAGAATCCCATTGACAGAGGAGCCTGGCAGGCTACAGTCCATGGGGTCACAAGAGTTGGACACGACTTAGTGACTAAAACACCACCACCATTCCCAAAAAAGAAAATCTTATATTTCTCAGTACATTTGATTAGTTGTAAAAGAAAGTCTTTTATAGACTATTTTACAAGTAGTTTTGGTAAAATACATTTTACAATATGTATTTTACAAAATAATTTTACAAAAATTATAAAATCAGTTTTTGATTGCTGATTTCATCAAAGACCTTGGGAAATATAATTTGTGGTACTTTAATTCTCATTCCCAGATGTAAAACAGAGGTAGAGTTAGTTATGTTTCTTTATGTGTCCATTTCTTTTGAGAATTTTCCTACATCATATGAGCTCTATCAATGTTGAAAAGACCCCAATTTAACCATGTGGAATACACAGATTCATGTATGGTATATTGATTCTGTTTAGTAAAACTTACACCAACTTAATAAAAATAGAGACATTTTTGACACTGTATATCAAAACAATTCTATGATATGACTCCATCAATATACAGAATTAAATCTGCTTCCTCCATGATATAAAGTGAATCATAAACTAACCCTCTGATACTGGTGTTTTACTAGATACATGACATCTTCTGTTCCCATGTATGCTATAATATAAAAAAATCCATTTTATAGGTTAGAAGTTAGTTGACAGCTATCTTTTCTCTTTTATTCACAATTTCAATTTTCTAAAAGTGTTTTTGATCTTACACTCAACTCATTACAGTAGGTCCTCAGAAGGGTAATTTCATGTACCTTGATCTGATAAAAAGAGAGAAGTACAAAAGCAATAAGAGACAGAGTTACATTTTTATTTTATTGTTGTTTCCAAAAAAAATTGTGCAAAGAAATTTTACTTGAACCCAAGTTTCACAAAATGAACAAATACATTTTGTAAGTATTATCACTGGAATCATCACAAACTTAGTAAATTTGTATTTCATATGTGTTTGGAGGAAATTGTATGACACTGTCTTTTTGTAAATGCGCATTCCATTATTTACCCACGTTTGTTGAGTACTTAGTATGTATTAGCAAAGTGGGCTACATTATGTTGTCACATTTTGTTCTCACACTCTCTTTTATTTTACTTCTCCATTTAACAGAAAAAAAATTGAGACTTGGAGAGCTTCAGTAACTGGCAAAAGTCATGTAACTATCAAAGGACAGAGTTAGACTCTGTTCTTCCAAAGGAAGCTTAATGCTAGTAATGTCAGAAATTCATGAATTTTCAACCAGTTTAAAAATTAAGGTATCTACAGATAACATCATACTTTCTGATAAGAAACTAGAAGCTTTACCACTAAGATCAGGAACAAGTCCTAGATGAAACTTAACAATTCTTTGAAAGACACAAGATGCCAAAACTCACACAAGAAGAAATAGAAAACTTGAGTAGCCCTATATCTATAAAAAATTGAACCAATAATTAATAATCCCCCAAAAGAGAAAACACTAGGCATAAACAGGTTCTTTGGTGAAGTCTATAAAACATTTACAAAGAAGGTATGTTGATTCTCTACAACCTCTTTTAGTAAGCAAAAACAGAAGGAATACGTCCTAACTCATCCTATGAGGCCAACATTACCCTACTATCAACAGTAGACAAAGATAATGCAAGAAATCTATAGACTAGTAATTATCTTGAATATCAATGCAAAAACCCTCCACAAAATATTAGCAACTCTTGTGCAACAATGTATAGGACCATGACCAAGTGGGATTTATCTCAGGTATGCAAAGCTAACTCAACATTTAAAAATCAGTTAACATACTCCATCGCATCAACTAAATAAAGAAGGAAAACCACATGATCATGTCAATAGATGCAGAAAATGCATTTGACAAAATTCACCACCCACTCATGGTAAAAACTATTGGTGAACTAGTAGTAGAGAAAACTTTCTCAATTTGATAGAGAGGGTCTACAAAAAACCTACAACTGACATTATATTAGTAGTGAGAAACTTGAAACTTTCTTACTAAAACCTTTCTTACTAAAAGTACAAGGCAAGAATATCCCCTCTCACCACTTCTTTTCAACATTACACTTGAAGTTACAGCTAATGAAATGAAATAAAAGGAATGAAGTATGACTGAAGTGAAGTGAAGTGAAGTCGCTCAGTCGTGTCCGACTCTTTGCGACCCCGTGGACTGTAGCCTACCAGGCTTCTCCGTCCATGGGATTTTCCAGGCAAGAATACTGGAGGGGGTTACCATTTCCTTCTCCAGGGGAACTTCCCGACCCAGGGATCGAACCCGGGTCTCCCACATTGGAGGTAGGTGCTTTAACCTCTGAGCCACCAGGGAAGCCTGAAGTATGATTAAGAAGAATTAAAATGTCTTTGTTTACAAATGACATTATTGTCTATGTAGAAAATCCAAAAGAATCAAAAATAACAAAAAAAGAAACTATTGGAACTAATAAACAATTATAAAAAGATTTCAGAATACAAATTTAATATACAAAATTCAGTCAGTTTCCTATCTACAAACAATGAGCAAGTGGAACTTGAAATTAAAAACACAACATCATTTACATTAGCACCAAAAAGTTAAATACTTAGGTGTAAGTCTAACAAATTATGTATAAGATCCCTATGAGAAAATTATAAAACTATGATGAATAAAATCAAAGGAAGGCTAAATAAATGGAGAAGCATTTCATGTTCATGAATAGGAACACTAAATACTGTCAAGATGCCAGTTCTTCCCATCTTGATCTGTAGATGTGATGCAATCCCAATCAAAATCCCAGCAAATTATTTTGGGGATATTGACAAACTGATTATAACATTTATGTACAGAGGCAAAAGACCCAGAATACCAACACAATACTGAGGAAAACAAAGTTGGAGGATTGGTGCCACTCTCTCTAAGACTTACTATAATGCTACAATAATCAAGATAGTACGGTATTGCAAAAAGAAGAGACACATAGATCAATGAAACAGACGAGACCGACATAAATATACTCAATTGATCCTTGACAAAAGAGCAAAATTAAAACAATGGAGCAATAATAATCTTTTCAACCAATGGTGCTGGAACAATTGGACATCCACTTGCAAAAAAAAAAAAAAACAATACTGAGGAAAACAAAGTTGGAGGACTGGTGCCACTCTCTCTAAGACTTACTATAATGCTACAATAATCAAGATAGTACGGTATTGCAAAAAGAAGAGACACATAGATCAATGAAACAGACGAGACCGACATAAATATACTCAATTGATCCTTGACAAAAGAGCAAAATTAAAACAATGGAGCAATAATAATCTTTTCAACCAATGGTGCTGGAACAATTGGACATCCACTTGCAAAAAAAAAAAAATTAATTTAGATACAGCCCTTATACCTTTCACAAAATTTAACTCAAAATGGATCATAGAGTTAAATGTAAAACACAAAACTATAAAAGTCCTAGAAGATAACACAAGAGCAAAGTTAGATAACCTTGGGTATGGAGATGGTTTTTTAAATACAACACCAAAGACACAATCCATGAAAGAAATAATGATAAGCAAGCTTCATTAAAATTAAAAATTTATGCTCTGTGAAAGGCAACGTCAAAAAATGAGAAGATAAGCCACAGACTGGAAGAAAATTTTTGCAAAAACACATCTAATGGAGATTGTTTCCTACAAACACACAAAGAATGTGTAAAACTCAACAATAAGAAAACCAATAATCGAATGAAAAGATAGGGTAAAGACTCTAACAGATTCCTCACTGAAGAAGATATGCAGATGGCAAGTAATCATATAAAAAGATGCTTCACATCATAGTTAATCAAGGAAATATAAATTCTTTTTTAAATTTCTTAAAATTTTTTTTAATTTTATATTGGAATATAGCTGATTAACAATGTTGTGTTAATTTCAGATATACACCAAAGAGATTCAGTTTTACATATACATATATCTATTCTTTTTCAAGTTCTTTCCCCATTTAGATTATTACAGAATATTGAGCAGAACTTCCTGTGCTATACAGTAGGTCCTTGTTGATTACCTATTTTAAGTATAGCAGTATGTATTAAAACAAAGACAGGCCACTACATACCTATTAGAACGACCGAAATCCAGAACAATGACAGCACCAATTGGTGGCAAGGATGTGGAGAACAGAGAGTCGTATTCATTGTTAGGAGGAATGTAAAATGTGACAGACATTTTGGAAAACAGTCTGGCAGTATCTTACAAAATTAAATATACTCTTATCATCAGTCAGTTAAGTTCAGTCACTCAGTTGTGTCTGACTCTTTGCAACCCCATGGACTGCAGCATGCCAGACCTCCCTTTCCAACACCAACTCCCGAAGTTTGCCAAAACTCATGTCCATTGATTTGGTGATGTCATCTAACCATCGCATCTTCTATCATCTCCTTCTCCTCTCGCCTTCAATCTTTCCCAGTATCAAGATCTTTTCAAGTGAGTCAGTTCTTTGCATCAGGTGGCCAAGGTATTGGAGTTTCAGCTTCAACATCAGTCCTTCCAAAGAACACTCAGGACTGATCTCCTTTATAATGGACTGGTTGGATCTCCTTGCAATCCAAGGGACTCTCTAAAGTCTTCTCAACAACACAGTTTAAAAGCATCAATTCGTCATATATTCCAGGAATTGCATTCCTTGGTGTTTAACCCCACCGTCCCCCCCCAAAAAAAAAAAAACCTGAAAGCTTATATTTGCAGAAAACCTGCATGTGGATATTTACAGCAGCTTTATAACTGCCAAAGCTTGGAAACAACCAACATGACCTTCAACAGATGATGAATAAGTAAACTGTGGTGCATCCAGACAATGGAATAGTGTTTAGCTCCAGGAAGAAATGACTATTAAGCATAAAAGAATATGAAGGAAACAAATGCATACGACTATGTGTAAGAAGCCAACCTGAAAAAGCCATATACTGGTATGATTCTAGCTACATGACATTCCAGAAAAGGCAAAACTATGGAGACAATAAAAAAGATCAATGGTTGCCAGGGACTTTGGGGGATGAATGAAGAGATGGAGCACAGTCCAGACTTGAGTGATTCTGAAATGTCAGTATGGGCAACTCTATGCATATGTGGAAGTAGGGCTCTGTGGGTAATCTTTTACCATTCAATTTTGCTATGAACCTAAAATTGCTCTTAAAAAAAAATGAAATCAAGCTACATCAAGCAACACAGGATCAATGTGTGATAAAAAGAGGGATAGTTTTAAAAGATCTTTTTCAATGTCAACCATTTTTTAAAAGTCTTTATTTGAATTTGTTACAGCACTGGTCCTGTTTTATGTTTTGGTGATTTGGCTATGAGGCATGTGGGATCTCAGCTCCCTGGTTGGAGATCAAGCCTGCACCCCTGCATTGGAAGGTGAAGTCTTAACCACTGGACCACCAGGGAAGTTCCCCAAAGAGAGATTCTTGAGTGGAAAAACTGAATATAATTTTTACAAGATCAAATTTCTAAAATGTTAGAGTGAAATATATTAAAATTACCATTAGATATCAAAACTGTAAAGATTAAGTCTTCTATGACTCCTACTGGTCTGTACCTGAGTCTGGAAAATGAGCTTCAGTTTCTTCAACTGGAATTTTTAGGTTTTATTGTACATGATTTTTTCTACCTTATTAATTCTACTTATATTGCTTCTTCTGTCTTCAGCATTTTCACAAATCCATAAAGATGACTGGGTTTCTGAAATCATGAATTCTGCCATGGTTGTTTTCTCCAGCATTTCTTTTGTTTTTAAACTTTGCTGATATTGTCCACAAACATGCCTTTATAAAGATATGTTCTCTGACTGGTGTGAAACAGGATTTTATAGACCTTTTCAACTTTGAAAAAGAAAATAACACAGCTGGCAAACTCACATCCATTACTTAGAAGCCATTTATTCTTTAATAGCTTTCTGTCTCCTGTTATAAAATAATCCCCTGCACACTCCTTGGCTAAAGTAACAATAACTGCCTGCATCATATCCATTTTCATGTGATACTTCTTTATTCAGCATGTCTGTTATGTATCAGTGACTAATCAATGCAATTGGGAAATATTAGTAAACAAAGAAACAAAACTTCTTGCCTTCTAGGAGTTTACATTCCAGACAGGGAAACAGGCAATAATCGTGGTGATGCGATTAATTATACAGTGGTAAGTACGAACCGATATCTGAAAGTGATGTGTTAAGAATATTTTAAAGGACAGAACGGGGATCCAAAGATGCTCAGTGTTTAGGAAGGATAGCTGGGAAGATCTAACTTAGGTGACTTGAGATCTGGAAGAAGGAAGGTATTTGAGACTTGACTTAAGTTAGAACAGACTTAAGCACAATGGTAAAGAATCTGCCTGCCAACGCAGGAGATGAGGGAGGCACGGCTTCAACTCCCAGAGAAGGAAATGGCAACCCACTTCAGTATCCTTTCCTGGGAAAACTATGGACAGAGGAGCCTGGTGGGCTACAGTCTGTGGGCTCACAAAGAGTTGGATACGATAGAGCACGCATGCACACAGTTACACCTTAGCACCCATCTGAGGACCAGGAGCCACTGATTGAAAATGGAGCATTGTGAACCTAAGTGCCCCAAAGGAGATGAAACCCACAATCTTGGCCTCACTTGTTCCCTGAAACAATAAGCTTTTTGTTGGTTAAGTTATGAATAAAAGTAAGTATTTTGAATCTGTAAGTTCTTCCTCCAGGGTCCTAGGTTTGTATCTGTTTTATGTTATTCTGGTGAGTACAACTGGAGTTTGTTTTTTTCTGATGAGGGTGTTTGCAGCGTTTAGATTGGCAGAAGTTTATGAGCATATACGTGAACTTGTTCCTTGATGCTGGGACCAGCAGCATACTAATTCCCCTGCTCATCCCTTTCCTATTTATAGCACCATCAGCATACAGGTCCTTCAACAGACACCTGACAAAGACTAGCAAGGATAGAGCGAGCAACTCTATGCCATTGTTGCTTGAAGAAAGTTGTGTCTCCAGATCAATGAAGCACTGTTTCTACAAGCAATCATGAGCACAGAGAATGTTATCTTGTAGTATCAAAGACTCCCTTAAAATTTTTACATATTTAGCTACCAATATTGAAAGAAATGATCTGAATGTTTACTGTAATTTTTGCTAATATTTTTTAAGCACAGAGATTTAAAAAATATTCAATATTCCAAATTGCACCCTGCATTTATGAAATCCCTCCAGGTTGTGAAGAGTGAATTTTAGACCTCCTGTTAGATTATAGAGAACCCAAAACAAACAATCTAAAGAAAGGCAATGCCAAAGAATGCTCAAACTACCATGTAATTGCACACATCTCACACGCTAGTAAAGTAATGCTCAAAATTCTCCAAGTCGGTTTCAGCAATACGTGAACTGTGAACTCCCTGATGTTCAAGCTAGTTTTAGAAAAGGCAGAGGAACCAGAGATCAAATTGCCAACATCCGCTGGATCATGGAAAAAGCAAGAGAGTTCCAGAAAAAATCCATTTCTGCTTTATTGACTATGCCAAAGCCTTTGACTGTGTGGATCACAATCAACTGTGGAAAATTCTGAAAGAGATGGGAATACCAGACCACCTGACCTGCCTCTTGAGAAACCTATATGCAGGTCAGGAAGCAACAGTTAGAACTGGACATGGAACAACAGACTGGTTCCAATTAGGAAAAGGAGTACGTCAAGGCTGTGTATTGTCACCCTGCTTATTTAACTTATATGCAGCTAACATCATGAGAAACGCTGGGATGGAAGAAGCACAAGCTGGAATCAAGATGGCCAGGAGAACTATCAATCACCTCAGATATGCAGATGACACCACCCTTATGGCAGAAAGTGAAGAGGAACTGAAAAGCCTCTTGATGAAAGTGAAAGAGGAGTGGCTTAAAGCTCAACATTCAGAAAACAAAGATCATGGCATCTGGTCCCATCACTTCATGGGAAATAGATGGGGAAACCGTGGAAACAGTGTCAGACTTTATTTTGGGGGACTCAAAATCACTGCAGATGGTGACTGCAGCCATGAAATTAAAAGATGCTTACTCCTTGGAAGTAAAGTTATGACCAACCTAGATAGCATATTCACAAGCAGAGACACTACTTTGCCAACAAAGGTCCATCTATTCAAGGCTATGGTTTTTCCAGTTCATGTATGGATGTGAGAGTTGAACTATAAAGAAAGCTGAGTGCCGAAGAATTGGTGCTTTTGAATTGGTGCAGTGTTGGAGGAGACTCTTGAGAGTCCCTTGGACTGCAAGAAGATCCAACCAGTCCATCCTAAAGGAAATCAGTCCTGGGTGTTCATGGGAAGGTTGAAACTGAAACTCCAATACTTTGGCCACCTGATGTGAAGAGCTGACTCATTTGAAAAGACCCTGATGCTGGGAAAGATTGGGGCAGGAGAAAGGGACAACAGAGGATGAGATGGTTGGATGGCATCACTGACTCAATGGACATGAGTTTGGGTAAACTCCGGGAGTTGGTGATGAACAGGAGGCCTGGTATGCTGCGGTCCATGGGGTTGCAAAGAGTCAGACACAACTGAGCAACTGAACTGAACTGAACTGAAAACAAACAAGCAAAAAAAAAAAAAAAAAAAATGGTTGGATGGCATCACTGACTCAATGGACATGAGTTTGGGTAAACTCCGGGAGTTGGTGATGAACAGGAGGCCTGGTATGCTGCGGTCCATGGGGTTGCAAAGAGTCAGACACAACTGAGCAACTGAACTGAACTGAACTGAAAACAAACAAGCAAAAAAAAAAAAAAAAAATCAAGATGGCACCTAAGAGCTTCATATCTTTATTTTCCCCTTGAATGTCAACAGAATGGGAATTGCATGGAAAATTATCTACAATTTCTCAATTGTCGACTTGGGAACACACCAACAAAGTTCATCCTTACTGTGACATCTTAATGTATCTTTCTCATGATAGCCCAGAGGAACAAGAAAATTAACTGTGTATTTCCATACCACACTCACTCTCACTTTCTCTTCTCACGCCCTGCTTGAGAACTCTTTTCCTCGGGTATCTTAAACAAGTCTTTGATATTTGCTGTAATAATGAAAAGGGTATTGAAAGTAGGATTCGTCTTACATAAGGAGTTAATATAAGATTCAAGATTTCTTCAAGTACTGATTAGTGATGGGATCTCATAGAATATCAAAGGGCATTTATTCTATGAAAATAAGAGTAACAGTAAAAAATAGTACAATTTAGTCAAAGTAAAATTATCAGAATTATCAGAATTTAAATTTTTCATTTGATAAAAGGCCTTGATAGAAGTGACGATATTCTTGAGGATATCAATGTCTAGAAGTATTTGAAATGATGAATCACTGTAGTCAATGAGATTAAGAGGAGAAACTTACCTAGAGAAACAAGATTAAGAGAAAGATAAGCAAAGTGTACCTGCATATTTGAGGCTATCTGAGTGATATAAATAAGAACAGAGCTGGAGCTCAGAATTCATAAAGATTGAATTCTCCATAGTTTACTTCTAGAAACCCAGTGACAAAGTTACTGGTCCATTTACTGTTATTATACTTAAACTCATAAATAGATAAATAATAGATAGATGATAGGCAGATAAAGATATCAATATATAAGTGAAGAAAAACAGCTCTCAAGTGTGAAGCATCATGTAGTTGGTTAGTTCCATTTTAAGTCAAAAACTATGAATGACTTTGCCCAGCAGGTAATAATATGTATTTCCTGGTGAGGTGAATTTTGTGAAATTGTTATGAATACTGATGCCTGTCATCTTGCTGTCTCCAAGGACAGCTAACTTTATCAAGGAGGACTAATAAAAATGGAATATTACTTTTATTACTATAAACTAATATTTACTGAGAGCCTACTAGTACAGGCCATACTGTTCTTTGTTTCATTTATCTTCACAACACCCTGGTGGGGCAGTGACTATTATCTCTTTCCTCTGCCTTATGAATGAGTGAACAGCTCAGACATGGTAAACAATTCCCTGCAAAGAAAGTGTTAGAACTTCAATATGAACTAAAAATCTAACCACGAAACCTTAGGTGTCTTTTCAGCAGCCATTACTGACCAGCTTTTATTCACTTACCTGCCATCTATTAAATTAGGTTTTGGGGAAAACGTGATATGGTCCTAGTTAATTACATCGAATTTTGAGGCAGAGAAGGCTAAAATTCCAGCTTTGTCATTTAGAAGCTATTTAGCCTTGGGGAAATTACTTTTTTTCTCTCAGCATTAAGTGCCTCATCTATAAAATGAGGCTTAAAAATATGTCAATTCAGAGGATTGTTTTGATAAAGAAAATGCTGCAGAAAAATACTTAGTTCAGTGCCTCGGTCAAGGTAAATATTCAGGAAATGGAAACTTCTCTAACTGTGATAAATATGCCATGGCCTCTGCCCTCAAGGACAACAGATTTAAAGAAGGAAGAATGGATATATATCAAATGACTGTAATAAATAATTGAAGAAGGCATTGTGAGAGTTGAGAGTCAAGAGTGATAAATCCAAGCTAGTGAGATCATGGGTATCATTGAGAAGGAGGACACATTTTATTAGGACCTTGAGGAATTGGCGTCTGTAGACCCAGTGACAGGGCATCCCAAGGAGAAACATGAGCAATGCTGGAGGCAAGAAAATACTAATCCTGGGTAATAAACAAAGATAATTGAGACTGACTTGACTTAAATGTAAAATCCATATAGGAAAGCAGTGGAGACCAGAAAATATATTAGAGCCTTAAATGTACAGCTAAGGAATCCTTGCTTTACTTCTTGTTTTTGTTCAGTTGCTAAGTCATGTCCAATTCTGTGACTCCATGGATTGTAGCCCACCAGGCACCTCTGTCCTCCACTATCCCCCAGAGTTTGCTCAAATTCATGACGATTGAGTTTATGATGGTGTGGCCTCTCATCTTCTGTCACTCCTTCTCCTTTTGCCTTCAATCTTTCCCAACATCATGGTCTTTTCCTAGAAGTCAGCTCTTTGGATCACGTGGCCGAAGGATTGGAGCTTCAGCTTCAGCATCAGTCTTTACAATGAATACTTAGGGTTTATTTCCTTTAGGATCATCTGGTTTGATCTCCTTACAGTCAAGGGACTCTCAAGAGTCTTCTCCAACACAGTGCTGGCACAATGGTAAAGAATCTGCCTGCCAATGCAGGAGACACAGATTCGATTGCTGGTTCAGAAAGATCCCCTGGAGGAGGCAATGGCAACCCACTCCAGGAGTCTTCCCTGAGAAATCTCATGGATAGAGGAGCCTGGCTGGTTATAGTTCATCGAGTGACAAAGAGTCAGACGCAACTAAGCACACAGCACATAAGAAACCCTAGTGGAGATGAAGTGAGGAGTAAGATTTTCCCTATTCCCCAAAAGAGAAGTTAGTTTTTAGTTCATTTGATTAAATGGCAATCCACTCCAGGACTATTGCCTGGAAAATCCCATGGACAGAAGAGCCTAGTAGGCTACAGTCCATGGGGTCACAAAGAGTCAGACACGACTGAGCAACTTCACTTCACTTCACTTCAATCATTACATAGTAGACAGATGTTTCTAAAATTCAAAATATATATCGGGGCATCAGATTGAGTTCTGGAAATAATCAGATAGTAATTCAAAACAAGATGTTGAGTGAGATTATCTAGGTAGACGGTAGACTGAAGATGAGGAAAGAGCTTTAGGGAACCTCCAGTGAAGTGAAGTCACTCAATAATGTCCGACTGTTTGTGACCCCATGGGCTATAGCCTACTAGGCTCCTCCATCCATGGGATTTTCTAGGCAATAGTACTGGAGTGGGTTGCCATTTCCTTCTCCAGGGGATCTTCCCAACCCAGGGATCGAACCCAGGTCTCCCAAATTGTAGACAGATTCTTTACCGTCTGAGCCACCAGGGAAGTCTGGAGAGGCATATTGCTATTGCTCTTGGGATGTTCTACTGCTGTTCACTGTACATCTGAAACTTTGTGGACTCTCTCATATTGCCTTAGGCCTGAGCCAGAGTTATCAATACAAGCTTACTTTTAAAACATTAGATAATCCTCTACTGCAATATCTGTTCTATAAGATTTTAGAATGGATTAGTCAGAAAATGACAAAGCAAAGTGATTGCAGTGAAGTAACATTTTTAATTCTACCAATTCTACCAGATCTCAGCAAGAGAGATAAAGAAAAAAGTGCCCTTATCTCCTTTGATTTACACCTTCTGAAAATATAACTCAATCTTCAAAGCCTGCACTTTCATTTCTTGCTTATTTGAGTCTTTAAATCCTTGTTCAAATGAAAATACAGTGATACCTTCTTATTTTAACTCCCTTCTGAACTGACCTTGACAGCCTAAAGAAGATCTTACAGTAGTTTCTTTTCTCAGGGTCTTGGTAAAACAGGATGAAATGCTGACTTGTCAACTAAACAGCATTGGGTGGTTACAAATGAATGCACCCCTTCCCAGGGGATTTGGCTGTATCCAGGCAGAGACTGGCAGCCCTACAGCATTGCACATAAATGAGTGATGCACTGCAGATAAAATGCAAATCAACCTGTCTTCTGGGCAGCAAGCCCATTCAAGGAAGAAACCATGTTCTTTACTGGAAGCGCACCATCCTCCTTGTCCACATTCCCCAAATGCCTGTCATTTCTTCAAGAAAATATCAAATAAAGGACTAGCCTCAGCAAAGAAGCCCCTGTCCTACAGAAGAGGGACTTTGACCTTTCCAAGCAGCTATCAAATTATATTTTCTGAAGACAGAATCAGCTCTAAGGATTTAGACGTGAGGAGAAATTTTATTTCTTTACCGATTCATTTCAAAGGATGTTTATAAAACATCACAAGTAAAGCTGACTGAGAACATATATGTCTATTTTCTAGCATTTGGAAGGTTGATGGTAGCTTTAAAATCTGTAATTTTGTAATAATGATTATCTTAAAGATAGAAAAGATTTTAGAGTACACTGAGTCTATATATGTGACATAATCTATCCCTAACAGGAAATTTCCTTTACAATGTTTCAGGAGGAATTTTCTTTTGCAGTATTCCTGGATAATTCTGCCTTATCTGGGGGCAGTGGGCCCACCCACTATAAGACAGCTCATCTCTTTCATTCAAAGTTCTAACTGAAAAAAGTTAGAACAAAGTTCTTTCATTCATAGTTCCTCCTGATAGAAAGACAAAGTGTGCATTACCTATCTTCCCCTATCCTGTCACTCTATTGAATCCTACCTGTTCTTCTATATGAGAGTTTTTACATATTCCAAGGATTCTTCTGATTGGTCACCACCAAGATGGCTCTGCCTACATTGTGATCCTTTTTCTCAAGCAGATCATCTGGCGCCCCAGGACCTTCAGGAGTCTTACCCTTAGGGTTGCATGAGACTCACTCTGGCGCCCAGGGGTGGCCAGCCATGCATGAGGCTCAGGGTCTGTTCAAAAACTTCTTCCCCAAGAAGAGCACAGAAATAGAACTGCCAGGCCTTTTTCACTGTGGTAAGGTGGGCAGCTTTCTCCAGACCATATCTACAAAGCATCCTGTTGACTTTTTAGTGGCCCACTCTAAATAGGAATTTAAGGTCAATACTTGTTGCATATTTGAGGAATATTTTATTGAAAAAGACAAAAATCACAAAAGGCCACAGGAAGGACACAGACATAATACAAGGAGAAAAAAGATTTTAAATCTATATTAATATCCTCTGAGATAAAAATATTATATCCATGAAGGAAAAACAAGCTGCTTCAAAATATATTAAGATAACAGTCAGAAAAAGATACGTGTGCACAGTCACTTCAGTTGTGTCTGACTCTTTGCAACCCTATGGACTGTAGCCTACCAGGCTTCTCTGTCCATAGGATTTTCCAGGGAAGAATACTGGAGTGGGTTGCCATGTCCTCCTCCAGGGAAAAAAGAGAAATAAAGAATTAAAAATGAAAAAAAAAAGTAAATTTGAAGAAATCTCCTAGAAGGTAGAAATAAAATATAAAGAGTTAGAAAATGGAGGGGACTTCCCAGATGATCCAGTGGTTAAGAATCTGCCCTCCAATTTGTGGGACTGGGGTTTGATCCCTGGTCAGGGAATTAAGATCTGATATGCCATGTGGCAATGAAGCCCAAATGCTGCACTACGACCTGATGCAGCCAAAATAAATAGGTAAATAGACAAATATTTTTTAAAGAGTTAGAAAATGGAGAGAAATAAGAAAATTGGACAACTTTTCCAGAATGTCCAACATACACACATAAGAGTCACAGGAAAAGAGGACAGAGAAAATATTAATAGAAAGTAAGCAATTAGCCATAAGATAACTGGAGAAAGTTTCTCAGAATTGTAGGATATGAGTTTCCAGATTGGAAGAGCCCACTTCTTGCTCAGCACAGTGGATGAAAATAGACCTACACCAGAACTCCTGAAAATTTTCTGAAGACTAAAGATTAAAAAAAGATTCTAAAACTTCCAGAAGGAAAACTGGTTTCTTGCAAATGATCAAGAAACAGACAGTGTCAAATTATGCAGTAGAATGGACTCATTGCCTAGAACAATGGAAGTCTGAAGACCATGAAACAATACTTTCAAAAAGAAATTAGTTTCAATAAACAATTTTATTCAGCCAACTTTCAATCAAGCAAAAGGATAGAAAAGACATTCTTAGATTTTTTTTTTTTTAAGGAAAAGATATAAGATCTAGAAAGTAGCGTATTCAACATAGCAACTGTGTGTATCAATCAAAAATATGAGCTGGTCCACACTGGTCCAGGTTTTTTGTAAAAAAAAACCTGGGATATTTATTTTGCTAAAAGATATTGAAAAATACCTAATGAATCTGAACATATTGAGAGATTTACATCACTGAGAGAGAATTTGGGTATAAATTAATAATAGGTACATACAAACTAAATCAAATGGGAAAAGGGCAATCATTAACTTCAGGGAGATCAAAAAGAAAATATTGATGAGAAAAGGAAAGAAATTGTGGTATATAACAGGACTCATCTATACCATATACTTTATAATGTAAAGATAAAATGGTTTCATCACCCAATGGTTTCCACAGTGTGGTGGTCCCTGAGCCAATCCAACAGCATCATCAACATCACCTGGAAACTTGTTGGAAATGCAAAATCTCTGGATCCTCCCTTACTGAATTAGAAATGAGTAGGAGAGAGTTAGGGAGTTTGGGATGGACATGTACACACTGCTGTACTTAAAATAGATAACCAACAAGGTTGTAATGTATAGCTCAATGTTATGTGACAGCCTGGATGGGAAGGTGTTTGGGGGAGAATGCATATATGTATATGTACAGATGAGTCACTCTGCTGTCCACCTGAAACTATTATACATTCTTAATGGGCTATACTCCAATACAAAATAAAAGTTTTTTTAAAGAAGAAGGAAAGAAGGGAGTAGGACCTCTGAATGTATATTTATTCAAGTGATTCCAAGGCACTCTAAAGTTTGAGAATCATTGATCTGACTAAGGTTACAAAATCTAAACCACAGAAAGCGACAGGCTGTTTGCACGTGTATAATGAGGATATTTCAAATCCTGAAAGATGATGCTGTGAAAGTGCTGCACTCAATATGCCAGCAAATTTGGAAAACTCAGCAGTGGCCACAGGACTGGAAAAGGTCAGTTTTCATTCCATTCCTAAAGAAAGGCAATGCCAACGAGTGCTCTAACTACCGCACAGTTGCACTCATCTCACACGCTAGTAAAGTAATGCTCAAAATTCTCCAAGCCAGGCTTCAGCAATACATGAACCGTAAACTTCCAGATGTTCAACCTGGCTTTAGAAAAGGCAGAGGAACCAGAGATAAAATTGCCAACATCTGCTGAATCATCGAAAAAGCAAGAAAGTTCCAGAAAAACATCCATTCCTGCTTTATTGACTATGCCAAAGCCTTTGACTGTGTAGATCACAATAAACTGTGGAAAATTGTGAAAGAGATGGGAATACCAGACCACCTGACCTGCCTCTTGAGAAACCTGTATGCAGATCAGGAAGCAACAGTTAGAACTGGACATGAAACAACGGACTGGTTCCAAATAGGAAAAGGAGTATGTCAAGGCTGTATATTGTCAAGGCTGTATATTGTCTCCCTGCTTCTTTAACTTATATGCAGAGTACATCATGAGAAATGCTGGAATGCAAGAAACACAAGCTGGAATCAAGATTGCCAGGAGAAANTGGAAGAAAAGTTATGACCAACCTGGATAGTATATTCAAAAGCAGAGACATTACTTTGCCGACTAAGGTCTGCCTCTGTCTCTTATACACAGTTAGATGTGTATAAGAGACAGGCTTATTTAACTTATATGCAGAGTACATCATGAGAAATGCTGGGCTGGAAGAAGCACAGCTAGAATCAAGATTGCTGGGAGAAATATCAATCATCTCAGATATGCAGATGACACCAACCTTATGGCAGAAAGTGAAGAGGAACTGAGAAGCTTGTTGATGAAGGTAAAGGAGGAGAGTGAAAAAGTTGGCTTAACATTCAACATTCAGAAAACGAAGATCATGGCATCCGGTCCCATCACTTCATGGGAGATAGATGGGGAAACAGTGGAAACAGTGTCAGACTTTATTTTTTGGGGCTCCAAAATCACTGCAGATGGTGACTGAAGCCATGAAATTAAAAGACGCTTACTCCTTGGAAGGAAAATTATGACCAACCTAGATAGCATATTAAAAAGCAGAGACATTACTTTGCCAACTAAGGTGGGGACGACAGAGGATGAGATGGCTGGATGGCATCACTGACTCGAAGGATGTGAGTCTGAGTGAACTCCGGGAGTTGGTGATGGACAGGGAGGCCTGGCGTGCTGCGATTCATGGGGTCACAAAGAGCCCACTCAACTGAGCGACTGAAATGAACTGAACTGACTAATGAGGATTAGGGTCTTCCCAGATGGTGCTAGTGGTAAAGAACTCATCTGCCAATGCAAGAGATTTGAATGATGCAGCTTTGAATAGAGTATAGCAACCCACTCCAGTATTTCTGCTTGGAGAATCCCATGGACAGAGGAGACTTGCGGGCTACAATCCATAGAGTTGTAGAGCCAGACATGACTGAAACGACTTGGCACATGATGAGGTTGAGCAGAGGAGAAACTTAGTAGCACATGCTTAAAACAAGCATTAATAAAAACCAAGAAATGCAGCCTAAGCATGATATTTAGTGATATGGAAGCAGAAAGGGTGAGAGAACAAGTGGATGCTGCTGTAAAGTTTTATTTATGAATCTTGTAGGAAAGCTGACCCTTAAACTATGGCCATATTCCAGTTGATAAAAATAAAAATTATAAAAGGGTAAGCGATCTACTCAGTCTAATTGACCTGATACTCTCAGGCTCGCCAAAATTAAGGATGTTTTCTTTCTGTAAATTATAAAGAGTAGCTGATCCATAAAAGAGACTTTGGTTATAGATATTAAAGACATATAAGTCATTTTTATTTATCTTACTTTAACAATCACTCATACATCATAACCATGAACATTGTAAAATATTAAGCCAAAAATTGGTGTTACTTTAATATCCTATAGGTGAGGGATCTAACTGAACACCAACATATGGGGGAAAGCATGGCACCATAACTTCTGTTATTGAGCATGGTATGTGTAGCACATTATATATATATATATGGGATTAAATGAAATTAAAGAGATTATATATACTTATAATATATGAGTTAGGGCTTCTCATTAGATTAGTGGTAAAGAATTTGCCTGCCCATGCAAGAGACATGGGTTTGATCCCTGGGTAGGGAAGATTCCCTGGAGGAGGAAATGGCAACCCACTCCAGTATTCTTGCCTGGGAAATTTCATGGACAGAGGAGCCTGGAGGACTACAACAGCCCATGGGGTCACAAAAGAGTCAGACATGACTTAGTGACTAAAAAATAACATAATATACGTATAATATAATATATGTGTGTATATATATATATATAATCTATTTATTTATTCTCATTTAACCTTTATAACAGTCTTAGGGAAAATGTGGTCATGCCTGGTTTAGACATAAGGAAATCCTGGCATCAAGAGGTACTGAACATGATTAACATCACACAAGTGGTGGATGTGCCTTCCCTGACCCCATGGTTTTTTAGTTTGTAATCATTTGTATTGCAGCTAGTCAGATGGTACAGCATCTGCAGACAATTACAAGAGGCAGAGGATCCCATCCTTCTGCTTTGATATTAGGAGCTCAGTAATTTATGAGTAAATGGCTCTATAATTTTCTCTGTAGTCTTTAACTAACATAATAATTTATTAGTCACCAAAATGTCAGAGGCAGTTTCCTAGCCAGCGGAGGTATCTTCCTTTTATAAAAGATCATGCATGACATGCTTCCCAGGTGACCCAATGGTAAAGCACCTGCCTGCAATGCAAGAGATGCAGGCAGTGCAGGTGCGATCCCTGGGTCAGGAAAATCCCCTGGAGTAGGGCATGGCAACTCACTCCAGTATTTTTGCCTGGAGAATCCCATGGACAGAGGAGCCTGGGCGGCTACAGTCCATGGAGTCGCCAACAGTAAGACACAACTTAGTGACAGAGCACAGCACACATACATCCCTAGCAGATTCAGGCTCCCAGCCTCTGCTCCACAGCCCTTATGGCTACTTCAACTGAGCTACTCCAACCTGAGTGCTGGGCTTCTTTTGTTCAGAATTCTCCACCCTCAAGCTGACTTAGTTCAACTGTGTGTCCACCCTGAAAGGCAGACACACCTACTTTCACAGATGTGTAGGTCCCTTAAATAAGCCCAGTAAGCATGCAAAATGATTACTAATGATGCTGTGACAGGCTTCAGAGTGATACTTGATATTTGGAGGCCAGCTGAAAATAAGAGTGTTTTCTCTTTAGGGTTTGAGGACAGTTTGATTCTTTCTATTGAGGTGAGAAGAAAATTGCAGGATCCCCCAAAGAAAAATTCACTGAAATGATCCATAAAAGTAGTGTCAACACTATCCAAATCATTTCTAGCTCATCTCGAATCTTCTGCATGAAGGAAAGATTCAGGCCTTTCCCCAGAGGTTCAGGCCCCATCACTGACTCAGATGGCTCGTAGCCAGGGAGAGAGCAGATCTGACCTGTCGTCCATGCCAACCAGGGATAAGATAGATCATGAGGATGGCAGTCAAGTGTTCTAACCCCTTCTATTCTTGGGTTAGCCAAAAAGTTCAGGTTTTTCCATAAGATATTAAAGAAAAACCCAAATGAACTTCTTGGCCAATCCAATACTTCTCTCATCAAAGAAAGGTGTCTTCTCAATAAGACATATTTCTATTCTTTTTTAAACCTTTCTTCTTGTGAAATGTAAAATATGGCACTTCCACAGGAAAATCCATAAAATATAAATGTAAAGTTAAATAAATTATTGTAAAGTAAACATCCCTAAAACCATCGCCAAGGACAAAAGAGAACATTCTTGCATTCCTGAACTAACCCTGATCTAACTTGTATGGTAATTATATCCTTGCTTTTCATATATCAATAGTTTTAATATTTATGTATGAATTTCCAAATAACATAGTTTAATTTTGCTTTTTTTGAGTCTTATATAAATGGAATTGTACAGTCTGACTTTTTGGTCTGGCTTCTCTTGCACATTATTATTCATATTTTTCATTATTATATTTTTGAGATATCTTTACAGGCTTGGTTAATGAATGAATACCAGACATTCATTCATTTTCATTGGTGGATAGTGTTTCCTTACATAAAATATTAAAATGGATCCATTCCTGTTGATGAACATTTTTTTTGTCCTAATTTGGGACATTATGAATAACACTGTTGAGAATGTTTTTGTACCTATCCCAGTTCACTCTGAAAGTCATTATTAGACACAAAAAATGAGTAAATCTGAATTCAAAGCCCAAAGAGCCTTTTAAAAGGGAATTTTCAAATCTTAATACATTTTTTTTTCTTTTGTTGCAAATGTATAGTCAGTCCTGAAAAGGAAGGCACAGATCATGATACCTTGCTAGTCCATTTGTTTTGCCTGCTTTCTGTGAGCTGGAAAAAATATTTTCATGACAATATCAGATGAATTGAGAATCCTAAAAACCTTTTTTTCCAAAAGAACCTCATAACACCTGGATTCTAGAACCACTATGCTACTATTTGCCAGTGGTAAAACCCAGGGGACCAGATGCCATGATCTTAGTTTTCAGAAGGAGATCAGTCCTGGATGTTCTTTGGAAGGACTGAAGGTAAAGCTGAAACTCCAATACTTTGGCCACGTCATGAGAAGAGTTGACTCATTGGAAAAGACTCTGATGCTGGGAGGGATTGGGGGTAGGAGGAGAAGGGGATGACAGAGGATGAGATGGCTGGATGGCATCATGGACTCGATGGACGTGAGTCTCAGTGAACTCCGGGAGTTGGTGATGGACAGGGAGGCCTGGTGTGCTGCAATTCATGGGGTCGCAAAGAGTTGGACATGACTGAGCAACTGAACTGAACTGAAGACCTAGGGGAGGTGACCTGACTTCACTAAGATTCAACTTTTATTTTATTTCAAACTCAAAAGGGAATCAATTATTATTATGTGTAAATTATGTAGAAGGCATTTTGCTATCCATGAAGTTAATGAGCTTATTTAAAACACTTCAAGAACTTTGTGAAATAACTATTATTATACACATTTTCTACTTAACCCTTTCTATCATCTCCCAGAATTGTTTTGAAGAGTAAATAAAACAATAAATGCAACAGGTTTAAGCACATTTTCATTATAATTGATCTTGTCTCATTATAATCTGGGGATATTTTTTTTTAATGTTTTGAGAAACTGAATGCAGTTTATGCCTATCTGGCCAAAGCTGATTTTGTCCTCATATATAATTATGTCTGATCCTTTTATTTGTATTCATTTTAGTCTAGAGTTAAGTGTGGGCTTCCCAGATGGTGCTAGTGGTAAAGAACCCACCTGCCAATGCAGGTGGTATAGGAGACATGGGTTCGATCCCTGGATCTGGGAAGATCCCTTGGAGGAGGGCATGGCAACCCCACTCCAGTATTCTCGCCTGGAGAATCCCATGGACATAGAAGCCTAGAGGCTACAGTCCATGGGGTCACAAAGAGTCAGAAACGATTGGAGCGAATGAGCACAGAGCACAGCACACAGTTAAGTATGGGAAGAAGATAACAATAGGAAACACAATTTACATAGAATCTCAACTGAGTTTTCACCCAAACTTAGTAACTTTCTTTAAAATCACTTCAGTCCGCTGCTTTTCAAAGCAGCTCTTAATTAAATAAACCTCATGTCCCTGAAAAGTACTGCTTAGGACTAAGTATTCATTCAGGTTACTAAGGAAAATAAAGAGGAAAACGTGAGGATTTCTGCGGCTGCATTTAAAATCTATCTATTTTTCTCCATGTTTCAGCTTAAAGCTTTAACACATTATTTCACTGTGACAGGAAGGGAAAACAGTTTCCGAAACCCCAGTTTACAAGGCTTGTCTTGACACAGGATTGGTGGGAGGTACTCAGTCACTTTGAATCTGTGTCTTAGAGTAAGGGGAAGCTGTCAAAGAAGAGAAATGAAATAATTACAGAGCAGGTTCTCTTCCCCCAACCCAGCCCTGCTGGTCCCCAGCTGTGCTTCTCTAACCTTTTGATGGCCAATAAGATAATGCATCCTGCCAAGGAGGTGAAGACCCCTTGGGCATCATGGCTGCTGACTCAAAATCAGAGGAAAAAGAAGTGGATGAGAACCATCCAGGGACTATATATATTGAGAACAAGTGTGTATAATGTGCTATGTGAAATGATATTCGCAAACAGAGTTCAACTGTCAAATCATGGCATTCTTGCATAGATGTTATGTTTACCACTCAGCATTACAGATAATGCAGAATTATTATTTTGAAAAAAAAAAAAAAGGAGATAAAGAACATCTATCCCCCAGGTGGCCATCCACCCTCTAGTATGGCAGTTTCTTAAGTCTGATTTGTTTTGCTGTTGTTGTTGTTTTTTTTTTTTCCTGTACAAATTTAGTATCTTGAAGCCAATCCCTTGGGCAGATATGTCAGAATCTTTAGCTCATGTCTGTCTGAAAGATTGATTTCCGAGTATTCTCTAACATCACGTGAGAGCCTGAGGTAGAGACAAGAGCCAAGAGGAGAAGTGGGGATGGTGTTCCAGAATCTGAGTGAAAAAAGCACATCAGCAGAACGAAACGCTAAGCTTCAGCCATTTGCACCTGGCTGTGTACCAAGCCAGAAATCTCATCATCAATACAACCCTGGAATTAGACACCGTATAGTTCCTGAAAAAGGACTTATCTGTGACAGAACTGAATATAATAAAATAATGTGATTGAGTGGATGGTATGGTGTATGTAATCTTCTTTCCTTCTGGCTGCACTGTGATTAAGTCATCCACAGCACACTTTCAGACTGGCTAAAGAATTTTACTAAATTCTCAACAGTTCACTAAGGAAATTATACATGAATTTTAAGAGGAA
Organism: Oreotragus oreotragus; assembly: GCA_006410675.1. NCBI lineage: Eukaryota > Metazoa > Chordata > Mammalia > Artiodactyla > Bovidae > Oreotragus > Oreotragus oreotragus. Next base: position 148,158 of record SJYX01002590.1, read on the forward strand.
GCTAACTATGACACCAATGAAATTCTGATTTCTAATTGGAAGGTTCAAAATAATACTCATGGCAGCAAGCTACTTTCAGATTATTAATATGCTTGCATCACTTTTGAAATTCCTACTGGACTCAGGAAGCAAAATACACCTGCTTTGAAGGGGAAAGACAATAAACAAGAGGAAACAGCCCCTGGAAATAGCTGAGCAATTTCAGGAAAACCCAGTCTTCTGTATAGTCAGACACCAATCAATTTAAATACTGCAGCTCTGGGTCCAGAGGCCAAAATATATCATTGTCTTCTAATGAACAAGACTTTCATGCATTTTAACCTAGCTGAGGATAAGAAATAGTCTCTATAGCAATAGCTACAATTATTTAAGTACTTCCTTCTTGCCAAGCACTGTACTAGGGGATTCACACACCTAACAGTCAAGCTTCTCCACGACTTTACAAATAAAATAGCACCATGTCCATTTCATGTCCTCCCAACTGAAGTTCAGAGAGGGTGAATAATTTACAGAAATCACACAGTTGATATGTGACAGAATGTGGTTGAAAATCTAATTCTGCCTCACTCCAAATCCTATTTTATTTGTATTTGTTATGCTATTTCAGCTTCTGTTATTTATTCATTTATTTATTATTTTTAGCTGTATTGGATCTTATTTGCTATGCATGGACTTTTTCTAGTTGCAACATGCAGTCTCAGTAGTTGCAACTCATAGGCTATAGAGCGAAGCGTGGGCTCAGTAGTTGTAGCCCAGGGGCTTAGTTGTCCCACAGCATGTGGAATCTTCCCAGATCAGGAATTGAACCCATGTCCCCTGTATTGGCAGGCAGATTCTTAACCACTGGACCATCAGGGAAGTCCACACCTCTCTTTCTTTGGAGGACAATTCACTCATTCCTTCCTCCATGCAAAAATTAGTCCCTGCTTAATTTTCTTGGGCTCCAAGGTCACTGCTGATGGTGACTACTGCCATGAAATTAAAAGATTCTTGCTCCTTGGAAGAAAAGCTATGACAGACAGACCTAGATAGTGTATTAAAAAGCAAAGACTTCACTTTGATGACAAAGGTCCATATAGTCCAAGCTATGGTTTTTCCAGCAGTCATGTATGCGTGTGATAGTTGGACCATAAAGCTGAACACTGAAAAACTGATGCTTTCAAATTGTGGTGCTGGAGAAGACTGTCTTGAGAGCTCCTTGGACTGCTTGGAAATCAAACCAGTCAATCCTAAAGGAAACCAACTCTGAATATTCATTGGAAGGACTGTTGCTGAAGCTGAAGCTCCAATACTTTGACCACCTGATGCAAAGAACCAACTCACTGGAAAAGACGCTGATGCTGGGAAAGATTAAAGGCAAAAGGAGAAGAGGGTGGAAGAGGAGATGGTTAGATAGCACCACCAACTAAATAGACATGAATTTGAGCAAACTGCAGGAGATAGTGACTGGAAAACAACAAATACATATCAGGCACTGATCTAAATGCTAGAATGACATCAGTGAATGAAACAAAATCCCTAGTCACATGAATCTCACGTTTTAGTAATCAGTCTATAAAGAAACATAAAATAGGATATGGGGTGAGATTAATGGAATAGCTCAGTTGGTAAAGAATCCACCTGCAATGCAGGAGACCCCGGTTCAATTCTTGAGTCAGGAAGATCCACTGGAGAAAGGATAGGGTACCCACTCCAGTATTCTTGGGCTTCCCTTGTGGCTCAACTGGTAAATAATCTGCCTGTAATGCGGGAGACCTGGGTTCAATCCCTGGGCTGGGAAGATCCCTTGGAGAAGGAAAAGGCTACCCACTCCAGTATTCTAGCCTGGACCATTCCATGGACTGTATAGTCCATGGGGTCACAAAAAGTTGGAGAAGACTGAGTGACAAGAGAGAGAAAACTGTGAATAAAATAGAAATGAAAGACCTCTCCAAAGACAGAGCCTTGAGATTAGTACAAACAAGGAGAGGGAACAAGGTAAGTAAATATCAGGAAGAAGAGTTTTCTAGGAAAGGAGGAAGGATGTGAAAATGTCCTTTGGCACATCCTCTCATCCTTTTGAGAGAGAAGTATGCTTCCAGAGTGAAGGAATGGCAAGGCTGAAACTGTTTGGAACCAAGTAAACAAGGAAGGAATGTTGGAAAATAAGAACAAAGCAGGTAGTAAGGATCAACCTGGCAAATTCTCATTGGCTCAGTGGGAACTGGGATTTTATTCTAATTATGATGATAAGCCAGAGGGTTGAAAATATAGTAATGATATCTTATTTTCATTTAAAAATGATTACTTTGGCTGCTATGAGAAGAATCAGCTTTAGGGGTTTAGGATAAGAATGAAAGCAAGGAGAGGAGCTAGGTGACTGTCAGGACGGTCAGGAAAGATATCCCATATTCATGAATTGTCAGAATGAACTTCGTAACGATGTTAACAATACCTAAAGTGATCTACAGAGTCAGCGCACTCTTTCTCAAATTCCTATCACCTTATTATTATTATTATTATTATTTGCAGAATTGGAAAAGTTAATGGTGTATTTATATAAAATTTCCAAGGACCCTGAATATTGAAAAGGGATAACAAACATCTGATTTCAAAACGTAGTGAAAAAGTATATTAATCAAAACAGTGTGGTGCTGGCATAAAAATAGCTATACAGACCAATAGAATAAAATTAACAATTGCAAAATAATTTGTACACGTACTGCCACTTAATCTTCAGTGAGGGTGCCAAGGCCATTCACTGAGGAAAGAATAGTCTCTTTAAAAAATGGTGTTGGGACAACTGGATATCCACATACAAAAAAATGAATTTGGATGTTACTTAACACTGCATATAAAAATTAACTCAGAATGGAACAACCTAAATACAAGAGCTAAAACAGTGAGACTCTTAGAAAACATAGGGTAAATCTTCATGAACTCAGATTCGGCAATGAATTCTTAGACATGACACTAAAAGCACACAAAAAAATAGATACATTCAGTTCAGTTCAATCACTCAGTCATGTCCAACTCATTACAACTCCATGAATTCCAGCACTCCAGGCCTCCCTGTCCATCACCAACTCCCGGAGTCCACTCAGACTCACGTCCATCGAGTCGGTGATGCCATCCAGCCATCCCATCCTCTGTTGTCCCCTTTTCCTCCTGCCCCCAATCCCTCCCAGCATCAGAGTCTTTTCCAATGAGTCAACTCTTCACATGAGGTGGCCAAAGTACTGGAGTTTCAGCTTTAGCATCATTCTTTCCAAAGAAATCCTAGGGCTGATCTCCTTTAGAATTGACATGTTGGATCTCCTTGCAGTCCAAGGGACTCTCAGGAGTCTTCTCCAACACCACAGTTCAAAAGCATCAATTCTTCGGCTCTCAGCTTTCTTCACAGTCCAACTCTCACATCCATACATGACCACTGTAGACTTCATTAAAATCAAAACCTTTTGCACATTAAAAGACCTTATCAAGAAAGTGAAATAATCCACAGGATGTAAGAAAATATTTGCAAGTCATATATCTGACAAGGTCCTATACCCAGGATATATAAAGAAATTTTACAGCTCCATAAGAAAAACAACCCAATTTTTAAAAATTTAAGTATAATGCAAAAAAAAAAAAAAAAAAGAATCATTCCTATGGGAAGGAAAAAGTGACCTAACAAAAAAGTAGCAAAAGAGATTATTTTTTCTAAAAGCCCATCATGTTGGCCTCTGCTGAAGATCCTACCCATGCATTAAGAGTCACTTTTACTACCCTCTACGATTCATGGGGTCGCAAAGAGTCGGACATGACTGAGTGACTGAACTGAACTGAACTTACTCCCCTATTTGCCTTGAACCCTTTCTTGATTATCCCAACCTTGGTTGGTTGGCCTCTTCCTTCCTCTAACCCTGGCAGCAGTTACAGTTCATATTCTGCATCACAGCCCACAGTCTGCATATCCACAAATAGTGGGACTTCTTTCTTAATAATACTCACACCCATGTTCTTTTGTGCACTGTCTTTCCACCTCTTAAATGATTCTTCATTCATAAAATCCTCTCTCCAAAATCTCTACTCTGAAGAATACTGTCAAAATGAAAGATTATTAAGTTTTTTTAAATGAGTGTCACATCTGCCAAACAGGGCTATATAAATAATTCCTCTTCTCTTCCTCCATTTTGTATCTTTAGTGGCCAGCAGAACTCTTGGGTAAACAGTAAATGTGTCAATAAATAGGATAAAGGGTATTGAGTGATTCAACCCATTTCTTATGCTGATCTTTTCTATTCCCTTTTGCATTATAGAATTTTTCAAGGCTATGGTGAAAGCACCCAATGCTCTTTATGCTCCACCCTTCAATTAATTTCCCTTCACTATTGTCCTGCTTAATTACATAGGGCCTCTTTAGGCCCATCTCCAGTGATTAGTTGATGCAAAGTCTTGTTAGTAGATTTATTTTAAATTTCAACTTTAAGGGCTAATTGATAATGTCATTAGAGTAACCAGTTCAGGAAAGCTGCCAATGTGTACACTATGAATTCATCACTGGTGAAAACCCTTATTCTGACAAGCATGCACAGAATGTATAAAATATTCAGAATGGCAGCAGAGTTGCTCACGTAGCAGAAAATATCCCAACAGATATGAAGCTCAACACAGAATAGCAGGTGAAGACTTGAGCCCAGAATACTCCATCATACAGGCCTAGTATTTCTAGTTACGGTAAAAGAGAAAAAATTCTTGGCAAGGTTTAACTCATGACCTGAAATCTAGGGACAGTGAGAAGCCCAGTGAGTGAAGGTGAGCATTTTACTCACTAATATGGCAAGAGCATAACAACCACTCTGCAGTCCCTGAGTCCCCGGGACTTGATGACTCTAATCTCAAAGGGAAGGAAGTCAGTTACCGTATTTCACCCCAAATCTCAGCCACCCATAGCAATCAGCCATTTTGATGGTCTCCGTGTCCCCTAGCCAAGCCGTATAGATCACAATCTTGTACGTAATAGAATATTAGACTAGTGAGTTATTTATATCTTGTAGTCATTTTTTCCAGAAATACAGTGTTGGCTACTGAGAAACTTCCCAGGTGGCACAGAGGTAAAGAATCTGCCTGGCAATGCAGAAAACACAAGAGATGCAAGTTCAATCCCTGGGTAGGGAAGATCCCCTGGAGGAGGAAGTGTCAATACTCTCCAGCATTCTTGCCTGGGAAATTCCATGGAGAGAGGAGCCTGGCAGGCTACAGTCCATGGGGTCATAAAGAGTCGGACATGACTGAGCAACTGAACACTCACTGAGAAACTTGTGCTGTCAAACATGAAGAGCTTTTCTTAAGGTCACATACAAGTGGCTTTTAGAAATTCCATTGCATAGAAGCAACCAACATAAATGAAGCATCTGTGAGTTGTGATTTCTGCAGTACATACTAGAAATTTTTCCTTCCTGCTACTTTAGAATTTCTTCTTGTCGCAAACTCCAGAAAGTGAACAGCTGAGTTTTATTCCTTAATTAGAAATAAGGAACAAAATTGCAGATGCACCTAGAATAGGTGATTTTGTGCCAGAAAAAAATCACAAAGCTGCTCTCCTCAGATTGTGAACCTCTTTGTGCAATCAGGAAGCTTTAATGGTAGATGATGAATCAAATGCATTGATTCATCATCTATTACTAGTCAGATAGTACTCATTAATTATAGCAGAGCGGAGATTAGAAATGCAATTTTAAAAAGTGAGCAGAGAGAGACAAAGGCAATGTGGTTTCTAGAAACAATGATTTCCATTGAAGTATTTTAATTGCTATTCTTTCACACTCTCTAAATTATAAGATGTACAGAAGTGACTTTGAAGACTCTGATGGAAGGTAAAAATGCAGCCCATGTATTTAACACTCTGTCTCTCAAATCAAGTTAATATGATAAAAGGAATACAAAAAGATATCGAAATCTACACCTGTGTAGAGAATATCAACATCCTCAGGTATGCAGATGATACCACTGTAATGGCAAAAAATGAAGAGGAACTAAAGAGCTTCTTGATGAGGTGAAAAAGGAGAGTAAAAAAGCTGGCTTAAAGCTCGACATTCAAAAAACTAAGATAATGTCCTCCGATCCCATCATTTCATGGCAAATAGATGGGGAAAAAGCAGAAACAGTGACAGATTTTATTTTCTTGGGCTCCAAAATCATTGCAGATGGTGACTGCAGCCATGAAATTTAAAAAGCACTTGCTTCTTGAATGAAAAGCTATGACAAACCTTGATACGGTATTAAAAAGCAGAGATATGACTTTGCCAACAAAGGTCCATTGGGTCAAAGCTATGATTTTTCCAGTAGTCATGTACAGATGTGAGAGCGGGACCATAAAGAAGGTTGAGCATTGAAGAATTGATGCTTTCAAAATGTGGTACTGGAGAAAATTCTTCAGAGTTCCTTGGACAGCAAGGAGATCAAACCAATCAATCCTAAAGGACATCAGCCCTGAATATTTATTGGAAGGACTGATGTTGAAATTGAAGCTCCAATACTTTGGCCAACTGATGTGAAGAGCCAGCTCATTGGAAAAGACCCTGATGCTGGGAAAGATTGAGGGCAAGAGGAGAAGGGGGCAAAGGGGGATGAGATGGTTGGATAATATCACTGACACAATGGACATGAGTTTGAGCAAATTTCAGGAGATAGCAAAGGACAGGAAAGCCTGGCATGCCACAGTTCACAGTGCGGCAAAGAGTTAGACATGACTTAGTGACTGAATAACAACAATGTGGAAATGAGGCATACTATTTAACAATACTTTAATTATCCTCATATAATGTGTACCCTCTCCTCAGAGGTTAAATAGTTTCAAGGGCAAAAATCCAGCTCTGGTGGTACTAAAGTCAGAACCCAGGACTAGGAATTCCTTGAGATACATTCCAACTAAATCAAGATAAGTGCATGAAAGAAGGGTATGGAAATAATGTTGAATACAAAGTCTTTTAAGACGCTTGGGAGAAAATGCAAGAATAGCAATCTAGAAAATGTGATATTTATAAAAAATTCTCAAAGCGCACAAGCACAAACTCATTTTTCTAATCATACCAGCATCCATGAATAAGTATTTCATAAGTAAGAGTGGCATTCAATCTATATCTTTTTAAAATTTTAAGACTCTATTATTGTTGTTCATTTCAAAAGAAACCTTTAATGTGATTTACATAAATCCATAAGAAATATCCCTTGAATCTCAATTGAATTGGTGGGAAATATGTTTTGCATTTGGTTAATATATTGAGGAGTCATTTTATGGAAAAGGGAGGGAGAAAGAAGTTGTTGGAAGAAAATCATGTTTCTTCATTAAGAATTTATTTTATGCTATCTCATCACCTTTTTTTACTAGGTTCTCATTTTTATTCAAAACCATTTGTGGAGGAAACGTTTTTAATCAAAGTATTAATTCAATCAAAATAATTACTAATTTAATTAGAGTAATTTAAGCAGAGTATATATGGAAACTTGTTTCAAGCAAATATTTGGGTTCAAACACTAGTGTCTAAAAACCTATGTTCAGTTAAGTTCAGTTCAGTCACTCAGTCATGTCCAACTCTTTGGGACCCCATGAACCACAGCACATCAGGCCTCCCTGTCTATCACCAACTCCTGGAGCTCACCCAAACCCATGTCCATCGAGTCAATCTCTAATTTTCTTGAAGAGATCTCTAGTCTTTCCCATTCTATTGTTTTCCTCTGTTTCTTTACATTGTTCATGTAAGAAGGATGCTGGATCTGTCAATTGCAAAGTAATTTAAACCATTGGATACTTGTTTCTCAGTGTAATGTCAGTCCATTGCTTTACATCATGACTTGGATAAGGTGTGTTCCTTGTGAGTGTTCTGTCATCAACCCCAATGACTAATTTTGTATGCAGTGAAAATGATTTGAGAAGCAAAGTTGTGCTCTTCTTCTGAAATGGAGTCCTAAGAAGAGGTAGATAGCAGTTGAAGGAAGGTCCACAAACTCCAGGCCAACCTCTTTGTCAGTGGCCAAAGGTCACTGTGGAGACATCTTTCCTGAAGACTGGAGCCAGAGGGAAGAGATGAAGTAGGCGGTGGGGGAGGAGTCAGGGAGATCTGAAGAAAGAGAACCTCAGGCAATCTGTGTAGGGAATTCTGGCTTTGAGATAAGAACAAGTTTGCAAGCATGGCTTGTTATGAAGAAAGCTTTGGTATTTCCTACCAAAACAACTCTTAAATGTTAAATACAGTGATGGATTTTTCCAGGAGTCTTATGTTCATTCATGGAATAAAACTTCCTGTCCATTGGAAGGAGAGGATAGTTCAGTGACAGAAAAACCATGTCCAAAGGCAAGAATGGGCAGGGTGGGTTGCAATTATGCATACTATTTGTGAATAATCCTAAGAGATTCAACAGAGAAGGAAGTTGCAACCCACTCTAGTGTTCTTGGCTGGAGAATCCTAGGGACAGAGGAGCCTGGTAGGAGGCCATCTATGGGGTTGCACAGAGTCAGACACGACTGAAGCGACTTAGTAGTAGCAGCAGGGTTTGAAACCCAAGGAGGAGTGTGAATGACTGGAGAGGTAGACCAGAAGGCCAAGATCTCCAACTGCCTTGTTGAGGTTGAGCTGTTGGGTAGCCCCCATGGGCAAGCCATTTACTTCCCAATGCCTCTAACTCCTCACATGTAAAATGAAGGAAAAAAACATCTGCTATGTAAGTAAAATGAGTTAATGCAGAAAGAACACTGAAAACAGTGTCTGGCACATGCGTGAGTCCTCAGTCATGTCTGACTTTTTGTGACCCACCAGACTCCTCTGTCCATGGGATATCCCAGGCAAGAATACTGGAATGGGTTGCCGTTTCCTCCTCCAGGGGACCTTCCTGATCTAGGGATTGAACATGTGTCTCCTTCATCTCCTGCATTGACAGGAGGATTCTTTACCACTGTGCCATCTGGGAAGCACATAGTAACCATTCGCATATTAACCATTATTAATAATAAAGTGAATATATGTTTCCCCTATCCTATTTGAAAGCTAATGTGGTCATCACATTGGGACTTTGAATTTGTTTTTTTTTTTCTGTTTTAATCTTTCTTTTCCTAATTGAAAGATTAACATAAGGTTGGTTCTAGAACTAAGAACTGTACCCCTTAGAATTGAAAGATGGTAGCGTTGGGGTAGATTAAAGGCAGGAGGAAGCCCTGCTGAACTTTTCTGTTAGTTCTTCATTCATTGTACAACAAGATAATAGACATAACCCGCAGGGTACATTCCTATTTAGAGTGTTAAAATACTGTCTTTAGAACTGTGATTACAGAAAATACTGGACTCCTTCCTCCATGATGTGAGCTGTTGTGTTAGGGGTACTTTAATTGCAAGGTGGGGACCCTAGGCTTTAAAATTCCCAAAGCACTTCCTGGTGTTCTCTTTTGAGTAATTTTCCTAAAATATGTTATTCCCATTTTACAGGCTGAGAGAGGTGGCAAAATCAGGCAAGCTTGGGGAGCAGCTGAGCATTGATGTGGTCTTGAAGGGAGTTCTGAAGGGGTAGGCACTTGCTTTTCCTAGGGACTCCTTCACAGGCAGGATTCTAGGCTGGTGCTTCCAGGAGCTGTGTCTGCCACCTGGAACTCCAGATACAGCTCTGAGGGAGGGAATATGAGCTTTATAGGGAAGAAAGGCAGGAAGCAAAGGAACCATAATGGAGCCGGGAGAAAAATGCCTCCTGGAACAGCATCAAAACCCCATAATCAGTTTCTCCTGCCCCGCCCTCATCCCTCCTGCTCTCCAGCCACCTGACCTGAGGGAATGGCCGGAAGATAAGAGCCCCCAGCAGGAAGTCTTGTTTTCTGGGATCCTAGAAGTGAGGAAACTTCTGCTCTAGGGGTATCACTTAGCCTCTAAGACCCTCGGTTTCCTCAACTGTAGAATTGAGCCAGGTTTCATTTTGTGGGTTGCCTTGAAAATTAAGTGAAGAACTAACGACTGGCAAATAGAAAGCCACAGATTTCCCCCTCTCCCCAATTATATCTGTAACTTTAAATTTAAGGAATGAGGCAAATGATTAGTTACTTTGTTATCCTTCTTCCTTAGCTGAAGTTTTCTTCCCAGATTAATTTTTAGCCTGAAGTTTGGGAATATAAACTGAGGAAACCAAATGATCCTTGAATACATTACTTTTTATTTTTTAATGCTTTCTCCCTTAATCTTTGCTGAGTATAAAAATAGCACATATTTCTTATAAAACAGAACAGCCAAACAGTACAGAAATTTGTACTGTAAATAACTTCTCATAATTCCACTTCCCAGATTTTTCTTAGTCATAGATTAAACCGTATATGCCTAATCTTATAGTCATACATTAATCAATATATGTCTAATTATATAGGCACACATACATGTGCACTTATAGGAATGTGTTTGTCTTTTTTTTGTAAGAGATCTTATTATGTATACTATTTTGGTAATTCCCCCTCCCCCCACAAACAATGTATCCTCAAAATCTTTCCACGTGGATACATTAAAAACAAGCAAACAAGCTGATCTTCCCCTGGGTCTTTCTGATCCATTGTATGGATGTTGCATAATTTGAGGAACTTTAGAACTGTTCCTGTTTTTTCATTACACCCAGCACTCCATTGATCATCCATGTACACATATCTTTATATTTAAACAAGAAGTGAGAATATCTGTAGAATCAATATCTAGAAATAGAATAGCTGGCACAACATTCTGATAGATGCTGCCTTATTGCCATGCAGTGAAGTCAATGGAGTTGTCCCATTTGTAGTTTTATGAACGGTACTATCTGAATTATTGTTTACTTTCTCCTTTATCATCTCTCTTCCATCTCTACACATATGGAACATAAACTTCCTGAGGCAGAGACCTTGGGTATCTCTCTCACTAATACAGTGTCTGGCACACAGAACTTCTCTGAATGAATGAAGAAACTCTGTTTTTCTGTACTTTTGCCAATAATTTTTAGCCTTTGGTAGAGGGCTTCCCAGTAGTAAAGAATCTTTCTGCCAATGCAGGAGACACAAGAGACATAGCTTTGATTCCTGGGTAGGAAAGATCCCCTGGAGAAGGAAATGGCAACCTGCTCCAGTATTCTTGCCTGGAAAATTCCATGGACAGAGTAGCCCGGCAGGCTACAGTCCATGGGGTTGCAAAGAGTCATATGTGACTGAGCATGCACACACGGGGAAAATATAAGGTATTCTTGGTTTAATTTTCACTTCTTCAGTGATGTTGAATATTTTTTCATGTTTGATTTTATTATTTCTATGCTTTTTTATCTTTCATCAGATATACCCATTTTTCAAGTGGGATTTTTAAAGTCATTTTTAATTTATCTGTATGGGCTCTTTGACGTACTCATTTCCTGATTTGGAACCGGTCTGTTGTTCCATGTTCAGTTCTAACTGTTTCTTCTTGACCTGCATACAGATTTCTCAGGAGGCAGGTCAGGTGGTCTGGTATTCCCATCTCTTGAAGAATTTTCCAGTTTGTTGTGACCCACACAAAGGCTTTCGCATAGTCAATAATGCAGAAGTAGATGTTTTTCTGGAATTTTCTTGCTTTTTTGATGATCCAACAGATGTTGGCAATTTGATCTCTAGTTCCTCTGCCTTTTCTAAATCCAGCTTGAACATCTGGAAGTTCACTGTTCATGTACTGTTGAAGCCTTGTCTCTTATACACATCTAGATGTGTATAAGAGACAGTTATTAATAATAAAGTGAATATATGTTTCCCCTATCCTATTTGAAAGCTAATGTGGTCATCACATTGGGACTTTGAATTTGTTTTTTTTTNGAAGTTCACTGTTCATGTACTGTTGAAGCCTGGCTTGGAGAATTTAGAGCATTACTTTACTAGTGTGTGAGATGAGTGCAATTTATTATGTGGTAGTTTGAGCATTCTTTGGCATTGCCTTTCTTTGGGACTGGAATGAAAACTGACCTTTTCCAGTCCTGTGGCCACTGCTGAGTTTTCCAAATTTGCTGGGATACTGAGTGCAGCACTTTCACAGCATCATCTTTTAGGATTTGAAATAGCTCAACTGGAATTCCATCACGTCCACTAGCTCTGTTTGTAGTGATGCTTCCTAAGCCCCACTTGACTTCACATTCCAGGATGTCTGGCTCTAGGTGAGTGGTCACACCATTGTGATTATCTGGGTTGTGAAGATCTTTTTTGTATAGTTCTGTGTAGTCTTGCCACGTCTTCTTAATATCTTCTGCTTCTGTTAGGTCCATACCATTTCTGTCCTTTATTGTGCCCATCTTTGCATGAAATGTTCCCTTGGTATTTTTGAAGAGATCTCTAGTCTTTCCCATTCTGTCGTTTTCCTCTGTTTCTTTGCATTGATGGCTGAGGAAGGCTTTCTTATCTCTCCTTGCTATTCTTTGGAACTCTGCATTCAATTGGGTATATCTTTCCTTTTCTTCTTTGCCTTTCACGTCTCTTCTTTTCACAGGTATTTGTAAGGCCTCCTCAGACAACCATTTTGCCTTTCTTTATCTTGGGGATGGTCTTGATCACTGTCTCCTGTACAATGTCATGAACCTCCATCCATAGTTCTTCAGGCACTCTATCATATTTAATCCCTGGAATCTGTTTGTCACTTCCACTGTATAATTGTAAGGGATTTGATTTAGGTCATACCTGAATGGTAGTTTTCCCTACTTTCTTAAGTCTGAATTTGGCAATAAGGAGTTCATGATCTGAGCCACAGTCAGATCCCGGTCTTCTTTTTGCTGACTCTATAGAGCTTCTCCATCTTTGGCTGCAAAGGATATAATCAATCTGATTTCAGTATTGACCACCTGGTGATGTCCACATGTAAACTCCAGGAGTTGGTGATAGACAAGGAGTTCTGGCATGCTGCAGTCTGTGGGGTCGAAAAGAGTCGGACACAACTGAGTCACTGAACTAACTGATGGGCTCTTTGCTTGTTTGGGATAATGTGTTAGACATATTTTCCCACACTTTCACATGTTCTATTCATTTTGCTTTCCTTTGCTTGTTCTTTATTTTACTTGGTAAAAGGCCTTCTCCACTTTAAGATCTTAATATTTAGCTGCTTTAAAAAATATATATATATTTTTTTGGCATGGAGTGAAAGTGCTGAGTCCTAACCACTGGACTGTCAGGGAATTCCCTTTTTTGTTAATTTTTTAAAATTTATTTTAATTTTAAAGAATTCATTCTTTAATTGGAGAAAAATTGCTTTACAGTGTTGTGTTTTCTGCCATACAACAACACAATCCAGCTATGATTATACATATATCACCTCCCTCTCCCCACCCCACCCCCTAGGTCATCACAGAGGCCAGGCTGGGCTCCCCATGTTGTACAGCAAATCTCACGAGGTATCGATATTACATGTGGTAGTGTATATGTGCTGATGCTACTTCCTCCNTCAATGCAAAGAAATAGAGGAAAACAACAGAATGGGAAAGACTAGAGATCTCTTCAAGAAAATTAGAGATACCAAGGGAACATTTCATGCAGAGATGGGCTCAATAAAGGACAGAAATGGTATGGACCTAACAGAAGCAGAAGATATTAAGAAGAGGTGGCAAGAATACACAGAAGGACTGTACAAAAAAGATCTTCCCGACCCAGATAATCACGATGGTGTCATCACTTATCTAGAGCCAGACATCCTGGAATGTGAAGTCAAGTGGGCCTTAGGAAGCGGTAGTGAACAAAGGTAGTGGACGTGATAGAATTCCAGTTGAGCTATTTCAAATCCTGAAAGATGAGCTATTTCAAATCCTGAAAGATGATGCTGTGAAAGTGCTGCACTCAATATGCCAGCAAATTTGGAAAACTCAGAAGTAGACACAGGACTGGAAAAGGTCAGTTTTCATTCCAGTCCCAAAAACCTATGTAGTGACTGGTAATGTGATTTAAGTCAACCTTGTTCTTATTACTTCTTATGTGTTATTGAAAATAATTATATTATTTTCACAAATTTACTGTAGAATGAGAAACAGATTCAGTCAGCTTGAGCCCATTACCATTTTGATCTCTAGCCCTGTAAACATATGTTATTAGATATAAGATACATAGATTTCCACTAAAATGCAAATTTTGCAAGACCATAAATTAGTGATTGAATGAATAGATGCATAGTAACAAAATTAAATTATGACACATCTACCGTTTTACTTTTCTTTTTTTTCTGAAGTACAGTTGTTGTACATTATAAGGTACACATGTATAAGATAGTTATTTGAAATTTTTAAAGATTATACTCCATTTACAGTTATTATAAAATATTAGCTAAATGCCCATGTTGCATAATATAGCCTTGTAGCTTATTTTATACCTAATAGTTTGTATTCCTTACTCTTACTTACAATTTTTAAATGTGGATTTGTTGTTTTCAAATTAGTATTTTCCTTTAAGATATTGACTTTAGGGTCACATTTTAGGAGAATTAATATTATGTAAATACTTCTATTTCTTTCTAATAGGTTGTTGTTCAGTCACTAAGTTGTATCTGACTTTTTGTGACTCCATGGACTGCAGCACACCAGGTTTCCCTATCCTTCACTAACTCCTGGAGTTTGCTCAAACCCATGTCCATCAAGTCAGTGATGCCATCCAACCATCTCACCCCCTGTCAATCCCTTCTCCTCTTGCCTTCAATCTTTCCCACCATCCAGGACTTTTCCAATGAGTTGGCTCTTCACATCAGGTGGACAAATATTGGAGCTGCAGCTTCAGCATCAGTCCTTCAAATGCATAGTCAGTGTTGATCTTCTTTAGGATTAACTGGTTTTTATCTTGCTGTCCAAGGGACTCTCAAGATTCTTCTCCAGCACCACAGTTCAAAAGCATCAGTTCTTTTGTGCTTAGCTTTCTTTATGGTCCAACTCTCACATCCATACATGACTACTGGAAAAACCATAGCTTAATCTATACAGTCCTTTGTGGGGCAAAGTGACATCCCTACTTTTTAATATGCTATCTAGGTTTGCCATAATTTTTCTTCCAAGGAACAAGCATCTTTTAATTTCATGGCTGCCATCAACATCCACAGGTAAATAAATAAATGAATACAGATATAAAAATAAATTAATAAATAAAATTTTAAATTCACATCTCTTTAGCAATAAAAATCTCTAATAGGCATTTTATAATAAAACTAGGCTTCTCTGGTGGCTCAGCAGTAAAGAATCCACCTGCAATGTGGGTTCAGTCTGTGAGTTGGGAAGATGTCCTGGGGAGGAAATTACAATGCACTCCAGTATTCTTGCCTGGCGGGCTACAGTCCATGAGGTTGCAAAAGACACAACCTAGCGGCTAAATATTTACCCATGTGTTGTGATATTGTATAAAGTGAGACATACTATCCCAGAATCCCTGTAAGGACTATTAATAGATTTATAATACACCTGTTTTGCAGATCAAAAAACCACAGCACAGGAAAAAAAAAAAAGATACCTGGCATGCCCAAGGCCCCAAGATAGTGATCAGTAAAGCATTCATAGGGTTTCCCAGATGGTACAGTGGTAAAGAATCTGCCTGCCAAGGCAGGAGATGCAGGAGATGCATGATGATGCCCTCCTCACATGCCCCCAACTCACACCCACCAAGGACACCTCACCTTACTAGAGAGACTTTTGCATTCACTATTGGGCTGGCTTCATTTCCACAACCTTTCATTCTCCCAAAAAACTCAGACAAGAATCAGACACATTTCCTTCATGGCTGCCATACTTCCTCTCTCATACTAGTGGCTCTTAAAAAACAGTGCCCAATTACATGGCATCACACTCCTCCACACCAACTAACTAGGATATCTGTTCAAAAAAGACTGATATAGGGACTTCCTTGGTGGTCCAGCGGTTAAGACTTTGTGCTTCCAACGCTATGAGAGGCCCAAGCACCTCAACTAGAGAGTAGCCCCTGCTCACTGCAATGAGAGAAAGCCCCCCAGTGCAGCCAAAAATAAATGAATAAATATTTTTTTTAAAGGAGAGACTGTCTTAAAATTCAAAGACACTTTTTTTTCCTTTCTTCCTTCTCTTTTTTTCTTTAAGTTAAAAAAGCCCCTTTTTTTGTCATTCCAAACTGTGTCTTTTGCCAATGCTGCATAATATAATAGCAGAGAAATCTCTCTAGAGGGAGTCACTTACCCATTTTCCTTAGAACCAAATGTAAGCAAGATGTAGGAAGAAATTAACGTATGCTAATATCTTAAAACTCTGCCAAAATATTTCCTGCTATTTACATTAACATTTAATATCTGGCCCATTAATCAGATAAATATATTCTAGTTGTATAAATATAAATTTTTGTATTGATAGAGTCATTGAAATTCTGAAATATTTTTTAAAGATTACCTTCTTATTAATCTGCTAATGAAAAGTAAGGTGACCGGAATATTATTAAATTGAGCAATGTCCCCTATACACAGAGAATGTTCAAAAGATGAAGACTCCATAGGAGTAGAAATTTTTTCTATGACCCTGGTCAGGCTCTCAGATGTTAACAGATATTATTGCTCAAATACCAAGAAAATTCCCAAGGGAGAGAAACTATACAAAATTTAATTAATTTTTATCACTGGCAAGGCTGGAGTGTCATGCTAACATCCCTGTCACTGTCTCTTTCTGCATTTCTGGTACACTGGCACCATATTCTCTCAATTCTAGAAGTTTTTATTCTTTGCCCACTAGTATTCGTAGTTTGTCTAATTCATTTCCTATGATTTAATAAACTCATGTTAATGATTGAAAGTTGTGGAATATTCTTCTGCTACTGTGTTTGTTTGTTTCCTAAATCACTCAAAGCTGTAAATTTCAAATAGTGAAATTTTAGCTGTTGGGGTGAGTTAAAAATAGAAGGCTAAGAAAAATGAAAGGAGACCTTTGGTTCCCTTCAGATAATCTCATATGAGGCCACGTCCCACCAATGTGTAAGGTGAGCCCATTCTGTATAGCCAAGGGAACTACAAGTGTTAACATTCTTGCCTTTACATCTCTTTTTTTTTGATTACTGCAGTGCATGACATCATAAATTTTATTCAAACCTATAGAGTTCTTGAAGATCAGTTTGTGTACAATAGTCGCTCACGTCTGACTCTTTGTGACCAATGGACTGTATGTAGCCCACCAGGCTCCTCCATCCATGGAATGCCCCAGACAAGAATACTGGAGTGCATAGCTATTCCCTTCTCCAGGGGATCTTCCTGACCCAGGGATCAAACCCAGGTCTCCTATTCTGCAGGCAGATTCTTACCATATGGGCCACCAGCAAAGCCCTTTCTTGAAGATAAGGTTGTATAAATAATGTAAATTGAATTTTTGTTTTAAAGCCACTTTCATGGACACCAAGATGTTTCTAACAAATCCATCCTTTATTTAAGGTTTAAGATACCCATTATATTCTCTTCTCATAAGAAATGACATCTAGTTCCACTAAACAGCATTCATAGATTTTCGGAATATTGCATTGGGAAGACTCCTGAAGAGATAGTCCAGTTTATCATATTTTTCTGAAGTCCACCTTGATTCTGATGATGAGAAAACTGAGACAAAAATATTTTAAAGAAGTAACATCATCTGGATAATTCTGATCTACTGCAAGAAAATGAAATAGAGAAACTATCTCCTTGCTGAGGAAAGGATCAAGGATGACTTGCTTCAGATGTTTTTCTTAATATCACCCGCACTAGCTATGTTCATAGTAATGCTTCCTAAGGCCCACTTGACTTCACACTCAAGGATGTCTGGCTCTAGGTGAGTGATCATAACATCATGGTTATCTAAGTTATGAAGACCTTTCTGGTATAGTTCTGTGTATTCTTGCCACCTCTTCTTAACATCTTCAGCTTCTGTTAGGTCCGTACCATTTTCTGTCCTTTATAGTGCCCATCTTTGCATGAAACAGTCTTTTGGTGTCACTAATTTTCTTGAAGAGATTTCTAGTCTTTCTCATCCTATAGTTTTCCTCTATTCCTTTGCACTGATCACTGAGGAAGGCTTTCTTATCTCTCCTTGCTATTCTTTGGAACTCTGTATTCAGATGCATATATCTTTCCTTTTCTCCTTCACCTTTAGCGGCTCTTCTTTTCTCAACTATTTGTAAGGCCTTGTCTGACAACCATTTCACCTTTTTCCATTCCTTTTTCATGGGGATGGTCTTGATCACTGCCTCCTGTACAATGTCATGAACCTCTGTCCATAGTTCTCAGGCGCTCTGTCTATCAGATCTAATCCCTTGAATCTATTTGTCACTTCCACTGAATAATCATAAGGGATTTGATTTAGGTCATACATGAAAGGTCTAGTGGTTTTCCCTACTTTCTTCAATATAAGTCTGAATTTGGTAATAAGGAGTTCATGATCTGAGACACAGTCAGCTGCTGCTCTTGTTTTTGCTGACTGTATAGAGCTTCTCTATCTTCACCTGCAAAGAATATAGTCACTCTGATTTCGGTATTAGCCATCTGATGATGGCCATGTGTAGAATCATCTCTTGTGTTGTTGTTGGGAAGAGGGTGTATGCTATGATCAGTGTGTTCTCTTGGCAAACTTCTATTAGCCTTTGCCCTGCTTCATTTTGTACTTCAAGGACAAACTTGCCTGTTACTGCACATATCTCTTGACTTCCTACTTTTGCATTCCAGTACCTTGTGATGAAAAGAACATCCTTTTTTGATGTAAGTTATAGAAGGTCTTGTAGGTCTTCATAGAACCATTCAACTTCAGCTTCTTTAGTGTTAGTGGTTGGGGCATAGACTTGGATTGCAGTGATATTAAATGTCAGACAAATTCTTTACCACTGGGCCACCAGTGAAGCCTAATTAGAGTATAGCCTACTTTAAAATGTGGGATAGCTCCTCTAGGCCCTCGCGCAGCCACTGCTCCTCGGGTTGCTCCTCCCAGCTATCCCACATTGAAGGTCAGCAATGGCGGTGGTAAGGAGATATACCTTATATAGTTTATCCAAGATAACGAGCAGTGGCTGTGCTTTGCTGGAGCAGCCATGAAGAGATACCCCACACCCAAGGTAAGAGAAACCCAAGTAAGATGGTAGGTGTTGCAAGAGGGCATCAGAGGGCAGACACACTGAAACCATACTCACAGAAAACTAGTCAGTCTAATCACACTAGGACCACAACCTTGTCTAACTCATGAAACCAAGCCATGCCTGTGGGGCAACCCAAGACGGGCGGGTCATGGTGGAGAGGGCTGACAGAACCTGGTCCACTGGAGAAGGGAATGGCAAGCCACTTCAGTATTCTTGCCTTGAGAACCCCATGAACAGTATGAAAAAGCAAAATGATAGGATACCAAAAGAGGAACTCCCCAGGTCATTAGGTGCCCAATATGCTACTGGAGATCAGTGGAGAAATAACTCCAGAAAGAATGAAGGGATGGAGCCAAAGCAAAAACAATACCCAGTTGTGCGTGTGACTGGTGATAGAAGCAAGGTCTGATGCTGTAAAGAGCAATATTGCATAGGAACCTGGAATGTCAGGTCCATGAATCAAGGCAAATTGGAAGTGGTCAAACAAGAGATGGCAAGGGTGAACGTCGACATTCTAGGAATCAGCGAACTAAAATGGACTGGAATGGGTGAATTTAACTCAGATGACCATTATATCTACTACTGCAGGCAGGAGTCCCTCAGAAGAAATGGAGTAGCCATCATGGTCAACAAAAGAGTCCGAAATGCAGTACTTGGATGCAATCTCAAAAAC
>SJYX01002590.1:183553-195333 GCA_006410675.1 Oreotragus oreotragus
GGAACCCAGAACCTTGGCACTGGGAGAGCAGAGTCTTAGCCACTGGGCCACCAGGGAAGTCCTGATCTTAGATTTTTCTGATGGAAAACTGTCCCTTGAATCTCTCTACACATGAGGCTGCCAGGAGCACAGGTACTGGAAAAGATCCGCCCTACCTATGGGCTTCCCTGAGGCGTGACCTGCCCTGTAGGAAGGAAATGGACTAAAGCCATCACTGTCATCTCAGACAGCTTCCTCTTCTATCACCTTTTTTACCTTTCTTTAGGCTCTGACCACTAGATTCACTCTTATCATTGTCAGGACTCCAAATGCCCTTTTATCCAGGGTCAGTGAGCTGTGGGTATGCAACAAGCCAAGTGCAAGTTCACTTTCAAGACACACTATGGAGTGAATTCTGAGCTCAGGAATGAGGGTCCTGCCGAAGAGCATTTAAGAGACACTGACGTCCTGTCGGTGGCTGCTGCTCTGTTATGGCTGGACAGAGCTGACTTATATAGTGTCGGGTTTTTGAAAATGCACTCAACTACATTACCTGATTTTGTCAGCTTTCCAATGAAAGCATTTTGCCAGATGAGAAAACAGACCTTGAGATTCTAAGGGACATTTTGACTTAATTCACATCATTCCTCTGTCACAAAGGGTTCAAGGTTGGCTTCAAGCCAAGACTTTTAAACCATGTGGGTAGGCAAACAGGAATTTTTAAATCACAGCCACAAAAAATAGAAGGAAGGAGATATCAACCAGACAAGCTGATATACATTCTGGGAGGTACAAATATCACCCTGATTTTCTCTGCAGCCAGGACAAAAAGTAGCTATGAGAAATTATCTCATTCTTATTACTGCAGAGTAGTGGTAGATATGGGGGGAAAATGCTTTCTCGAAACGGCAAGAGTTCTTTCTAACCTGGTAGTAAAGCCTAAATGAAACTCTTTATAAGAGACATTAAAAGCTGGCAATGACCTTAACAACAAATTTTACAACAAATACACCAAAATGAGTTTCATATGGCTTTTCTTTTAAGCTACAAATTATTTTAAAGCTATAGGGACTTATTTTTTCCTTATATCATTGAAGTCTCACAAAAACTCTATGAAATAGTATTTATTATCACCTTTTGCAAATTAAGAAATGGGGACAACATGGATAAGAAGCTCTCACAACATCATCCAGCCAATAATTGATAGAGCCTGGCTTGAACTTAGCTTTGACATCTTAAATTCTGAGGATAAAACATCAAAATACAAGTACATAAAAGAGATTAGGCAAATTTCCCAAAATGTAGTCTCCCAGTTGTCTCACTTAAGCCAACAATAAAACTTATATCTTAGAAGTGAATAGACACTGCATCACAATTTTTTTAACTCTCTTTTCTAGACTTTTAATAAAATATAAATAGCTTATTAGAGACTGCACTCTAGCAAAAGCTGTAGGTTGAGGACACTCTAAAAGATCTCAGGCAAACCTCACACAGGCCCAATAATTTACAGGCACAATAACTGTGCTCTGCTTTTATTGCACTCCACAAATATTGCATTTCTTTTAACAAATTGAAGGTTATGGAAACCCTTTGTCAAGCAAGTCTATTGGCACAATTTTTCCAACAATGTTTACCCATTTTGTGTCTCTGTGTCAGATTTTGTTATTTCTCTCAGTATTTCAAACTTTTTATTATCATTGTGTTTGTTATGGTGGTCTGTGATCATTGATAATTCATNGGTTATGGAAACCCTTTGTCAAGCAAGTCTATTGGCACAATTTTTCCAACAATGTTTACCCATTTTGTGTCTCTGTGTCAGATTTTGTTATTTCTCTCAGTATTTCAAACTTTTTATTATCATTGTGTTTGTTATGGTGGTCTGTGATCATTGATAATTCATATTTCTAAGACAAAAATATTATAACTCACTGAAGGCTCAGATGATGACTAGCACTTTTCAGTAATTTCAGTATTTTTAATTTAGGTCCATACATTTTTTTTTTTCAGACATAATGCTATTGCACACTGAATAGATTATACTGTAGTGTAAATGTAACTTTTATATGCACTGGAAAGCCAAAAAATCTGTAAGATTTGCTTTATTGCAGTGTTCATTTTATTGCAGTGGTCTGGAACCAAACCTGCAAAATCTCTGAGATCTACCTGAACCTAAAGTCAAAGAGGTAAGTTTTGGCTCAGCCAGGTTAAAACCCATCCCACTAACTATTGCTAGTCACAGATTCTCACCTGAAATCAAATCAGTCTTTCCCTATCTACAGTCATACTTCTTGAGGTTTAGGGATGGGTACTAGACACACCAGGGGCTTCCCTGGTGGTTCAGAGGTTAAAATGTCTGCCTGGAATGCAGGAGACCCGGGTTCAATCCCTGGATTGGGAAGATCCCCTGGAGAAGGAAATGGCAACCCACTTCAATACCCTTGCCTGGAGAATCCCATGGAGGGAGGAGCCTGGTAGGCTAGAGTCCATGGGGTCGCAAAGAGTCGAACACGACTGAGATACTTCACTTTCACTTTCACTTTCACTAGACACACACACACACACACACACACACATATAAGTTTTTATATTACATCGGAGTACAATTAACAATGTTGTGTTAGTTTTAGGTATACACAGCAAAGTGATGAAGTTTTACATACATATGTATCCATTCTTTTTCAAATTCTTTTCCCATGTAGGTTGTTACATAATACTGAAAATAATAGAGTTCCCTGTGCTATACAGTAGGTCTTTGTTGATTATTCATTTTAAATATAGCAGTATGTGCATGTCCATCCCAAACTTCCAGTCTATCCCTCCCTCTACCTTTCTTTCCTAGTAACTATAAATTCTTTCTCTAAATCTGTGAGTCTGCTTCTCTTTTGGAAATAAATTCATTTGTATCATTATTTTTTAGATTCTGGATAAAAGGGATATCATATTATGTTTCTCTGTCTCTAACTCACTTCACTCAGAATGACAATCTCTAGGTCCATTCATTTTGCCGCAAATAGGACTGTATATGTGAAGTTGCTCAATCATGTCCAACTCTTTGCGACCCCATGGACACCAGGCTCCTGCATCCATGGGATTTTCTAGGCAAGAGTACTGGAGTGGGATATATATATATATATATATATATAAAATTTTTAATCTGAAATAAAATGGTCATCAAGTGCCTGGTGCTTCATAGGGCCCTGAAATGATTAAAGTCTGAGAGAAGAAGCAGCAAACTGGAGGAGATTATGTAACAAATCCTCCTGGATGGTGTTCAGTGCTAGGAGTGAATTAAGGACATTCTCCCGGGAGAAAACCAAAAGGGAAGATTTGCAAGGAGATAAATTTCCATAGCCTCCATGTCCTCTTATTTTCTCTTCCACATAATGGTTTACATCCCTTAAAACCTGCGACTCAGTCTCAGTGGCATTCCTGAAGCACAAACACTTAATGAACTCAGCTATGACTCATTGCAATAGCTCCCAGAGTAAAAAGTTGGCTGGAAAATGTTAGATGTTTTTCACAAAGGGAACACTTGCTGAAAAATGAAAAATGTTAGAACATCATCAACAGAATCACACTCTGTTACCATATGTAAGAATTTACATTATACCTGTAGGTACAGTTTAACATAGCAAAATAGTCTATTATAAACATTAAAAAATTGCATGCATTGAAACTGGATAACTCCTGGGCAATGGCACACTCTGCCAGTGACTGGATTTGTGAAGGTGTATTTTTACTTTTTGGACCTCAGCTTTCTCATCTATACAATACAGATAATAGTACTACATTGTTTGTTTTTTTCAAGTATTCAGTTTATTATTATCACACAGGAAGCTGTTGTACCTGACATATATAAGTGTATAATAAATGTTAAGTATAATGATTATAGGGCTTCCCAGGTGGCACTAGTGGTAAAGAACCTACTTGCCAATTCAGGAGATGCAAGAGATTCGAGTTTGGGTCAGGAAGGAGATCCTCTGGAGAAGAGCATGGCAACCAACTCCAGTATTCTTACCTGGAGAATCCCATGGACAGAGGAGCCTGGCAGGCTTCAACCCATAGTGTCACAAAGAGTGGACATGACTGAAGCGACTTAGCATGCACGCACTCACACATAAGGATTATGATACATAAGGATCTAAGGAAAGAGCTGGAAGAATACAAGATTTATATGCTTAATTCTCATTCTCAAGGAATGAATTTAAACAAAATTCAAATGAAGGAGTAATTCATTCTTAATGATGCTTTATCAGTTAGTTTCTGCTGTGTAACAAATCATCCCTCAAATTTATATTATCACCCCATGTTGCACTCATATCATGGTTTCTCTCTCCTTTTCCACTCTTCTCCAACCCCAAATACATCTCAATGTACTTTCCTAGCTCCAATTCCAAAGGTAGCTCTGCCCCTACATTTTCTTGGATAAAAACCATCATGCTTCTCAACACAAAGGATCTTCAGTTTAACAGGGTTCACTCTTATGAGACAGCCGTTGTGTGTTTCAGCTCTTCTTAGATATAGTTTTTATTATTTTGTAAGTAGTGTTCTTTTTTAATCAAAGGAAAAATCAGCAGTGGTACCACAGTTGTAAAGCAAAAAAGAAAGAAAGCATTATCACTGGGTTGAACACACTGATATATGCAAAACCATACAGGAAGCATCTCCTAAAACCCAAACGGTCCTCCCTTTTTGACCTAAGTAAATAAAAAGAAAATAGTCCTGTTCCAAAGGCTTAACATAATAGAATGTGAAGTTAATGAGACCTTCTGTGTTATCTCCACATTACTGGGCCACTTTGGACCTGAAAAGATGATCTATTGGGACTCAGGGGACCCACAAATACACACATCCATGCTTGTGAAATTCCTAGGAAAATCTCAATATTGAAAATATAAAAATTTGAGTTGACTCTCATGACATGTTTTTCAGCTTTGCTTTTCCCTAGTATACCAAAATTCCACATAATTTATATATATATATAAATTCTAGTGAGTTTGGACATGTCTACAGTAATATTAACATCACCACAGTCCAGGTATAAACACACACACCACCTCCAAATGTTTCTCTGTGTTCTTGTGGGGATTTTTGCTTTGCTTTATTTTATTTTGATAAGAACAGAACCTGATATATACCTGCTTAAAGAGTCTTTAAGAACACAATACCTTACTGCTAACTACAGGCACTATGTATGTAAACAGTATGGAGATACCTCAAAAATTTGAAAAATAGAACTGCCATATGATCCAGCAATCTCACTTCTGGGTATACATGCAAAAGAGTTGAAATCAAGCTCTCCAAGAGTTATCTGTACCCTCATGTTCATTGTGGGGAAGGCAATGGCACCCCACCCCAGTACTCTTGCCTGGAAAATCCAATGGACGGAGTAGCCTGGTGGGCTGCAGTCCATGGGGTCGCTAACAGTCGGACAGACTGAGCGACTTCACTTTCACTTTTCTCTTTCATGCATTGGAGTAGGAAATGGCAACCCACTCCAGTATTCTTGCCTGGAGAATCCCAGGGACGGGGGAGCCTGGTGGGCTGCTATCTGTGGGGTCACACAGAGTCGGACACGACTGAAGTGACTTAGCAGCAGCAGCATGTTCACTGCAGAATTATTCACAATAGCCAAGACATGAAAGCAACCTAAATGACCACCAACAGACAAATTATAAAGAAGATGCAGTACATAGAGAAAATAGAATATTATTCAGCCTCACAAAGAAATAAGAGAGAGAAAGAAATTTTGCCATTTGTGACAGTATGGAGAGACCTGAAAAATATAATGTTAAGTGAAATCACTGCATGACATTTCTTATATCAGTTCAGTTCAGTTCAGTCGCTCAGTCGTGTCCGACTCTTTGTGACCCCATGAATCGCAGCACACCAGGCCTCCCTGTCCATCGCCAACTCCCGGAGTTCACTCAAACTCAAGTCCATCGAGTCCGTGATGCCATCCAGCCATCTCATTCTCTGTCATCCCCTTCTCCTTTTGCCCCCAATCCCTCCCAGCATCAGAGTCTTTTCCAATGAGTCAACTCTTCGCATGAGGTGCTGGAGTTTCAGCTTTAGCATCATTCCTTCCGAAGAACACCCAGGGCTGACCTCCTTTAGGATGGACTAGTTGGATCTCCTTGCAGTCCAAGGGACTCTCAGGAGTCTTCTCCAACACCACAGTTCAAAAGCATCAATTCTTCAGCAGCGCTCAGATTTCTTCACAGTCCAAATCTCACATCCATATATGACCACTGGAAAAACCATAGCCTTGACTAGACGGACCTTTGTTGGCAAAGTAATGTCTGTGCTTTTCAATATGCTATCTAGGTTGGTCATAACTTTCCTTCCAAGGAATAAACGTCTGTTAATTTCATGGCTGCAGTCACCATCTGCAGCGATTTTGGAGCCCAGAAAAATAAAATCTGACAGTTTCCACTGTTTCCCCATCTATTTCCCAAGAAGTGATGGGCCCAGNTCTGCTTTTCAATATGCTATCTAGGTTGGTCATAACTTTCCTTCCAAGGAATAAACGTCTGTTAATTTCATGGCTGCAGTCACCATCTGCAGCGATTTTGGAGCCCAGAAAAATAAAATCTGACAGTTTCCACTGTTTCCCCATCTATTTCCCAAGAAGTGATGGGCCCAGATGCCATGATTTTCGTTTTCTGAATGTTGAGTTTCAAGCCAACTTTTTCACTCTCCTCCTTCACCTTCATCAACAGGCTTCTCAGTTCCTCATCACCTTCTGCCATAACGGTGGTGTCATCTGCATATCTGAGGTTATTGATATTTCCCGGCAATCTTGATTTCAGCTTGTGCCTCTTCCAGCCCTGCGATTCTCATGATGTTCGCTGCATATAAGTTAAATAAGCAGGGTGACAATATACAGCCTTGATGTACCCCTTTTCCAATTTGGACAAGTCTGTTGTTCCATGTCCAGTTCTAACTGTTGCTTCCTGACCTGCATATAGGTTTCTCAAGAGGTGGGTCAGGTGGTCTGGTGTTCCCATCTCTTTAAGAATATTCCAGTTTGTTATAATCCACACAGTCAAAGGTTTTGGCATAATCAATAAAGCAGAAATAGATGTTTTTTCTGGAACTCTCTTGCTTTTTCCATGTTCCAGCAGATGTTGGCAGTTTGATCACATCTCTTTAAGAATATTCCAGTTTGTTATAATCCACACAGTCAAAGGTTTTGGCATAATCAATAAAGCAGAAATAGATGTTTTTTCTGGAACTCTCTTGCTTTTTCCATGTTCCAGCAGATGTTGGCAGTTTGATCTTTGGTTTCTCTGCCTTTTCTTAATCCATCTTGAACATCTGGAAGTTCAGGTTCACATATTGCTGAAGCCTGGCTTGGAGAATTTTGAACATTACTGACATGTGAGATGAGTGCAATTGTGTGGTAGTTTGAGCATTCTTTGGCATTGCCTTTCTTTGGGATTGAAATGAAAACTGACCTTTTCCAGTCCCGTGGCCACTTCTGAGTTTTCCAAATTTGCTGACATATTGAGTCCAGCACTTCCTCAGCACTATCTTTTAGGATTTGAAACAGCTCAACTGGAATTCCATCACCTCCACTAGCTTTGTTTATAGTGATGCTTCCTAAGGCCCACTTGACTTCACATTCCAGGATGTCTGGCTCTAGGTGAGTGATCACACCATCATGATTATCTGGGTCGTGAAGACCTTTTTTTCTTTTTACAGTTTTTCTGTGTATTCTTGCCACCTCTTCTTAATATCTTCTGTTTCTGTTAGGTCTCTACAATTTCTGTCCTTTATTGAGCCCATCTCTGCATGAAATGTTCCCTTGGTATCTCTAATTTTCTTGAAGAGATCTCTAGTCTTTCCCATTCTATTATTTTCCTCTATTTCTTTGCACTGATCACTGAGGAAGGCTTTCTCCTCTTTCGTTGTTATTCTTTGGAACTCTGCATTCAGATGCTTATATCTTTCCTTTTCTCCTTTGCTTTTCACTTCTCTTCTTTTCACAGCTATTTGTAAGGCCTCCCCAGACAGCCATTTTGCTTTTTTGCATTTCTTTTCCATGGGGATGGTCTTGATCCCTGTCTCCTGTACAATATCACAAACCTCCTTCCATAGTTCATCAGGCACACTATTTATCAGATCTAGTCCCTTAAATCTATTTCTCACTTCTACTGTATAATCATAAGGGATTTGATTTAGGTCATATCTGAATGGTCTAGTGGTTTTCCCTACTTTCTTCAGTTTAAGTCTGAATTTGGCAATAAGGAGCTCATGATATGGGTATCTAAAATAGTCAAATATACAGAAGTAGGCAGTAGAATAATAGTTCTCCAGAAAAAATGTTGTAGATGGTCTTATTTACAAAACAGAAATGGAGACACAGATGTGGAGAACAAATATATGGATACCAAGGGGAAAAGAGGTGGTGGGATGAATTAGAAGATTGGGATTGACACCATTAATATTATGTATAAAATAGATAACAGATGAAAACCTATTGTATAGCACAGGGAACTCTACTCAGTGTTCTGTGGTGACCTAAATGGGAAGAAAACCCAAAAAGAGGGGATATATGTATATGTATGGCAGATTCACTTTGCTGTACAACATAAATTAGCACAATTGTAAAGCAACTATACTCCCGTAAAATTTAATTACAAAATAAAATAGAACAATGGTCACCAGGGGATGGGGGAAGGGGCAAATGAGGAATTTCTGCTCAATGGGTATAAAGGTACAGTTAAATCGGATGAGAACACTTCAGAGACCTACAATATCTACACTATCATCTCGTGACACTTTTCATGATCACATTTTCAATACTATTGACATCTTAATTGACCCCGAGAAGGATGATCCAACATTCAATTATTTCCAAATACTTTGTTACAGTAGCAGGCAAGTAGTAGTTTGTATTTCTAAATCAACTTTGAAATAAAATTGCAACGTTGTTTGGGATGTCCCCAAGGTCCTACCACCTTTATTAGATGATAAAAATATTTTGTTTCTCTTTTGTTGATTTTTTACATCTTACATTATTGAGATTTAACTCCTCATTATTTAAGCTGACTGGATAAAATTTACCAGGCTTTCAAACCTGCCTTAATCTTTTCAAAATTTTTATTTTTAAAAAACTTTGAAACATCCAGCAATCAATAAAAGTAGAACCAATTATCTTTTTATTTCCTCGCATGTTCAGGAAATGAATCAGCAGCCCCAGCAGTGAGAGGCTGTTCCGTTTATTATGAGTCAACAACACAAGCAGTAAATGTCTGAGAGAGTTGTGGGGATTTAAGCTGCCAAACTCTTGTTTAAAATGGAACAGACAAACATATCCACAGCAATTAGTATTTGTGTAATATCTTATCTTTCTTGGGCATTTTCACATACCACCACTATATTTAAGTCCTCACTGAACACCCAGAACAGGTATTTCCATCATGAAGAATTCAAGGTACAGAAAGATTAAATGGCCTTATAAAAGTCACACGAAAGCCCCAGGTAGACTTCTGCTTCCAGTCAAAAAGCTCTTTCCTATTTTACTGCTTTGTGGAAGAATCCATAAAGTTGCTATTGAATTTTATCTTCCTAACACAATGTATTCTCACAAATGGTTATCGTAAATGCAATCTCCTTGCAAACAGTATCTTGGTTGATGGTTTTTCAGTTTTTAGTCATACAACTTGGCATAATTATATTTGGCCAGATAAAATTAATTTCCCTAACAAACTAAGAAGAACTGGATTTTTACGAGTGCTGTTAGGCATTTTTAAATCATAAACTTCAAGCAGCTATCAGTTCAGTTCAGTTCAGTCACTCAGTCGTGTCCGACTCTTTGAAACCCCATGAATCGCAGCACGCCAGGCCTCCCTGTCCATCACCAACTCCCAGAGTTTACCCAAACTCATGTCCATCAAGTTGGTGATGCCATCCAGCCATCTCATCCTCTGTCGTCCCCTTCTCCTGCCCCCAACCCTCCCAGCATCAGGGTCTTTTCCAATGAGTCAAGTCTTCACATGAGGTGGCCAAAGTATTGGAGTTTCAGCATCAGTCCTTCCAATGAACACCCAGGATAGCTAAGATTAATTGATTACCTGTGATATCAAATATCACAATGTGTGAAAGCAATTCTTAATTACAGTACTCACTCAGATCATCATGGTTAATTTTCTAAATCCAGAATTATTTCTTCCTTTCTCTGAGCACACTTCAGATTACATCACCCTAATCGGGGAATAGGAACTCCTATGGTGGTCCAGTGGCTAAGATTCTGTGCTCACAATGCAAGGGGCCCAGGTTTGATCCCTGGTTAGGGAACTTGATCCCACATGCTGCAACTAAGACCTTGGGCTTCCCATGAGGCACAGTGGTAAAGAATCCATCTGTCAATACAGGAGATTCAAGAGACATGCGTTCAGTCGTTGGATTGGGAAGACCTCCTGGAGTAGGAAAAGACAATCTAGTTCAGTATCCTTGCCTGGAAAATTCCATAGACAGAGGAGCTTGGCAGGATACAGTCCATGACGTTGCAAAGAGTCAGACACAACAGAGCACACACACATGAGTTCATAAATCAGGCAATACAAGTGAATAGGATATTGGCTTAAAAGAAATTTTAATTAGGATAAAAGACATAATTTATTTGCCATATATACAAATATCTTTTGCTGCTCTATTTCAACTAAATTAATAACCAAATTTTGATGGATAGAAATAAATAAGCTATTCAAATAACATACATAAGCATGCATATATGCATATCAAATATTTGTGGTGAATATACAGATATATATATGTAAATGAATTCATTCTAAAACTTTCAGTGACCACCCCAGAAGGTTTATTTTAGTCTTCCCCCTTTCTGTATCTTCAACTCCCTTCTCTGATAGCGAGAAATGTAGCTCACATTATACTCAGTATATTTACTTGNCAAATATTTGTGGTGAATATACAGATATATATATGTAAATGAATTCATTCTAAAACTTTCAGTGACCACCCCAGAAGGTTTATTTTAGTCTTCCCCCTTTCTGTATCTTCAACTCCCTTCTCTGATAGCGAGAAATGTAGCTCACATTATACTCAGTATATTTACTTGCTGGCCCAGTCGTAAAATACACAGCAAGTAGTTTGCAATAGTTAAGCCATAGCACTTCAAACAAATTTACTAGCTGTATCTCAGTATCTGTTTGTAACTTAAGAAAAAAACAAACAAACGAAAAAAAACTAGTCTGAGGGCATAGAGTTAAAACACTGAGCTTAAAACAAACATAGTATATTAACACACCTATGAGAAATCTAGAAAAAAAAAAAAAAATGGTACAAGTGAACCTAGTTCCAGGGCAGGAAGAGATGCAGTTGTAGACAATGAACATGTGGACACAGAAGAGGGTGGAGGAAAGGGGAAGGTGGGATGAATTAGGTGATTATGTTTGGCATAAATACACTACCATGTAAAAAATAGATAGCTAATGGGAACCTGCAGTATAGTACAGCGAGCTCAGCTTGGTGCTCTGTGGTGACCTGCAGGTGTGGGATGGAGGGAAGGTAGGAGGGTGATCCAAGAGGGAGGGGACATAGGTATATATATGGCTGATTCGCTCTGTTGCACAGCAAAAACTAACACAACGTTGTAAAGCAACTATCTCCCAATTTAAAGAAAAAAAAAAAAAAGCTACTCAGGTTATATTTCCTCTCCATTCAATGTAACAATATTATTCTTCTGAAATACTTACAGGCAATTTTTTTGGCTCTGTTTTATTTTTAATTTTACGGTTACTTTGAGTATGTGCAACATTATCCCAGCTTCAAGA
>SJYX01002591.1:0-10712 GCA_006410675.1 Oreotragus oreotragus
GTGAAATTCAGCTGTAAGATTCGAACTTTTTATTTCACTTTTTTGAGGGCGGAGGCGGTTGATCCCTGGTTAGATAACTAAGATCCCACATGCTGCAACAGGTCTGCGGGCCCCCAGTGTCAGTTTTTCGATCCGACAGATTACAATCGACCTTTCTCAGCTGAATTTAATGCTCCAGTGCTTAGCTGAGCAGTGACCAGGTAATAGAGAAAATGCAGGGCATAAATGCCGGATTGGTTTGTAGTTTTTCACTATGATCAGTCCCATAAGTGACACGATCTTTGTGGCACAAGCAGCTCGGGCCTCTTTGAACATGAGAGTTTCTAGTTTCTCCTGAGTTATACTTGTCACACAATAGTACTCTCTTTTTCCTATTATCAAAGTAATTCCGCTCCTGGTAAAAGATTCAAAAGGCATGGTAGGATGTAAAATGTTAAGTTCACCACTGCTATTCCCAAATTCCTGGAAGAACATTTTGCTTCATGTTTTCTTTTACAAGAAAGTTACTGTATTCTTTTTTCACTTAATTACTTTGTCAGGGATGTCTTACAATGTTTCAGAACTAATTTATCCGGGATGTCTTCCGGTATCTTATATCAACCTCATCCTTTTAAGCAGCTGCCCATCAGGAGTCCACAGGCCAAATTTGGGCCAAAGGTTATGCAATGCTTTTCCTCATGAGCATGCATGAGGATCATGGAAAGGACTGGTTAAAACAGATAGGTAGGTGCCTCTCCACGTTACTGATTCTGATTTGCATTTCATGTCCCCAAGTGATATTGCTATTGCTGGTTGAGGATGACACTTTAAGAACCACTGCAGTGGTGGATTATAACAATAAATTTAAAAAAAAAAAAAGAAAGAAACAGGGAATTCCCTGGTGGTCCAGTGGTTAAGACTCTACTCCCAGTGCAAGGGGCCCGGGGTTGATCCCTAGTTAGGGAACAAAGAGCCTGCATGCTGCAACTAAGATTGGGCGCAGCCCTCCCCCGGAAAAAAAGTCAAACAAAGAGGGCATGTCTGTGGGCGGGGACCCGATTTTTAGAGAATGTCCAATACAGAAGGGATGATAAACTTGAATAACTACCATCATCTCACTCCCAGTGAGACAAATTACTCAAAACAAGTATCATTAATGTCAGAATTAGAAAAAGAGCTCTTCCTTTTCCGGTAAGCAGCCTGAGGTGACCCCTAAAAATGGTGCGCTATTCACTTGACCCAGAAAACCCCACAAAATCACGCAAATTAAGAGGTTCAAATCTTTGTGTCCACTTTAAGAACACTCGTGAAACTGCCCAGGCCATAAAGGGTATGCATATCCGAAAAGCCATCAAGTGTCTGAAGGATGTCACTTTAAAGAACCAATGTGTGCCATTCCGTCGTTACACCGGTGGAGTTGGTAGGTGTGCACAGGCCAAACAGTGGGGCTGGACGCAGGGTCAGTGGCCCAAAAAGAGTGCTGAATTTTTAATGCACATGCTCAAAAATGCAGAGTAATGCTGAACTTAAGGGCTTAGATGTAGATTCTCTGGTCAAGCGCAGTCTTCTGATTTCATGGCTGCAGTCACCAGCTGCAGTGATTTTGGAGCCCCAAAAAAGTCTGACACCATTTCCACTGTTTCCCCATCTATTTCCCATGAAGTGATGGGACCAGATGCCATGATCTTAGTTTTCTGAAACTTTAAGCCAACTTTGTCACTCTCCTCTTTCATTTTCATCAAGAGGCTCTTTAGTTCTTCACTTTCTGCCATAAGGGTGGTGTCATCTGCATATCTGAGGTTATTGATATTTCTCCTGGCAATCTTGATTCCAGCTTGTACTTCATCCAGTCCAGCGTTTTCTCATGATGTACTCTGCATCTAAGTTAAATAAGCAGGGTGACAATATACAGCCTTGATGTACTCCTTTTCCTATTTGGAACCAGTCTTTTTCCATATCCAGTTCTAACTGTGGCTTCCTGACCTGCATACAGGTTTCTCAAAAGCACATGCTCATTTTTATGAGGCAACCTGGATGGGAGGGGGCTTCGGGGAAGAATGGATACATGTATAGGTATGGCCGAGACCCTCCCTGTTCACCTGAAACTATCAAAACTGTTAATCAGTTATATCCTAATACAAAACAAAAAATTCAAAGTGTTGGAAAAAAAATGCTTCTGTATTAAGAAAAAAGCTCACGTGCTTTATTTGCAACTAAAGATCCCACATGCAGCAACCAAGACCAGGCACAGCCAAATAAATAAATAGTTAACTTTCTTAGTGTGACAAAAAGAGTACAGCTCTGGAGGATCCTAATTCTTAGGACATTAGACACATGATGGAAGTATTTTAAGGGAATATTATCCTCAATCACTAAAATTTTGTCTATTAGGAAATAAAACCCTTTCTTTTGTCCATGGACTATCAACATAAGTCAATCATATACTTAATCCACACAGAAGTTTCAAAAGGCTTTTTACAGGCCATCTCTGGTGGCTCAATGGTAAAGAATCTGCCTGCAATGCAGGAGACACAGGAAACATGGGTTTAGATCCCTGGTTCAGGAAGATCCCCTGGAGAAGGGCAATGCAACCCACTCCAGTATTCTTGCCTGGAGAATCCCATGGACAGAGGAGCCTGGCGGGGTACAGTCCATGGGGTCACAAAGAGCTGGACACAATTGAATACACAGACTTCTCCAATGCAATAAGAAAACACCAACACACAGGTGTCTGACAAAAAACAATAAACTTAAATAAGCAGTAAAATATTCTCCAGATCAAAAAGGATTACAAAAGAAATTATAACAACCAGATTGATGAAAAAGAGAACTTTTGAAATGAGTTATCTCAAAGGAAAATGTATATTCAAAGGCTTTTATTACTAAAAATACAGTAGGTATTTAACTAGAAAATAACCGAGAAAAGGAAACGGTGAGAATTAACATAAAAGCTAAAACTACCAGAGGTGGTAGAAATGATAACACCAAAACCTGATTATTTCAAAACACCAATAATACCCTCTAGGCAAGCATGATTAGAAAACACAAGTATTCAACATGAGAACTATGAAGATATAATACAGAAGAGGTTAACTAATATCCTATACCTCTACAGCTATAATTAAGAAAATCTAGAATGGATGATTTTTTAAGGTGGTGGTGATAGAGGAGGGGAATTCATAAAAAACACCAAACATGGAAAGCTGCCACTATAAGCACAGGCCAGGTGACTTTACATATTGATTTAGCTAGTTTTCAACACGGGGAAGGCAATGGCACCCCACCCCAGTACTCTTGCCTGGAAAATCCAATGGACGGAGGAGCCTGGTGGGCTGCAGTCCATGGGGTCGCTAACAGTCGGACAGACTCAGCGACTTCACTTTCACTTTTCTCTTTCATGCATTGGAGAAGGAAATGGCAACCCACTCCAGTATTCTTGCCTGGAGAATCCCAGGGACGGGGGAGCCTGGTGGGCTGCCGTCTATGGGGTCACACAGAGACGGACACGACTGAAGTGACTTAGCAGCAGCAGCAGCAGTTTTCAACAAATGAGTAAGATTTCAAGTTATAACACTTGAATATGAAAACCTCTTTAATCCACCTTAAAGCTGGTAAATGAGACAAAAATCAGAAAATGCTAACAAAAACTGAGCCAGTTACCCACAAAATGCAAAACTTCCTAAATGAAATACTAGCAGATTAAATCTGTATACTGTAAGCAAGAATTCATTAACCTCAAATTAATGTGGTAATATTTTTAAAAGTTATCAAAAGCTGAAAGAGTAAATAAAATCCCACAGCCTTTCTCAACAGTAAGAGAAAAATACCTAAAATATAAAGACCACTTGCAGACTAACAGCAAAAATATTAGATGGTAAAAATACTGAGATGTCCAATCCAGGAATAAGACAGCGATCTACCGATTCACAATGTTACTTTGGAGATTCTAAAACAATAACCTAAAAACCATGTAGCTGAAAAAATTTGGGGGGATTTAAAACCTAGAAAACCACTAAAATGAAGAAAATTGACTATCAACTGGGTAAGAAGAAGAAATACAAAAAGCAATAAAAAAAATAGGGGTGGGAAACAGAGACTAAACCCAGCAATTAACTTGACAAGAAAAGTGTAGCAATTACATAATTAAATTCTAACACTGCAGTGAAGGGCATACAACAAGCCTTACCAGAGAAGTTTCTGAATGGAAGACAATGTCAGTCTATTCAGAGCTAACACATATGTATGTATACAACATTCAGTCAAAATCTAAAGGTGCTTATCAGTAACTGGAAAGTTCCTCTTTGAAATTTCCCCCACAAATATTTGAAAAATAGTGGTAGCCTCATCTTTCCAGATAAACTTAATTTAAAACTATATTAATCACAGGGAAAAAGTAGATCAGGGAATGATAAACTAGTGTTTTAATTGTACAAGGGGGGTTTAAACATACAGTACTGGCACAAATGGGTATCCATCTGCAAGTTAAGAATCCTACCTCATACCACATACAAAAAGTTTAACTGAGGGCTTATACACCTAACAGGAAAAAATTTAGAAATTTAAGAGATGTTAATGGTTTGGGGATGGGGTTGACCTTAACACTGAATATCTAAAAGCAACTATGAAAAAATATATATCTGATAATACCAAAGTTTAAAACTGTCTGCAAGGGAAAAGACAGCATAATCATATTTAGGGCAAATGACAAAGTGGGAAAGCTTTGACAAATTGTTAACTGGACAACAAAAATTGATTCAACTAGTCATGAGAAGTAAAAATTAAGATGGTAAACAAAATAGGATATTTTTTTGCCACAAAAAGTCACAGAAGCTAAAGTGAATGATTAGCTTCAGTTCAGGCAACGATGCTGAGAAAAACCAGAACTTTTGTACATTTATTGCTGATGACATTGAGAACGTCTGCTGGCTACACCTGCCAGAACTTAGAACACACTTTCTTTGGAGAACTCAGTCCTATGTACAGAAAGGAAAGTATGGGCTATAATGACATTTAAACAGCATTGTCTATAGGAACAAAGAGAAAAAGCAATCTGAATGTAAACAGAGGAACGGTTAAATACATTATAATATATCCATACAATGGATTGTAATGCCCAAATACAGGTAAGGCCTGTCCATGTTGAAATGAATTGCTAAGTGTACAAAATGATCCCATTTTTAATACGTCCCATATTACATACGCAGGTCTATACACAATCTATATTCATGGATCGATACACTCCAAACTCCTATATCCTTCAGATGGGACTGAGACAGGACAGTAAGAAGGGGTGGGTAAATAAAGTTTTCAAGATACTTTCATATTTAAGGATTGTTTTATTTTCTTAATAAAAACTAGGCTTGAATATAAATTAAAATTCTTATTTTTCCAAGTGAAAATGCTGATACTAGCTAAAGTTGATAATTTACGAAAGTGGTACTAGTAGATTACTTAGAATTATGGCAGCAACCACCAGAGGAAATAGGAATCAGGAGGACTAGGAATGAGATGGTAGACTTTTCCTTATGTAGAACTAGGCAGCAGAATCTCTTAAGGTGACTTGGGCTTACATACAGTATGGCATACAAAGTACATCTAGATTTTAAATGCCTTCAAGAGCTTAGTAAATCATCTTAAGTAAAGCCAGACATATAAAACAAATGCCAAGAAGAACCAATTGTATGTATTAGTTGGGTCCCCAGGTAACTGAAAACTGTTTTTAAGTAATCCTTATCATACCTTTAAAACAACTTTTATCCTCAAGTGGAAAGTAGCCACATTCAAATGAGTTAAAGGATAAGTAAAAAGAACCACAACTTTATTAAAAGTAAATAAATGTAACATATAATATGTACAGATGGCACATGGTGCCAATTTTATTTGCAGATAGTATTCCAAAGTTCACAAGTTACACCTTTGCCACAGCCTTGGCTAAATCTTGAACTAGTGCAGAATTCAGCTGTGCTAGAGTGCTGATCTTAGCATGCTTAGATGTGGCATACTTGTTCTTGATAGTCTGGAAGAGAAAAGTACAGAAATTAATGACGTTAAAGAGGAAAACATAAGAATCAATGATTCAGTTAAAAATCAACTCCTTAAAAAAGTAAGCTATGAATTTACAGGCAGACATAAAGTCTGACTGACTTCCACTTTCCCCAACACCCTATAGTACCACTGATTGACTCACCATGTGCTTTGAAAGCCCACGGTTCACCATGACCACATTCTTTGCCAGGTGTTGCATAACAACAAGAAGGGATTCTTCAGTGTATGACAGGTAATGCTGCAGAGTTGGTGTCTAAGACAACAAAAGTTAATGTTGGAAATGCTCATCACCAAAGGTTTTCATAAAATTTCTAGATGCTCTTCAAAAGTAGATAGCGAAGTAGATACTCTATATGATTATAATTGAAATTTAAGACAAGCTTAAGACCCTTTCTTCCCCAATTACTCTTCTTTTGTGGCTTTGCTAGGATCCTGTGCTCAAACAATTACTTTTGTAATTGCTGAATTCTCCACCCCAAAGCTAGACCAAGTTATTTGGAGCTGACTTTCTCATTTAAAACTCTATTTCTAGGGTCTAGAGTATTATCACATGACATAAGAGAAATACTCATTAACTCAACGAATATGAATGAACTTCTGGTACGTTATTTGACCTGCTTGAGCTACTCTCTACCTTTCTCAAAGGGGTATAGCAAGATGAGATTAGGCAATGAAATGGAAGCATTCTAAGAAAATATCACAAGATATTATAATCATTGCCTCAGAAGATGCCATATATAAGAGCTATATGAATTGTCTTTTAATGACAACAGCTCTAGCCTGAGCAAATAGTGAAATTTCAAAGCTCAAGATAATCTCAGTTTGTGGGACAGAGCTTACCCATTCACCATTATCAAGAATTTTCAGTGCTAAGCAAAAAGCTCCCGCTGCAATCTGAGAAGGAGGAAAGTGCACCATATCATAGTCCAGCATAGTTAGTTCCATCAAATATTTGGCCAGAGTATGTAGCTCAACATCAACCTGGAATAAAACGCACAGGTTCTGTCAGAGAATTCTGCACTGGCAGTAACTCGTATGCCCATCACTGTGCCTACACTTGTTTGCCTATAAATTCTCAAATTCAATTGCCCATGAAAGGCTTTAATAATATTAACACACAGACTGACTGGAAATAAAGACCACCTTTATGCCTACTTCAGGCAGTTAGGTATAAACATAATGCACTTGAATTAGATCTCAATGGCCAGCAGTACTCCTGAATGCACCATACCAGAGGTTTCAAGAAATCTGTACCTCTCCAATCTTGGATGCTCTCCGAAGGAAATGCAGGGGTAGAGGGCGACCCAGACTAAAATTTAAAGCCCTTAGAATCTTCATTTCCATCTGTCTGATCTGAAACTTGGTGTAGGTGTTGTCAGTCACAAAGGCAAAGTCACCGATTTCTGGAGGGTACATTTCCTCATATTTGCTTGCAACAAACATGGCAGTGACTCCAACCAGCTGCAGCATCTTCTTGGGCACACAGTTATCCTACAGTGGGAATATCAAGTCGATGAATAAGTAATAGGTATTTCAAAAAGGAAGCACGGAATTGTGAAAGAGAGATAGGAAAGACACATTCCCCCCAAAAAATCTCAGACGCCCCATGCCTCAAGAGATTTTAGCTGAAAAGGTCTGTTTCTTATGACTCAGAGAGGACCCTTAGAGGAAGAACCCTCAACTGCTGAATTACACTCACCTGCATGAACCGATCAATTATGGAAACAGTCATGTACATGGTCTCCTGCAGTAACCTGAATTTCATTTGAACTTGCACTAGCCAGTCAATTAGGATGGCTCTCATGTTTCCGGTGACTTCACGACCCATTAGGTATTTTGGTTTGACTGCTTGCTCTTCCTGCAAAAGAAATGCTGATTATCCTAAGAAGTTAAGATTCCACGTTATCAAACAGGACAGTGTGACAGGTTTTCATATCGGCAAATCTTACTATATCGAATTCACCATCACTACTACTGGCCCACATCCTGTCCCTCCTTAGCAAATAAAGATACCATAGTATCACCTCAGGTCTTTAAGACTCTAAACCCAGACCCTTGAGCTTTATGTGTGCGCACTCAGTTGTGTCAGACTCTTTGCAACCCCACGGACTGTAACTCACCAGGGTCCTCTGTCCATGGGATCTTCTAGGCAAGAATACTAGAGCAGGTTGCCATTTCCTAGTCCAGGGGATCCTCCTGACCTAGGGACCGAACCTGCATTTCTTGTGCCTCCTGCATTGGCAGGCAGATTCTTTATCATTGCACCACCTGGGAAGCCCCTGAGCTTCACAGAGTTAAGAGAAAATAATAGTAGCAGCTCCCAGATCAGCTGGAACTAATATGCTACCACACGTGCTTCGAGGTTTAAACCCCCGAAACAGCATGGGTAAGAAAAGTCAACCATCAAAATCCAGCACACACATCTGCTAAGTTAGACCACTAACTTTAAAAACAAGGGAGAAGGGACTTCCATGGTGGTCGAGAGGTTGGGACTCTGTGCTCCCAATGCAGGGGGCCCAGGTTTGATCCCCAGTCGAGAAACTAGGTCCTGAGCGCTATAAATAAGACCTAGTGCAGCCAAATAAATAAAAAACAAAAACAAAGGAGAAAAAATTCAGAGAAGGCTGGTTCTGGCGAAAGTCTTATAGGACAATCCTGTAGAAGATGGAGATGCCCAAAATAACCAGGCAACACCCTGCTGAAGACATGAATGATGCCACTACAATAGAATGCATGATAAACAAGCAACTGAGTAAATTTGGTAACTGTATTGCTTATGTTGTTAACATACAGAATGCCTCCTTGTTCGGGTGAAAGGGCAAAGGACACCAATAGAAAGTTTCAGAAATGAGATGAAATGGAAGAAGACCAAAAGTTTTAGAGTATATTCTTATTGGACAAAAACAATTTCCCAGATTTCACATGATCATAAGCCACACTGACCCAAAATGCCTTGTTTGGCTATGGTTTCTTACCACCTTCTTCTCCATACACATATATTAATTTATAACCAATCCTATGATATGAGCACAGAGGTGAACTGAAGATTCCAGTTAATACAAACCAGTAGCACTGAACAGTTTTTGTTGGAGAGCCTAGTGATTAGAGAATGCTGTTAGAATTTACAATGAGCTACCAAAGTAAAACAAAGTGTGTGTTTATAAGCCATTTCGGAGAAGGCAATGGGAAAACCCCATGGGTGGAGGAGCCTGGTGGGCTGCAGTCCATGGGGTCGCAAAGAGTCGGACACAACTGAGTGACTTACTTTCACTTTTCACTTTCATGCACTGGAGAAGGAAACGGTAACCCACTCCAGTGTTCTTGTCTGGAGAATCCCAGGGACGGGGGAGCCTGGTGGGCTGCTGTCTATGGGGATGCACAGAGTCGGAAGCGACTTAGCAGCAGCAGCATAAGCCATTTAATGATTCATGGTGGCTTATAAATGTATGAACAAAATAAAACCATTTAAAAGTAAGGAAGAATTATGAGAATGGGAAGTAAGAGTAATGAAATAAATAAGATTACTGACCTGCCTGCTTGAGAGAAACACTATCACTGTGCCCATAAAATTAAAATAGACTAGTTATCTGAACCAAAACAAAACTAGCAAAGGATAATTAGCATTCTCCATTACTTCTCCTCTACACATGAACATCACCAGATGGTCAATAATGATTTCAGACTGATTATATTCTTTGCAGCCAAGATGGAGAAACTCTATACAGTCAGCAAAAACAAACTGGGAGCTGACTGTGGCTCAGATCATGAATTCCTTATTGCCAAATTTAGACTTAAATTGAAGAAAGTAGAGAAAACCACTAGACCATTCAGGTATGACCTAAATCAAATCCATTACGATTATACAGTGGAAGTGAGAAATAGATTCAAGGGATTAGATCTGATAGAGTGCCTGAAGAACTAATGGACAAAGGTTCGTGACACTGTACAGGAGACAGGGATCAAGAGCATCTCCAAGAAAAAGAAATTAAAAAACGCAAAATGGTTGTCTGAGGAAGCCTTACAAATAGGTGTGAAAAGAAGAGAAGCGAAAGGCAAAGGAGAAAAGGAAAGATATACCCACTTGAATGCAGAGTTCCAAAGACTAGCAAGAAGAGATAAGAAAGCCTTTCCTCAGAGATCAATGCAAAGAAAGAGAAAAACAATAGAATGGGAAAGACTAGAGATCTCTTCAAGAAAATTAGAGATACCGAGGGAACATTTCATGCAAAGATGGGCGTAATAAAGGACAGAAATGGTATGGACCTAACAGAGGCAGAAGATATTAAGAAGAGGTGGCAAAAATACAAAGAACTGTACAAAAAAGATCTTCACGACCCAGATCTTCACAGGATGGTGTGATCACTCACCTAGAGCCAGACATCCTGGAATGTGAAATTAAATGGGCCTTAGGAAGCATCACTATGAACAAAACTAGTGGAGATGATGGAATTCCAGTTGAGCTATTTCAAATCCTGAAAGATGATGCTGTGAAAGTGCTGCACTCAATATGCCAGCAAATTTGGAAAACTCAGCAGTGGCCGCAGGACTGGAAAAGGTCAGTTTTCATTCCAATTCCAAAGAAAGGCAATGCCAAAGAATGCTCAAACTACCACACAATTGCACTCATCTCACACGCTAGTAAAGTAATGCTCAAAATTCTCCAAGCCAGGCTTCAGCAATATGTGAAC
>SJYX01002592.1:0-24454 GCA_006410675.1 Oreotragus oreotragus
CCACTCCAGTATTCTTGCCTGGAGAATCCCAGGGATGGGGGAGCCTGATGGGCTGCCGTCTGTGGGGTCTCATGGAGTCAGACACGACTGAAGTGACTTTGCAGCAACATGAAAACTTCAAAAAAAGCCAAAGTTTTAAGATGGAAAGTAACAGTGCCCAACTTGTCACTGTCATTTTCAGTTTTCTCTTGTGTAATAAGAAGTAGGAAATGGCAACCCACTCCAGTATGCTTGCCTGGAAAATCCCATGGATGGAGGAGCATTGTAGGCTACAGTCCACAGGTCGCAAAGAGTAGGACATGACTGAGTGATTTCACTTTCACTTTCGTGTAATAGTCACTATGAAAAGATTCTTAAATAGACCTTCATAAATCTGAATACATATATCTCTGAAACTCATTTTAAATTGACTCCCCAGAGTTTAACAAGTCTGTCATTATTATATATTTAGCTTAACTCCATAACAATAAAAAAATCCTATGATATCTACATAAAGCAATATCTTCATGTAATTTTCAATTAAATATACATATGAATGCCTGACAGCATAACAGCAATGCTAAAACAAGCTAGCATTGATTATCAGCTTTGATACAACTTTAATTCATACATGTTTTATTTATACATGTTAGTTTTATTTCTGCTGTACATTCGAGAAAGCTGAATCTTAGAACAACTGAGTAACTCAATGTTACATAGCCAGTCATAAAAGGGAATTGATCTAGAATCAGTTCTCTATTCACTAATGACTTCACTCTGCTTCTTTCTGTGGTTTGTGACCTTTCCTTCCCAGCACAGAGTTTAGCTTTGTATACACATAACCACAGTGGCCAAATTTGGAAAGTGATTATCAAATTTTACTTTTATTTATATTCTGTGGCTATAAAATCTGGTTTTATAGCTGATGCCAAAATTCAGTGGACGGAACAGTCCAAAGAACCATATAGATTTTTTGTTTCAGATAAACCCAGCAAGGCAAAATTATCTACCACCAAGGGAACTTGCAAGTTGTAGTTTTGCTCTGTTTCCTTCCAACCCATTGATTAAGGCATTAGTCTCAGTTCAATATATCTTTGCAGGCTTCTTGTCACTTCAATCATATCCATGAAGTAGAACATTTAAAAGCTTTCTATAAAAGCGTAGGCAAGTGAGGCAAATCAGAGAAATAAATACTCATGTTTTCTTTAAGCTTCTTTTTCTTATTGGACTATAGGGAGATTTAATTTGAATAATTTGTATTAGAATTTGCTACTACTTTAGTTTAAATCTAACAGTAAAGATTGGTTTATGAATGTATAATACATGGTATGGTATTTCTAGTGACTGTATCAAAAC
The DNA here is from genome assembly GCA_006410675.1 of Oreotragus oreotragus. Lineage (NCBI taxonomy): Eukaryota > Metazoa > Chordata > Mammalia > Artiodactyla > Bovidae > Oreotragus > Oreotragus oreotragus. The sequence continues at coordinate 1,336 of SJYX01002592.1, forward strand.
CATTAGCCTGTATATATGTCATGATATTAATTAATCTAAAAACATCTCATTCCTGTTTTCTCTTTTTCTTCCTCCTTGCCCTATGTACCTTTCTCTCTCTCTTTTTCTTTTCTATCATAGTGAATTATCTCTGAGGGTTCAGGGTATCTGAAATAATGGGGGAAAGAAGTCTAGTCTTTCCTAGAGAGTACTGGGTTAGACACTCTGCCCAGCAGACCCCTACGGTAACACTGACGTCATAGCAACCATATCCGTGAACCCATCCCACACTGCCCTCTGCGGTCCTCTCTCCATTTGGTCCTCTGGTCTCTGCTTTTCTACCTTCCTCCTTTTAACTCTCTGAGTTCTTGTTTATTGATAGTTGGTAGGGGAAGTGTATAAGAAATATACAAATATTAAATAATTTACCTGTGATTCAGCATGAGGGAAACATGAATTATATTTATATGGACTTTGTGAAGTCATCCTAGAATAGTAGTTGTATAAACTTTGGGACCAGGAAGAATGGATATTGAATCTTACTGTGGTTATTAATTAGCTACATAAACTTGTTCCTAAACCTTTGGACCTCAAAATGGGGATTGTATAAGACCTTATAGAGAAGTTATCACAGCTAGCTAGAATTTAAATGGCAAGATATACACAGTGTTAGGCTTCCTTATTGGCTCAGACAGTAAAGAATCTGTCTTGCAATGCGGAGACTCTAGTTTGACCCCTGAGTCAACCCCGGAGTCAGGAAGATCCCCTGAAGAGGGAATGGCTACCCTCTCCAGTATTCTTGCCTGGAGAATTCCTTGGACAGAGGAACTTAGAGGGTTACAGTCCACGGGGTCACAAAGAGTTGGACACAACTGAGTGACTAACACGTTTTTCACTTTTATACATAGTATTTATTATACTGACTTTTATATAGTAAGTGCTCTACAAAAGATAGCTGCGTTAGGATGAGTGTAAAGTTTCCAGAGAGGCCTTGTCTGCTAATAGGGCAAGTTTTGATGGTCAGTGAAAGCCTGGGCAAATCTCTTCTCTAAGCACTTTCTAGGAAAATGGAGCTATTGGAAGATCTGCCATTTCTGGTCTGGATTCGAGCTTGGTATTTTCCTTAGTAGAGACTCCATATCCCACTGAATGTCACTAATCACAAGATTCTATATTTCCAGGACACTTGGGGATCATCTATGGCCTGCAAGTTTTATGGATTTCTTATTCCAGTGCACTAGCTGTATCACACTCACAAATCAAAGTGCACAGTGAGTTGCCTCACTTACTTTACTCACACGATCAACAGGTGAGAGAGAACACCCTTCCGCACAGATCACGTATTTGTTTTTACTTTCTACTGGCCCTTGTACGGTCTCACCTGATGACAAGCACAATAAAAACTTTTTTTTTTTTTTAACCTTTGGCTTTCAACCAATTCTGGCAGAGGCTATTAATAAGATTTTCTCCTAAAGTGGTCACCAGCATCCCCATCTGCAGCACTTGCCACCCTCAGCCCCTGGCGATCGCAGTGAAGTACACAGTCTTTGCCTCCATGCATCACAACCCCAAACTCTGAAGACTTTTATGAGTTCTTTTCATCTTCTTTTTCTCTCTGACTTACTGATGTTGAAGGGCCTAGTGTGTTTTATGGTCTTTATTTCCTTGACTGTAGTTTCTTAGACTGTATTTGTAGATATTCCTTTTTTTTTTTTTTTTCCTCTGCAGGATACACTTCTTAATGACTCCAAACCACTACACAGCTGAGAGAAGTAGGCGCCGTGACTGAAATATTTGTCCTTTTCCTTCTCTTTAAGCCAGATTTACAGAATCATACAGTCGAGGATACAAGTTTATGCATAAATGGTCCTATGTTAGTCGCTTAGTGATGTCTGACTCTGCGATCCCATGGCAGTAGCCCTCCAGGCTCCTCTGTCTGTGGTATTCCCCAGGCAAGAATACTGGAGTGGGTTTCTGTTCCCTTCTCCAGGGTATCCTCCTGACCCAGGGATCTAACCTGGGTCTCCTGCATTGCAGGCAGATTCTTTACTGTCTGAACCACCAGGGAAGCCCCTTCATCCTGTGGACAGTCTGCCTTCAGCTGTATAGGGGAGTATCTACTTCCCCAAGGGTCTCAGAATTCAACTTCAAATGTGTATGATCTGTTCCCAGTAAAAAGCTAAATTCTAAAAAAGTTTGGCTTTTTTCCTAGGTACATTGTCATTTATAGAGGGCAACTGAATTATTTGTGTATAAATAGGTCCTGTGATAGTTTTTAAGTTCTTATAGGGAGTCAGATGGTGTCTTATTTATGTTTTTATATCTATAATATTGAACACATTTCTTGAACAAACCAAGAAATAAATATTTTATTTTGTTTTAAGGAAATATCTGTAGTCTGTGAGAGGTCACCAAAATTATAAGCTAGAGAATTATGTGAAAGTCTTCACCATTGACTATCATTTCTCAAAAAATTTTATTTTAATAGTTAAAAAGTTTTAGTCTATTTTTATATTGCACAAATGGGTTATATCATGGTTTTTGAATTATTTTCAGGTTCAGTTCAGTTCAGTCGCTCAGTTGTGTCCAACTCTTTGCAACCCCATGGACTGAAACACGCCAGGCCTCCTTGTCCATCACTAACTCCCAGAACTTACTCAAACTCATGTCCATTGAGTCCATGATGCCATCCAACCATCTCATTCTCTGTCATCCCCTTCTCCTTCTGCTTTCAATCTTATCCAGCATCAGGGTCTTTTCCAATGAGTCAGTTCTTTGCATCAGGTGGCCAAGTATTTTCAGGTTAGTTATTAATATATTCAACTTCTATATTCTAGAGAAGCCCTTAATATTTTGTCTTATTATCATCCTATGACTATCTCAAGGGTAAAAACAGTTTGAAATCGGAATTACAGAGAAACACATGGCTTTTTTCTCTCTTCACTGAACAGTGCAACAACTCTCAAATTCTGTACTGTCAGAGTTTGTCATTGAAAATATTCCCTCTCTACATATAATAGGCTACAAACTTGAATGGGTTTCAGATTCCAAAATGGAGCCCAGAATAGTCATCTGTTGTGTGGCCTTGCGTGATTTTTCAGGCCCACTTCGGTTTGTCTCAGTATGAGTAAAGTTATCACATGCGTGATAATAATATCCCTTCCCCCCCAAGTACACAGGATTGTTAAGAAGATAAAATAATACAAAAGAAAATATTTTCTAAACTATGAAACTCTTTTAAAGTATAAGATATCATTATAACTTGTGGTTTTTAAAATAATATAGCACCCAAACTTTTGAAATTCAATTTAAACATAATGAATAAGCGGCAATCATCTGCCTAGCTGTTACTCCATCTGTTGAAAGTGAAATCAGAAGTTTTATACCCTTTTATATCCTTTAAGAAAAATTCCTAAATGCAATCTCTATCTTCTAATGGGAACTTTGCTCTAGGATATTAGCTCACAGTGAGAATTTCTTGTAACTTTTGGCCTATTTCAGAATCTAACTATCAGATTATGAAAAAGCTAAATTAGCATTGCAAATTAAGCATTAGAACTCAACTGGATCTCAAAAACTATGGTGGTCTGAGCAAATTAATGCTTTTGAACCTGCAGAAAATGGAAGCTGTAAGTTTGGAATCTTTTCCTGAATTAAAATTTGTGATCCCTGGTTCTTCAGTTAGTCAATCTGATAAATTTATAGAACATAATTATGTGCTTAGCTAGGATTTTATTCATTTATCATGAGAAATAGGAGGGAAACTATTTCATGCATTAGAAAGAGGAGCAGAGTTTTCATTAGAGACCTTGGATTTGAACCTTAGCTCAACCACTCTTTAGTTGTGGGATCTACCTCTAGGCAAGTTGCTTTTGCCCTGTGAGTTTCTATCTCCTCAATTATTGAACTGTTTTTGAGAATCAAGTGAAATGATATTCATTCACTAAGTCCATATATACATTTATGTATGTATGTATACTTTAACTTTCAAAGATATAAGCAGAATAATGTTTCCCATTGAAGAAGAGGATACAGAAGCCATGGAATATAGCTAAGTATGAGAAAAGCATCACTGACTCAATGGACATGAATCTGAGCAAACTCTGGGTGATAGTGGAGGGAAGAGGAGTCTCATGTGCTACAGTCCATGGGGTTGCAAAAGACAGACACAACTTAGGGACTGAATAACAAGAAGAAAAGCATATTGTATCCAATGAATCACAACAAGATCTGTGTTTGAGGAATGTTGCAGAAGAGATTGGGAATTACTGAAAAGGAAACTGCTGCTGCTGCTGCTGCTGCTGCTGCTGCTAAGTCACTTCAGTCGTGTCTGACTCTGTGCGACCCCATAGATGGCAGCCTATCAGGCTCTGTCATCCCTGGGATTCTCCAGGCAAGGACACTGGTGTGGGTTGCCATTTCCTTCTCCAGTGCATGAAAGTGAAAAGTGAAAGTGAAGTCATTCAGTCATGTCAGATTCGTAGTGACCCCATGGAGGAGCCAACTAGGCTCCTCCATCCATGGGATTTTCCAGGCAAGAGTACTGGAGTGGGGTGCCATTGCCTTCTCCAGAAAAGGAAACTAAATAGAAAGATTCCTGAGTATGGAGGACTTCGTAAATAATATTAAAGGGGTTGGATTTTATTTTTTTATGTAACAGGGAGGATTTGAAAGGCTTTACATAGAAAATCAAAATGGTATAAATCCTTCATCATGTATCATGACCTGATAATAAACAGAAGTACTAGTGATCTAGTCTCTACAGACCATTTCCATATACGCTGTCCCACTCTCCCACCTCGTTCAACATAGTCATTTTCATGATTCCTGAATACAGTCAAGCCCTTTCCTAACTGTTAGCACATCTTATTGCTGTTCCCTCAGCCATCAATATTTTGATCATACCAAGTTCAGCAAAATGATGTCACTTCTTCAGAAACACCTTTTCTGATGCCCTTTTTAATGTTCTTCCCCTAACTTACTCTGTTGAAAATGCTACCACACTACTGTTAGATTTGTGGGAGACAAGACCGAAGACCGGAAGGAAATTTAGGAAGATGACTTTATAATCTATGTGAGAAACAGTGAGTCTTAAGTTAAGAATAATTTAATTAACCTATATCTTGATCACTCTTTGTAATATCTAAAACTGAACTGAGCAATTTTCTATCAGTGTCCTACCTCATGAGAGAATGAGTCTGACTCAATTCATATATTTGGCACAATGATAAAGGCTGCTCTTAACAAGGCTCTTTATCTGCAACAAAGTCATGACAAGCAGCCCTTTCCTTTGATCTTGGGCATGGCATCATACAGTGGCTGTTGTGCACTGACTTTCAGACTTTCAGAAGAATCGTTAGCCCTGATTGGACATGATGCATTACACAAAGAAAGTGGATGATGTGCTGTGAATCTTAAATGATATTGGCTTGAACCTAGACTGCATATTAAAAAGCAGAGACTTCACTTTGCCAACAAAGGTCCATCTAGACAAGGCTACGGTTTTTCCAGTAGTCATATATGGATGTGAGAGTTGGACCATAAAGAAAGCTGAGCACTGAAGAATTCATACTTTTCAACTGTGGTGTTAGAGAAGACTCTTGAGAGTCCCTTGGACTGCAAGGAAATTCAACCAGTCCACCCTAAAGGAGATCAGTCCTGGGTTTTCATTGGCTGGACTGATGCTGAAGCTGAAACTCCAATATTTGGCCACCTGATGTGATGAGCCAACTCATTGGAAAATTCCCTGATGCTGGGAAAGATTGAGGGCAGGAAGAGAAGGGGATGACAAAGGATGAGATGGTTGGATGGCATCACTGACTCAATGGACATGAATTTGAGTCAACTCCAGGAGTTGGTGATGGACAGGGAGGCCTGGCATTCTGCATTCCATGGATCACAAAGAGTTGGANGATGCTGGGAAAGATTGAGGGCAGGAAGAGAAGGGGATGACAAAGGATGAGATGGTTGGATGGCATCACTGACTCAATGGACATGAATTTGAGTCAACTCCAGGAGTTGGTGATGGACAGGGAGGCCTGGCATTCTGCATTCCATGGATCACAAAGAGTTGGACACAACTGAGCGACTGAACTGAACTGAAGCATAAAATGTTAAGTATAACAGCCTACTGCAACTGCTACTAGGTGGAGACCCAAGACTGAAAGATTCTGGGACAATAATATAAATGGAGGCAATACAATCTATATTCAAATATTTAAAAATTATAAATCAATATGACAACTCATTAAACTATGTTCTGTTCAGTATCATGAAATGTATGCCTTAATAATGCAATTACTAAAGTAGTGTTATGATTTTTATTGATGCTTTCAAAATGTGGTACTGGAAAAGACTCTTGAGAGTCCCTTGGACAGCAAGGAGATCAAATCAGTCAATCCAAAAGGAAATCAACCCTGAATATTCATTGGAATGACTGATGCTGAAGGTGGAGCTCCAATAATTTGGCCACCTGATGAGAAGAGCCAACTCATTGGAAAAGACCCTGATGCTGGGAAAGATTGAGGGCAGGAGGAGAAGGGGACAATGGAGGATGACATGGTTGGATGGAATCATTGACTCAGAGAATACGAGCTTGAGCAAACTCTGGGAGATATTGAAGGACAGGGAAGCCTGGCATGCTGTAGTCCATGGGGTTGCAAAGAGTGAGACGTGACTGAGTGAACAACAAAAATGATTTTTATGTATTCATTTCAGTTCAGTCGCTCAGTCGTGTCCTACTCTTTGCGACCCCATGAGTTGCAGCATGCCACGCCTCCCTGTCCATCACCAACTCCCAGAGGTCATTCAAACTCACATCCATTGAGTCAGTGATGCCATCCAGCCATCTCATACTCTGTCATCCCCTTCTCCTCCTACTCCCAATCCCTCCCAGCATCAGAGTCTTTTCCAATGAATCAACTCTTTGCATGAGGTGGCCAAAGTACTGGAGTTTCAGCTTTAACATCACTCCTTTCAATGAACACCCAGGGCTGATCTCCTTTAGAATGGACTGGTTGGATCTCCTTGCAGTCCAAGGGACTCTCAAGAGTCTTTTCCAACACCACAGTTCAAAAGCATCAATTCTTTGGGGCCCAGCTTTCTTCACAGTCCAACTCTCACATCCATACCTGACTACTGGAAAAACCATGTTTTATATATTACATCTTATCAAATCACAAACATGATTGAAATGAATAGATTCAATATATGTCTGATGTTTTGTTGAAAAAATTACTGTAATTCAAAAATTACTGAATAAGAAATTAGATAGGAAGAGAGAAGGCTGATGTGTAATGAAACATATATGATTGGAAAGATAAGACTAGTTCAAAAATCATTTAAATGACCTCAATATAATTTCATACAACTATCCTTTTTTTTTTTAATTTACAACTAAATATGTATGTGTGTGACAGTCACTCAGTCATGTCCAACTCTTTGTGACTCCAAGGACTGTAACCTGCCAGGCTCCTTGTCCATGGAATTCTCCAGGCCAGGATGCTGGAGTGGGTTGCCTTTCCTTTCTCCAGGGGATCTTCCCAACCCAGGGATGGAACCCATGTCTCCCACATTGCAGGTGTATTCTTTACCAGCTGAGCCACAAGGGAAGCCCAAATATGTATGTCTGTTTTATTATTGCTCTGTGAAATCTTTATCAAATTGTTATTTTTTTCCTTTTATTTAAAAACTTCCCTTGCTCAAATTCTCCCTTTGCTCAGCACACTTTCTTCACCTCAGTGGTAGCATTATTTATGCACTTTCAAACTATTTGGACATATTTACCTTGCCTTTCAAAGATATAGGGTATGGGTGGGTAAAAATGTTTTCCTCTGGTCTAGATACTATTGAGTATGAGAGAAGATGTTTTGGTGTATGAGATGTGTTGTGCCAAAACTAAGCACATGATTCTGAAGACCTGACACATCCATGTGTTTTTTAGTAATATTACTTATGTGTGTCTGTGAAACCTAGTGTTATCTAAAATGTAGAGTTCAAAGCTAAGAACAAAGTAGCTCAGGGCACTGTATTCCATATCCTGGGATAAATCATAATGAAAAAGAATAAGGAAAAGAATGTATATATAAACATAAGTGAATCACTTTACAGTAAGGCCAAAACTAATACAACAGTGTAAATCAACTATGAGTCAATAAAATAAATTTATAGAAAGAAAAATAAGATGTAGAACAAAAAACAAAAAAAATGAAACACATGAAAATTTAGTATTAAAAAATAACAGAAAAATGAGGATGAAAACCTTTCACTGAATTGAAATTCAGCTTGCCACTAGCCAGAAATCCTGAAACAGAAGAAAACCGTACACATCACTACAAACTCTGAATTAATGCTTAAAGCAAAACTTGGAGGTGAAAACAAAAAGCAAACAAGTAAACAGAAATCAAATATTAAGTCAGAAATTAAAAATCTCAATGTAATTGGGGAAGAGAACTGGAGGATACAAAAGCAGAGGTATTTGCTTTCAATAATAAAAATAAAATATTTTTAATCCTAGAAATAACCTACATTACAAAATGCTCAAAAGAAAATAAATCTGATAAATAATATATTACATCAAGAAAAGATTTGATAATCAGCCTTAAAACTTAGATTGAAGTTAAGAGAGATAAATATATAAAATAAGTAATAAATTTTCAATATATGCATGAGTGGAATCAAATTATAATCAGTGAAAATCCTCTAGAATACAGTTATCTAAAAATATATTTTGAGAGCATATAATATGTAACCAGGAAAATTAATGCAGGACAGTTCAGTTCAGTTCAGTTCAGTCACTCAGTCATGTCCGACTCTTGGTGACACCAGGAACCACAGTACAACAGGTCTCCCTGTCCATCACCAAATCCTGGAGTCCACCCAAACCCATGTCTACTGTGCCAGTGATGCCATCCAACCATCGCATCCTCTGTCGTCCCCTTCTCCTCCTGTCCTCAATCTTTCCTAGCATCAGGGTCTTTTCAGATGAGTCAGCTCTTTGCCTCAGGTGGCCAAAGTATTGGAGTTTCAGCTTCAACATCAGTCCCTCCAGTGAACACCCAAGACTGATCTCCTTTAGGATGGATTGGTTGGATCTCCTTGCAGTCCAAGGGACTCTCAAGAGTCTTCTCCAACACCACAGTTCAAAATCATCAATTCTTCTGCACTCAGCTTTCTTTATAGTCCAACTCTCATATCCATACATGACTACTGGAAAAACCATGGCCTTGATTAGATGGACCTTTGTTGCCAAAGTAATGTCTCTGCTTTTGAATATGCTATCTAGGTTGGTCATAACTTTCCTTCCAAGGAGTGAGTGTCTTTTAATTTCACGGCTGCAGTGATTTTGGAGCCCAGAAAAATAAAGTCAGCCACTATTTCCACTGTTTACCCATCTATTTACCATAAAGTGATGGGACTGGATGCCATAATCTTAGTTTTCTGAATGTTGAGCTTTAAGCCAACTTTTCTACTCACCTCTTTCACTTTCATCAAGAGGTCCTTTCGTTCTTCTTAACTTTCTGCCATAAGGGTGCTGTCATCAGCATATCTGAGGTAATTGATATTTCTCCTGGCAATCTTGATTCCAGCTTGTACTTCCTCCAGCCCAGCATTTCTCACGATGTACTCCGCATAGAAGTTAAATCAGCAGAGTGACATACAGCCTTGATGTACTTCTTTTCCTATTTGGAACCAGTCTGTTGTTCTATGTCCAGTTTTAACTGTTGCTTCCTGAACTATATACAGGTTTCTCAAGAGGCAGGTCAGGTGGTCTGGAATTCCCATCTCTTTCAGAATTTTCCACAGCTTATTGTGATCCACACAGTCACAGGCTTTGGCATAGTCAATAAAGTAGAAATAGATGTTTTTCTGGAACTCTCTCACTTTTTCAATGACCCAGTGGATGTTGCCAATTTGATCTCTGGTTCCTCTGCCTTTTCTAAAACCACCTTGAACATCTGGAAGTTCATGGTTCATGTACAGCTGAAGTCTGGCTTGGAGAATTTTGAGCATGACTTTACTAGAGTGTGAGATGAGTGCAATTGTGCAGTAGTTTGAGCATTCTCTGGCATTACCTTTCTTTGGGATTGGAGTGAAAACTGACCTTTCCCAGTCCCACGGCCATTGCTGAGTTTTCCAAATTTGCTGATATATTGAGTGCAGCACTTTCACCACATCATCTTTTAGAATTTGAAATAGCTCAACTGGAATTCANTGCAGTAGTTTGAGCATTCTCTGGCATTACCTTTCTTTGGGATTGGAGTGAAAACTGACCTTTCCCAGTCCCACGGCCATTGCTGAGTTTTCCAAATTTGCTGATATATTGAGTGCAGCACTTTCACCACATCATCTTTTAGAATTTGAAATAGCTCAACTGGAATTCAATTGCCTCCACTAATTTTGTTTGTAGTGATGCTTCCTAAGGCCCACTTGACTTCACATTCCAGGATGTCTGGTTCTAGATAAGTGATCACACCATCGTGATTATCCGGGTGATCATTTTTGTACAGTTCTTCTGTGTATTTTTGCCACCTTTTCTTAATATTTTCTGCTTCTGTTAGGTCCATAACATTTCTGTCCTTTATCGAGCCCATCTTTGCATGAAATGTTCCCATGGTAACTCTAATTTTCTTTAAGAGATCTCTAGTCTTTCTCATTCTATTGTTTTCCTCTATTTCCTTGCATTGGTCGCTGAAGAAGGCTTTCTTATCTCTCCTTGCTGTCTTTGGAACTCTGCATTCAAATGGGTATATCTTTCCTTTTCTCCTTTGCTTTTCACTTCTCTTCTTTTCACAGCTATTTGTACAAAACATATAGTAATAAAATTATTAGATTTTAAGACTAAGAGAATCTTCAGATCTTTCAGGGAATTTATCTTGTTTCTTACAAAGAAAAAAAATTAGATTGGTTTTGGACTTTTCAGCATCAAGTTACAAAGAGAGGTACAAAGCAAGGTGATATTGGAGCAATGATTTTTTTTTTTAAAGTAGAGAAAATTGGACAGAAGCCTAGAATTTTACATTAGCCAAGATATCATTTAATGATCAGTATATGTACATATATCTTCAGAGAATTTCATACATTAATATAAAACCTAATGAAACAAGATCATGGATGTTTAGAAGTAAAAGAAATAAAGTGTGAGATTTCTTGGAATATGTTTTTTTATACAATTTTGACTTTTTAAATGAAATTAATATTTTACCGAATTGAAAAATAGTTATATATTTAAATACTTATATATTTAAATATATAGGAGACAATCCTATTAAATTTGCATACAAATATAAATAATAATAAACAATCCAATTAATAACATAAAGAAAAAAAATGATGTCTTATGTATGCCCTCTGAGATATAATCTTAAAACAAAAATTACTAACAATACAATGTTAATTTACTTAGATGATTTGGTTCTGATGATACTATTAGTGCAGTATTCCCCTCAACTTTTTTTTTTTTTGCTTGAGACATTGTGTAAATATATTGTTGAGGACCTTGTATCTCACTGTAGAGGGAAGGAGATTAAAATTAACAAATGAATAAATAAACAAGTAGAAAAGAAGGAAATGGAAACCCCTTCACAGAAAATTATCAATTTATAAATGTAGAAGTAATGCTAAAATTAGAAAATCATTTCACAATATTCATTATAATGATTCATTTTGGTAATGATCATCAGTTTATGCTTATCCAAGAGTATCAACTGAAATATTATTTAATATCAAAAATAAAATTTACCTTCTTGCTTTCAACTAGCAGTCATCATAACAAAATTACTAAATTTAAATCACTATTAATTGAAAATTGATATACCTCTCAATGTGTTGTACTGAGGACAAAATATCACCTATATAGTACTCTTGCTAAAAGTATGTTTAACTTGAATCTAATCAGACAAGAAAAAGTGAAGAGCATTTTTGTCAATCAAGTACTGTAGATGTCTTAAAGTATTAGTGTCAAAAAAAAAAAAAAAGAAAAGAAACCCCAAAACCAATGATGACAACAATAGAAAGCCAGTTAGTGAATGTCACAAGATTTGAAAAAAATTTGAAGAAAAATTATAAGTAAGTGAAACAACTTAATTAGAGACAGGGAGGGACAGCTACAAAGGCAATTTGGGGGCAATTGTGGAAATTCAGATATGAATCTCAATATGTCTTTTATATTAAAAATTGGTCTGTAGCAAGGTTAAATTTCTTGAATGAATGAGCTGTATTATGGTTTTTCTGATAATTTCTTATTCTTTGGAGAAATATGCAAAGGCATTTAAGGTTAACAGTCATCATGTCTAGAACATTTAAAAAAGGATATATTTCTGTGGGGCGTGGTTTTGGCATGTGTGTATGTGTGCAGTGGAGCAAGGTGAAGTTTATATTCATTGGATAATTCCATTTCTTTGTAGATTTCAAAATAAAATTTGGGTACATTAGTAAAATGTTACATTTGTAAATAAGATATTAATATTTCACAGAGACAGCTGCAGAATCTTTATGATGACAATGCTTTTTTCCCTCAAGTACCAAACAGTAATGATGATAATAATAGCCTGATCCTTACTAGGTATTAAACACTGCTCTTCTAAGCATCTTACACATAGGATGTCATTTAAACTTCCATTAGTCCGATGAGGTAAATAATAGTATTATTCCCATTTTACAGATGAAGATGCCTCCATAGACAAGCTTAATCTAGAGCTTCTCTCTTAAAAGTCATAAATGGCTCCTATTTGGAATGTGTTTCTGTGTGTGTGCTGTCACGTCAGTCATGTCCGACTCTTTGTGGCCCCACAGACTGCAGCCCACCAGGTTCCCCTGTCCATGGGATTCTTCAGGCAAGACTACTGGAGCAGGTTGCCATGCCCTCTTCCATATTTGGAACAATCTGCTATAAATGTACTGCCAGCATTGATTTGCACAGCGTCATTATATCTATTGATGATATGCATATATGTGTGTATATCTACATATACATGCATTTATATCTAATATGTGCTCATGCACACATATGCACATGTAAACAAGGAATAGCTATCTAAGCCTTTGCTTTGATATGCATCTTTAAGGCAATAGGCCAAGTATATAGTTCAAAATAAAAGGCTAGGAAATAGGATAAATATATTTTGTTTACATGACAGTGGTTAATATTAGATGCTTCATATTCAGGATCCAGAAATAATTGGTAGGCTAACTCAGCAATATTCAGGTAAAATTTTCATTCATCTATTCAGTCCATGACAATACACACTGAGTACCCATGTGGTATGCATGGACTTCTTGGGTGGCGTTAGTGGTAAAGAATACACCAGGAAATGCAGGAGACATAAAGCTGAGGGTTTGAGCCCTGAGTTGGGAAGATGACCAGGAGGAGGGCATGGCAACCCAGTCCAGTATTCTGGGTCGCTTGGACAATCCCATGGACAGAGAAGCCTGGCAGTCTACAGTCCATCAGGTCACAAAGAATCAGATGCAACTGAAGTGATTTAGCATGTACTGTGGTAGAAGCCAGGATTATACTGATAACTAAATAACTCTGTCTTTCCTCAAACATCTAATGGGCTCTAAATAATTATGAAGCACAATGATCACTGTTATGGATTTGGAGAATCGTGAACTTATTGAGAGTCTGAAGGATTTCACCTGGGGTCATTAATTGTAAGTGAAAGTTTTATTTAAAAAGATAACATTTGATTCAACCTAAGAGTAACTAAAATTTTGACAAACGGGTACTCTTTATACTAGTTTTGTGAATCTTATTAAAATAGGTGTATGTTTTATATAAATGAGTTGAGCAGTTCAAATCCATGACAGTGCTGAGACAGGAAGAAATGCTGCTTCTACCACAAAGAAAGCACAAAAAGATTTATGGATAAAAATTAAAAAAGAAAAAAAGAAGGTAAAGATAGTGTCTCTCCCTAACTGTTCCCATTTACCTAACTGGACATTTTGGCCCATGATTTATCTGCAAAAAGATAACATTCAAGTTTATTTAGTTAACATTTTCTAACTTGTCAGATGATCTAATTTTATTTAGATATTTTAGAAGAGATGTTAAGGAAACATTGATATCAATAATGGGAAGAGTCTTAGAATGTTTGTTCTTTAAGACACTTGAAAACTTATCACCAAACTCTGGAAAAAGTCATATCATTTTTGGTTTTGATAAAATTCCTGTCCATTATGCGAACTGAGGAATAGATTAGACACACGTTGATCTACTAGCTGGCTGAAAACAAAGGCATTTCGATGAAGTCCACATTATCTAAGATCTATTTCTATCCATGAACCCAAGCAACTTTCAGAGTAGCCACAGGTGAATCTGTCACCTTTACTGGAATAACTCTGAAGTGGATGCTGTGTGACCTTAGAGATAAGAGAAAGAACCACAAAATTCTGGGCTTTGCTCTTGTGCAACTGATGTTTCTTCCATTATTTTTATCTCCCTCCTATTTTCCTGCCAAAAGTTCACTTTTACATGATTTTGGCCTATAACAATGGTCACTTCCTGCTTTTAAGTAAATTTTCTCAATGCTTTCCAGCACTCCGAGTGAGCTTTCTTTACTTTCTGTTATGTCATCTCATTTAAAATGTTTCCTACTGATGTTTCATTTTCAGGCTGTTTAGGTTTCTTTTCAATATTGCTGTAATGCCACTTCTAAAAATTATGTATGCTGCCAATTAGGTCTTTTTTTTTTTTTTTTTTATATCCATGAACCCAAGCAACTTTCAGAGTAGCCACAGGTGAATCTGTCACCTTTACTGGAATAACTCTGAAGTGGATGCTGTGTGACCTTAGAGATAAGAGAAAGAACCACAAAATTCTGGGCTTTGCTCTTGTGCAACTGATGTTTCTTCCATTATTTTTATCTCCCTCCTATTTTCCTGCCAAAAGTTCACTTTTACATGATTTTGGCCTATAACAATGGTCACTTCCTGCTTTTAAGTAAATTTTCTCAATGCTTTCCAGCACTCCGAGTGAGCTTTCTTTACTTTCTGTTATGTCATCTCATTTAAAATGTTTCCTACTGATGTTTCATTTTCAGGCTGTTTAGGTTTCTTTTCAATATTGCTGTAATGCCACTTCTAAAAATTATGTATGCTGCCAATTAGGTCTTTTTTTTTTTTTTTTTTCAGTTTAAGTTGATTATTCTATAAATAATGCCCAGCTAAGACTTAAAAAATAAAATGATAAGGCAAGTTGTCTAAGCTATGGTAGCCTTTAAATTGAGTACAGCTGTGTTATATCCAATTT
The DNA here is from genome assembly GCA_006410675.1 of Oreotragus oreotragus. Taxonomy (NCBI): domain Eukaryota; kingdom Metazoa; phylum Chordata; class Mammalia; order Artiodactyla; family Bovidae; genus Oreotragus; species Oreotragus oreotragus. Next base: position 16,565 of record SJYX01002592.1, read on the forward strand.
CAGTTTTCAAGGGGATTTGTGCCACCACATTATACTGTTTCCAGTTTGGCAAACTACTCCCATTTTATTGGGGCAATGATGATTCTTAGTGGAAATGTCTTTGCAGCAGATACATGACAACTGTATTATAAAATGATTCTAGGTCCATTAAGAAATGTTGAATATTATTAAGGATACTATTCTTAATCCTCAAAAAAGCATATAATGGGATAAAAATGATTGAATGCCCTGGAGTATCATTCTTTGTAAGAAAATTACTTCAATAGTGAGCACATTTTAAAAAGTCACTTTCCCCAGAGTTGGCTTCATGATTCTCCACTGGGTCATTATAGATCAAAGTTAGGGAGAAAAATTTCATGTCTGATTTAATGACTTTCTATAAAATCAGGGCAAAAATTAAGATAAACAAACACACTAAACAGTATGTAGCTTGAATTCTAAAACTTGCATATTAAGGTTGTTTAATGTAATGGAAAGGCAAAGGAATGACTTTACCATCTTTGGAAATATTAAAGGGGATTCCTAAGAAAATGCCTACTAAGTTGTTTTCCATTTTCAAAAGAAGCATGAGCCAAACAAAAAATAGAGTTCAAATTCACCTGTTGGAAAGCAGGGAGTCAGCTCTAAGTACCTCTTAAAATGAGTTCCAGCTTCAAAATTAAAGAAAATAAAATACCTTGCTTTAAGAGTGTTGAATGATGTACAAACTGTTAGAGGTTCCATGAGAAAAGTATGTACTTTTGGTGATTTGTCCACTAGTGATGGTTTATTTCCATTCTCATTCAATGCACACTGTCTGGAACTCTAGGGGCAAGCAAACTTACGGACTCACTTGAAGTCTGAACTTGTAAACCTTGATTCATTAGCACCAAGCAAAATGAGCTAGCAATCTGAAACAAACTACACCATAAACTCTTTGGAGGGACAAAAGTTAATCATTTTTTGTTGGAGTCAAAGACAGCAGACATAATATACTACTGAACACTCTTGCTTCACTGAGATTCTGTGAATCTATAAAAGAGTCTTATAGGAGAAAGCAATGATTAGATTCTTTCATGTTTGACAATTTAATCTTTTAGAATGATATCAAGTTTTAGAAAGGACTAAATAAAATGACTGAAGCCTACAGAAAGGAAAGATTCTTTTCTTTTCTTTTCTTTCTGACCTGATTTGCTGATCTCAGATGCAACCCACCGATTCTTTTTCATTAAGGCACTAACCACCATGGTAACCACTTTATATTATTATTCAACCTGATCCACAGTTCAGCCAGGATTCAAGGAGTGAGGATTTCAGAATACCATTAACAAAGAGCTCTCCTACAACAAAATATAAAGAGTTTTCAGAATGAAAGACTTGGCTTAAAGCTGTCTTGTTTAGTGTAAATAGCAAAAGATAAATCAGGTATATTCCCACCATGGAGCAAGTAGAAGATGGTAGTGTATTTTTGTAGGCATAGAAATAGGAATTAAATAACCCATGTATCTTCTGTCTGTAAAGCGAGGAAACCTTGGCGACCAGACGTATTTGCTTTCTGCAGGGTTTGAAATGCTGACTTCAATTTAGAGAAGAAAATTGAGCAAAGATTTTGGAGTACAGCAACAGTACCAGTGGCGGAATCCCAACTCATTCAAATGAAGCTACTGCTGTAAGACAGGGAGCTGAGTTTTTTTAAAATGGGGCTGATTTTTTTTTTTTTTTCTGCACAGAGAATGACTAAATAATTCAATAATGTATTTCTACCTGCAATTTCTAGCATTCTCTTAGACATGAGGGAGGGAGACAGTTTTGCAATTTTATAAATGCTTCCCAGAGGAAAGAACATGATACAACATAGATGTCTTGTATAAATGTCAGGTAGACACATTACTGGATTACAGAATATATAGAATCTGGGCAAGGCTGCTAATAGAATATGAATATTGAATGTCCTTTTGAGAATAACTATTTTTCCTTTAAGCAGAGGATTTTTTTCTTCTTTTCAGAGCTATAACAGAGTTTACTCAGGCCCCAGGAATCCTTGATTATGGGTTCAGATGAATCATCTGAAGGGTAAGAGGACTGGGAAAGACAGAGAAGAAAGTCTGGCCAAGTTACTGCCTTTGATCTCGGTAGGGGCCAGTAGACCCATTAGGGCATCTCTCATTTTCTCTGAGCCCCGGTGAGGAGAGCCTGAGTCACTGTGAACCTCTAGTCTGAATCAGGTTCCTGACTTTCATACTTCAGGGTTCAGTACTCTATAGAATCCTTGAGTTTCATCCACATCAGTCAGTAGCCTTCCTTAACCTGGAGTGGATTCAGAAAATATCTGTAGTTTAATTTGTTCTTTAATACAGATGAAAAAGTAGAATGCTTTTCCCTTCAAACATTTATAAAATGTGAAAATTGTGATATTTAATCTAATTCAACTTGCCTAATTTTCAACTTTGATGTCATGGGGCAATATCCTTTCCTGCTGGCTAGGTGCCAAAGGGTTAGTGCAAGTTTGCATGCCTGAGAGACAGTGAGGCCATCCAAATTGGAATCTCAGAGTTTAGAGCAGAGAAGGGTTTTATTGCAAAGCTATGCAAAGAGATAGTTGGCTCTTGCCTCAAACAACCCTGAACTCCCTGAAAGATCTTTGCAAATCACTTTTTTTTTTTAATCACTTTTAAAAGCCAAGTGAGGGAGTGCGTGTTGAAGGGTATGTGGTCAGCTTGTGCACAGTTCCTTGAATGACTGATTGGGAGGTAACAGGGTGGTGCCACAGGGGTTAACATCAGACTCTGAAGCTACATAGGCCTGGGGCTATGAGCTCATGGTCAACAAGTAGTTAACATCTTCCATTTGGTGGGGGGTTTTCACACCTGCAAAGCAACTCAGGAAATGTGTATTGAATACTATTATGCAGGTACATCAGAAAGGAGCTAAAGCAGAGGGTGTGGGCAGTGTATCCAGGAAGGCCTCATAGCATCCTACTTGGTTACAAAAGGAAGGGGGAAAAATATATCTCACACCACTTTTCTTTGAGGCCCATTTCTAATAGCGATTTGCTCATATTTAGCCATATGTATATTTACCAGTAAGAGTTCTTCAGTTTAGTTCAGTCTCTCAGTCATGTCTATTTGTGACCCCATGGACTGCAGCACACCAGGCTTCCCTGTCCATCACCAAATCCCAGAGCTTGCTCAAAGTCATGACCATCCAGTAAGAGTTCTTACATAGGAAAAAATAAGAAAAGAGACAGAAAGTGAATTCATATTTAGTCATTGTCTGCCTTGTTTCAGTGTATTGGCACCTTATGTATTTATTTATCCTCTAAGAAACCCAAACAGTGATCTGTATTTGATGATGGATTAGCAGAAAAAATACTCCAAATCCCACTTTCCATTCTCTGTTTTGAAACTTTCTCTATCTGCCCCTCCATACTTAATCCCTCAGCTTTGCACACAGGGTCACCTCTCAGCCTCATCTCCTTCCACAGATCACTTAGATGGTTGCATGCACTTCTCTACTGTGGTTCAGGACTTCACCAGGTGGTTGTGTCACTTATCAGGTCTCTGTGCCATAATCCTGTGATATCAGTCTCCAGATTCTTGAGAAGTACAGTCTCAGTTCTGTGATGGTCTCAAGCTTCACTACATATTTCTTGTTCACCATCTTGTTCACATGAAAGAAAGGCCTTTCTTCACTCTTTAAAGTTAAGCATGACCCAAGACAGCAAAAGAGACACAGATGTGTAGAGCAGATTTTTGGACTCTGAGGGAGAGGGAGAGGGAGAGGGAGAGGGTGGGATGATTTGGGAGAATAGCTTTGAAATATGTATACTATCTTGTAAGAAACAAATTGCCAGTCTATGTTCAATGCAGGATGCAGGATGCTTGGGGCTGGTGTATGGGGATGATCCAGAGGGATGACGTGGAGTGGGAGGTGGGAGTTCGTGTACACCCGTGGCAGATTCATGTCAATGTGTGCCAAAACCACTAGAGTACTATAAAGTAAAATAAAGAAAAAAAAAAAAAGTTAGGCATGACCATTCAATGTGCTTGGCCAATTAAACGTGAGCAAAAGAGATGTGTGTCCTGTTTGTAGGAGTTTTAAGAACCATTGCAAAATATGCATTCTCCACTTTCTGCTTCAGTCATGAGTCTGGGACCCTGATCGCTCCGGATCCCCAAGTAGCTATGAAGGCAGAGCCTGCTTGAGACCTTCATTGGACAGCTAGTGTGCCTGAACAGTTAATGGCTGTTATTTTTAAACCACTGAAATTTTATGTTGTTTTTTATCTTTATTGTCTCTGTTATAATATCAGAATTATACAGCCTATTCTGTCTAAGTCTTGTATGAGTTAAATGATTTAGTGGTTTTTGTTTGGGATAATAGTACCATTCACTAGTGCTTCTTTATTTGTACATCTATATGTTCTAGAGTGAGACTTTAGATCAATCAATTTCTATTTATTTTCCTTTTTTCAAATTCTCACATCATTAAAAAAGAACAAAGCTCTCAAAGTAGAACTCTGTCTCCTGCGTGGAACAAAATTCCTAAAAAGGTAATTTTAAACATGTTCAGATAAATATCTTGTTTAAGTTTCTTCCAAGGAAATATCTGCAAAATTTCAGTGCCAGATGATTGTATCTCTAAGAAACACTTTGGTATTTACAAGGCCAACATAAACGTGGTATGGAATTTGGAGATCTTTTTCAGAGTATAAGACTAAAAGAAAGAGCTTTTAAAAGTTTTCAGCTGGTATATATCAGCATGTCCTTTTAAGTAACAGAAAGGAAAAATGCTGAGGGCTTACAACTTTGGTATTTTATATTAAAAAAATAATGTTATTTATCCTAAGATCACTGATTTTAATCTCCCTTTAAGTCAATTTGCTAAGGCTTTTGATGGCTTTTACAAAAAAGTAAGTGGTCTGGACTTACTGTCAAATAAGTAGATATGTAGGTCAAAATGGGGATTCATTAGAGATACTAAGGGAACATTTCATGTAAATTAAGTGCAATAAAGGACAGAAACAGTATACACCTAATAGAAGCAGAAGATATTAAGAAAAGGTGGCAAAAACACATAGAAGAACTATACAGAAAATGTCTTAATGATCTTGATAACCATGAAGGTGTGATCACTCATCTAGAGCCAGACATCCTGGAGTCTGAAGTCAAATAGGCCTTAGGAAGCATCATTATGAGCAAAGCTACTGGAGGCGAAGAAATTCCAATTGAGCTATTTCAAGTTCTAAAAGGTGATGTGGTGAAAGTACTGCACTCAATATGCCAGCAAATTTGGAAAACTTAGCAGTGGCCACAGGAATGAAAAAGGCAAGTTTTCATTCCAATCCCAAAGAAGGGCAATGCCAAAGAATAATCAACTATGGCTCAATTGCAGTGATTTCACAACCCACTCCAGTATTCTTGATTGGGGGATCCCAGGGACAGGGGAGCCTGGTGGGCTGCCATCTATGGGGTTGCACAGAGTCGGACACAACTGAAGTGACTTAGCAGCAGCAGCAGCAGCACGTGATAGCAAAGTTCAGTTCAGTTCAGTCGCTCAATCATATCTGACTCTTGGTGACCCCAGGGACTGCAGCATGCCAGACCTCCCTGTCCATCACCAACTCCCGGAGTCCACCCAAACCCATGTCCACTGAGTTAGTGAGGCCATCCAACAGTCTCATCCTCTGTCATCCACTTGTCCTCCTGCCCTCAATCCTTCCCAGAATCAGGGTCTTTTCAAATGAGTTAGCTCTTCACATCAGGTGGCCAAAGTATTGGAGTCTGGGCTTTAGCATCAATCCCTCCAATGAACACCCAGGACTGATCTCCTTTACAGTGGACTGGTTGGATCTTCTTGCAGTCCAAGGGACTCTCAAGAGTCTTTTCCAACACCACAGTTCAAAAGCATCAATTCTTTGGTGCTCAGCTTTCTTTATAGTCCAACTCCCACATCCATACATAACTACTAGAAAAACCATAGCCTTGACTAGATGGACCTTAGTGGACAAAGTAATGTTTATGTTTTTAATATGCTGTCTAGGTTGGTCATAACTTTCCTTCCAAGGAGTAAGAATCTTTTAATTTCATGGCTGCAGTGATTTTGGAGCCCAGAAAAATAAAGTCAGCCACTGTTTCCACGGTTTCCCCATCTCTTGGCCATGAAGTGATGGGACCAGACTCCATGATCTTAGTTTTCTGAATGTTGAGCTTTAAGCCAACTTTTCCACTCTCCTCTTTCACTTTCATCAAGAGGCTCTTTCGTTCTTCTTCAATTTCTGCCATGAGGGTGGTGTCTGAGGTTATTGATATTTCTCCCGGCAATCTTAATTCCGGCTTGTACTTCCTCCAGCCCAGCATTTCTCATTATGTACTCTGAATAGAAGTTAAATAAACAAGGTGACAATATACAGTCTTGAAGTACTCATTTACCTATTTGGAACCAGTCTGTTGTTCCATGTCCAGTTCTAACTGTTGCTTCCTGACCTGCATATAGGTTTCTCAAGAGGCAGGTCAGATGGTCTGGTATTCCCATCTCTTCTGGAATTTTCCACAGATTATTGTGATACACACAGTCAAAGGCTTTGGTATAGTCAATAAAGCAAAAATAGATGTTTTTTTCTGGAACTCTCTTGCTTTTTCCATGATCCAGCAGATGTTGGCAATTTGATCTCTGGTTCCTCTGCCTTTTCTAAAACTAGCTTGAACATCTGGAATTTCACAGTTCACATACTGTTGAAGCCTGGCTTGGAGAATTTTGAGCATTACTTTACTAGCATGTGAGATTAATGAGTTTAATTGTGCAGTAGTTTGAGCATTCTTTGGCATTGCCTTTCTTTGGGATTGGAATGAAAACTGACTTTTCCAGTCCTGTGGCCACTGCCGAGTTTTCCAAATTTGTTNTTCCTCTGCCTTTTCTAAAACTAGCTTGAACATCTGGAATTTCACAGTTCACATACTGTTGAAGCCTGGCTTGGAGAATTTTGAGCATTACTTTACTAGCATGTGAGATTAATGAGTTTAATTGTGCAGTAGTTTGAGCATTCTTTGGCATTGCCTTTCTTTGGGATTGGAATGAAAACTGACTTTTCCAGTCCTGTGGCCACTGCCGAGTTTTCCAAATTTGTTGGCATATTCAATGCAGCACTTTCACAACATCACCTTTCAGGATTTGAAATAGCTTCTGCCGGGGTCCAGCCCTGGTGGATCCAGGGAATTTGAAGTTGGGGACGGCATTGGCGACCTTGGAAAATACATAATTAATTACATATAGAGAGATTAGAAATGGATAGTGTAGTAGGAAATATTAGTGGAGAAAAAGAGGCTGAATAACTTGGTTTACATGGAATAGCATCCATGCTCCAGATGGGAATTCAGCAGGAAAAACGGGGAGTAAGAAAGAACGGAGGGCGGTCCTAAGATGGCGGAAGAAAAGGACGGGGACACTACTTTCTCCCTCACAAATTCATCAAAAGAACATCTCAACGCTGAGCAAACTCCACAAAACAACTTCTGAATGCTGGCAGAGGACATCAGGCACCCAGGAAAACAGGGCATTGACTTCAAAAACAGGTAGGGGAAAAAAAATATAAAAGACAAAAAAAAAAAGAGACAAAGAAAGTAGGGAGGGAGCTCCGTCTTGGGAAGGGAAGCCCATGCCGGGAAGGGAAGCTTAAGAAGAGAGGTTTCCAAATGCCAGGAAACACTCTCCCTGCCGAGTCTGTGGCGAGCCTTGGAAACACAGAGGGCAACATAACAGGAAGGAAAAATAAGTAAATAATTAAAACCAACAGATTACAAGCCCAACAGTAACTTGCCCAGCGGAAAAGCAGCGCAAACGCCTGCGTCCGCCATTACCCAGTGGGGGCAGGGCAGGGAGGCGCGGCAGGCGCGGGCTGCGGTGCTTTCAGAA
>SJYX01002592.1:31330-49382 GCA_006410675.1 Oreotragus oreotragus
CAGAAAGCAGGAATAGAAGGAACATACCTCAACATAATAAAAGCTATATATGACAAACCCACAGCAAACATTATCCTCAATGGTGAAAAATTGAAAGCATTTCCCCTAAAGTCAGGAACAAGACAAGGATGTCCACTTTCACCGCTACTATTCAACATAGTTCTAGAAGTTTTGGCCACAGCAATCAGAGCAGAAGAAGAAATAAAAGGAATCCAAACTGGAAAAGAAGAAGTAAAACTCTCACTGTTTGCAGATGACATGATCCTCTACATAGAAAACCCTAAAGACTCCACCAATAAATTACTAGAGCTAATCAATGAATATAGTAAAGTTGCAGGATATAAAATCAACACACAGAAATCCCTTGCATTCCTATACACTAATAAAGAGAAAGTAGAAAACGAAATTAAGGAAACAATTCCATTCACCATTGCAACGAAAAGAATAAAATACTTAGGAATATATCTACCTAAAGAAACTGAAGACCTATATATAGAACACTATAAAACACTGATGAAAGAAATTAAGCCAACTTTTTCACTCTCGTCTTTCACTTTCATCAAGAGGCTTTTTAGTTCCTCTTCACTTTCTGCCATAAGGGTGGTATCTCCATATCTGAGGTTACTGGTATTTCTCCCGGCAATCTTGATTCCAGCTTGTGCTTCATCCAGTCCAGCATTTTTCATGATGTACTCTGCATCCAAGTTAAATAAGCAGGGTAACAATATACAGCCTTGACGTACTCCTTTCCCAATTTGGAACCAGTCTGTTGTTCCATGTCCGGTTCTAACTGTTGCTTCTTGACCTGCATACAGATTTCTCAGGAGGCAGGTCTAGTATTCCCAACTCTTTAAGAATTTTCCAGAGTTTGTTGTGATCCATGCAGTCAAAGGCTTTGGCATAGTCAATAAAGCAAAAGTAGATATTTTTCTGGAACTCTCTTGCTTTTTCAATGATCCAGCAGATGTTGGCAATTTGATCTCTGGTTCCTCTGCCTTTTCTAAATCCAGCTTGAACTAATAAAATTATAGTTATGAGAAGAAAAGAAAATTATACAGACTGGAGAGATAGACATTTAATAAAGAAACATACAAAGGCTTGAATATTTGAGCCCAGTCTTCCTAAAGTTTTTGAGATTTCAGGGATTGAGGAGTTCATTTATTCAATAATCATTCATTGAAGAGATGCTCAACATCACTAATCATCTGGGAAATGCAAATCAAAACCACAATGAGCTATTACCACACAACTGTCAGATGACTATCATCAAAAAGAATACAAAAAACAAATGTTAGTAGGGATGTGTAGAAAAGGGAACCCACATTTACTGTGAGTGAGAAATTAAATTGGTGCAGCCACTGTGGAAAACTATGTAGGGGTCTCACAAAACTAAAAATAGAACTACCACAGGACTATCCAAAAACAAAAACGCTAATTTAAAAAGATACATGCACTCAATGTTCATAGAAGCATTATTTACATTTGCCAAGACATAGAAGCAAACTAAGTGTCCAATGACAATTAAATGAATATATAAAATAGGGTATACACACAACAGGAATATTTTTCAGCCATAAGAAATTAAATTTTGTATTTGCAAGAACATGAATCAACTTGGAGGGCATTATGTCAAGTGATTAAGTCTGTCAAAGACAAATACTGTATGATATCACATATGTGAGGAATATTAAAAAATACAAAAAAAATAGTGGACATAACCCAAACACAGCAGACTCACAGATATAGAGAACAAAGTAGTGGCTACCAGTCAGGGGAGGGAAGTGGGGAGGGGTAGTAATAAGAGTAGAGGAATAACAGATACAAACTATTAGGTATAAAATAAGCTACAGGGTTTTACCTCACAATATAGCCAATATTTTATAAAAACTATACAAGGAGCATAAGCTTTAAAAATTATGAGTTACTATATGACATACCTGTAACATAACATATTGTATAGCAACTATACTATATGATATATACACAACTTTAACTTTTTTAAAATGTCTGTATTATGTTTTAGGCCAAACAATGAGGATGCTCTTCGTTTTCCTCTCTCTCTTTATCTACTTGTTGTTAGGCCATGGGATGTAAGAGGTATAAAACCCTGAGTCTAACTAATGATCATTAAAGCCAGTTGTCCTCAAATATAGTCCCAGTCCAGCAGAGCCAGCATCACCTGGAAAATCATTAGAAATTCAAATATTGGGAGCACATCCACAGAAATGCTTAATCGGAAACTGTGGGTATCTCCTCCTAAAATCTACACAATTTCCAAGAGACCCAAATGATTCTGATGATTTGTTGCATGCTAAAGATTGAACACCACTGATCTAAGCTAACTAAGGAAGAATTTGGAAGCTAATATGAGGTAATTACTTGTTATCAAACAGCAGAACAAACACTAGCAACATGATTTTTAACTTATAAGAGAGGATTCTTTCTACTCACCATAAAAAAATGCAAATTTTCTACTGATTTTAATAATTTTTTTAAAATTTCCACCTTTCGAAACATAAACCCTGGAAAATCTAGAAGTTTCTTATAGTAGTATAGGTAGGTAGGTAGGTGAAGTCGCTCAGTCGTGTCCGACTCTTCGCGACCCCGTGGACTGTAACCTACTAGGCTTCTCCGTCCATGGGATTCTCCAGGCAAGAATACTGGAATGGACTGCCATTTCCTTCTCCAGGGGATCTTCCCAACCCAGGGATCGAACCCCGGTCTCCCGCACTGGAGGCAGACGCTTTAACCTCTGAGCCACCAGGGAAGCCCCTTTATAGTTGTATGCATGTTACTAAAATCGTGTTCTGTTTTCACATTCTGATGAACTAAGCAAACTAAGAACATAGATGTAAATCTCTTTTTTATTTATTAAATTAGAATTATTTTTTAAAGCACATTACATAGCATAGTACTCTTTTCCTGTTTTTCTTCAGGAGTTTTTCTTTTTATTCCTTACTGATATGTTAACTGCTCTTTAATATTAAGAACATAGTTCTTTATAATATTTAAGTATTTTCCTGTTTCACTTTTTATATTTTAACATCTTGAATGTTTTATCTATAATCTGAAACATTCACATCCTCGCTATTTTTCAGTGTTTTACACTGGGAAAAGTGTCTTTCCTAATAGAAGGCAAATTTTTGCCTATTTGCTCAGTCATGCCCAACTCTTTGCGACCCCATGGACTGCAGTTCGCCAGGCTCCTCTGTCCATGGAATTCTCCAGGCAAGAATACTGGAATGGGTTGCCATTTCCTTCTCCAGGGGATCTTTCTGACTCAGGGATCAAACCCAGGTCTCCTGCATTGCAAGCAGATTCTTTACCATCTGAGATACCAAGGAGCCTTAATATTTAAGCATTTGTCCTATTTCAATTTTGATATTTTAATATTTTGAAAGTTTTGTTTTTATGTAATCTGAAACATTCACATCTTCCATTATTTTTCAGTGTTTTACACTGTGAAAAAAAATTTTTTTCTAATAGCAGGTGAAATTTTGCCTGTTACTTCTTCAAATGTTTCTAAAGTTCATTTTTATGTTTAATTCATCTATATTTTTAAGTGTTAGTACTAAATTTTAGTATTCATGAGAATCAGAATAACCTAGAGGGCTTTTTAACACAGAAATTATCAAATCCTGACCCCGCAGTTTCTGAAACAGTAGGTCTGATACAGTAGCTTTAAGCATTTTTAATACATTCCTTGACATTGATGCTGCTAGTTCTAGACCACACTTTGATAACCACTGGATAAAGAAACTGATCAACAAACAAAAAACTCTATGTGCATACAGGATTTAGGTATTGTGCACTAATTTAACGACTAACATAAGATGCAAAGGGTGACATCAGAATCAGGCAAAGTTTGAGACTATAGTGCAGGTATCTTTGAATGTCATGAGCATGAATTTTTTTCAGAGGAAAAAACACAGCACTAAGACTCAAAGAATATATCTATAATAAATATACATTGAATTTAAGTTAAATAAAGCTTCAAAAGTTCACACTGCCTGAGAATAACTTGCCTTTTAATTAGAAGCAAATTATTCTCTTTAGTTAACTATCATCACTGGAAAAATATTTATAAAGAAAGTATTTATCAAAAAATTGATGTAAGAATTCTATAAATTACTTTAATGACCCAAACTAATCATTTTTTGCTTCATTGAAATTTAATTCTTAATTTAACTGAAGTCATAATGCCTGCTTCATTTCCTACTATAAACAATGAAATTGCAAAATACAAGAAAAGAATTAAAAAGGACTTAACCCAAATATTATAAATTTTATTTAATAGAGATATTTAGTAGAATAATCATGCAAAACACTGCTATGTAATCGGATTCTAAAGTCATATCAAAATGGTGGAATAGTTTTAAATCACAAATTCTATGAAGTATTAGTGTTTCTATGAAAAAGAAGATTCACTAAAAAGTTCACTTGAAAGATAATGTCACAGGAATAACTTGTTATTACTAAATAACAGTCTCTCACTTCTCATTCAGTACACTGCAGGGAATAAATAAATGGGAAATAAATATCCAGGTAAACCTAAGACAATTACTTTTAGGAGTGGAGAAAACAACCCTAGAGAAACACTGCATGACAATCATTTTACTACTTTACACCAAAGGCTTTCCTAACTTTGATCACTTAGCACTCACCCACCCCTTATTTTCTGCATACAAAACTCTCATCAGCATCAGTAGGATCTGAAAATGAATTGAACAGAGTAATGGGCCTTAATCTGAAACTTTTGAAATACAGTACTCAAATGTCTCCTACATGAATTATACAACTCCTTTAGTTATCTCTCAGTTATCTCCAAGAAGTGTAAAGAAAACAGCCTCTCAGTCATCTCTGAGTCTTTGCGACCCCATGGACTGTAGTCCATGAATTTCTCCAGTCCAGAATACTAGAGTGGGTAGCCTTTCCCTTCTCCAGGGGATCTGTCTAAGCCAGGGATTGAACCCAAGTCTCCCACATTGCAGGTGTATTTTTTACAAGCTGAGCCACAACAGAAGCCCACACAGACTCTACAGCAATTTAAAAATAATAGGGTATATAAGTGTGTTGAATAATAATACTTACAGATTTATAACAGAGCCCTTCTCTTATATGTTAGTAAAGTAATGCTCAAAATTCTCCAAGCCAGGCTTCATCAGTACATGCACTGTGAACTTCCAGATGGATGTTCAAGCTGGATTTAGAAAAGGCAGAAGAACCAGAGATCAAATTGCCAATATCAGCTGGATCATGGAAAAACCAAGAGTGTTCCAGAAAAATATATATTTGTTTTGCTAACTAGGCCAAAGCCTTTGATGTGTGAATCACAACAAACTGTGGAAAATTCTTAAAGAGTTGGGAATACCAGACCACCTGACCTGCCTCCTAAGAAATCTGTATGCAGGTCAAGAAGCAACAGTTAGAACTGGACATGGAACAACAAACTGGCTCCAAATAGAAAAAGGAGAACATCAAGGCTATATATTATCATCCTGCTTATTTAACTTATATTCAGAGTAGTACATCATGACAAACACTGGGCTGGATGAAGCACAACCTGGAATCAAGATCGCCAGGAGAAATATCAATAACCTCAGATATGCAGATGATACTACCCTTATGGCAGAAAACAAAGAAGAACAGAGAGCCTCTTAATGAAAGTTAAAGAGGAGAGTGAAAAGTTGGCTTAAAATTCAACATTCAGAAAACTAAGATCACTAAGATCATGGTATCTGGTCCCATCACTTCATGGAAAATAGATGGGGAAAGAGTGGAAAAAGTGGCAGACTTTATTTTGGGGGGCTCCAAAATCACTGCAGATGGTGACTGCAGCCATGAAATTAAAAGACACTTACTCCTTGGAAGAAAAGCTATGACCAACCTAGACAGCACATTAAAAAGCAGAGACATTACTTTGCCAACAAAGGTCCATCTAGTCAAAGCTTTGGTTTTTCCAGTAGTCATATATGTATGTGAGAGCTGGATTATAAAAAAAGCTGAGCACTGAAGACTTGATGCCTTAATATAAATTTATTTAATTGGAGGCTAATTACTTTACAGTATTGTATTCATTTGGCATACATTGACTTGAATCTGCCACGGGTGTACATGTGTTCTCCATTCTGAACCCCCCTCCCACCTCCCTCCCCATACCATCCTTCTGGGTCATCCCAGTGCACTAGTCCCGAGCATCCTGTACCATGCATCTAACCTGGACTGGCGATTTGTTTCACATATGATAATACACATGTTTCAATGCCATTCTCCCAAATCATTCTATCCTGGCCCTCTCCAACATTGTCCAGAAGACTGTTTTATACATCTGTGTCTCTTTTGCTGTCTCACAAACAGGGTTATTATTACCATCTTTCTAAATTCCATATATATGCATTAGTATACTGTATTGGTATTTGTCTTTCTGGCTTACTTCACTCTGTAAAATTGGCTCCAGTTTCATACACCTCATTAGAACTGATTCAAATGTATTCTTTTTAGTGGCTGAGTAATACTCCATTGTGTATGCNCCGCAAAGAGTCGGACATGACTGAGTGACTGAACTGATGAATGTATCTATATTATTTTTACTATTCTTCTCCATTATGATTTATTACAAGATATTGAGTATTGTTCCTGTGTTTTGCAGTAAATCCATGTTGTTTAATTTTTTGCATTTTTAAGATATGACAATATCTGTCTTAGCCTATTTTTGTTCTAGGATTTGGAAAGAATCATCTTTAGCCCATAGATTTAATTGTCCTCATTTCTCAAAATCTAAATACTTTGTCCTAATGGTGTAACTTCTTTCAAATACCATCTACTCCCTTGTCTATTTTGTCAGACTTAATTTTTTTTTCTGAAATTTCAAATGTTATAATTTCAGTTCAGTGTACTTTATGGACAGCGTACCACAGATGAAAATTGTGTAATCACTTCACCATCACCGTCATAAATACAGATAATATAGAATTTAACTGATAAAAGTCCAAAGTGCATGTATCAGTAAATATAACTTGTGCATGAAAGCTAAGTCACTTCAGTTGTATCCAACTCTTTGTGACCCTATGTACTGTAGCCTGCCAAGCTCCTCTATCCATACGATTTCCCAGGCAAGAATACTGGAGTGGGTTCCCATTTCCTACTCCAAGGAATCTTCCAGATCCAGGGTCAAAGCTGTGTATCTTCCATCTCCTACATTAGGAGGCAGGTTCTTTACCACCAGGGTCACCTGGGAAGCCCTAAATATAATCTAGTTGGACCTAATAAATAATACAGTGGGGCTCCCAAATGGAAAAAAAAAGTTCTGTAAATAAAATAACATATACAAACAGCTAGTTCTAAAAGCACATTTAAACAAGCATTAGATGTTTATGAATAATATTTATGTTGCAAATATCACCACCAATTTTGAAAAATATTCCCTCTCATCACAATGTAAGTCAAGAGGATGATAAACTATTTGAGGGAAGAATACTCTTGCATAACTCCCAGAAGAACATCTAAATGCTCAAGCATACCAAAAATTGAATGTTAAAAAAATGTGAGGTAATTTTTTAAGCCCCACTAATCAGTTTCTTCATTTAACTTTTTCTTTATAGTTGGTTATGACATTTTGTTTTCCCACTAGTTATTTTGGACCAGTTGAGAGTACACATTGCTAGAAGCAAAAATGAAAGTGGAGGCAGTAAGAGTGTCAGTGCATTAGAGCAGTGTCAAAGACAAAAGAATACTTCATACCCATCCTCCACTGGCATCCCAATGTAAGTTCTGTGAGACTGTAGAAAGGAAAGCTATTTTATATTTAGGCCTATACCACTGCTGAGTTTTAGCAAAATCAAAGCCCCTGAAATGATAAGACAATGTATTCAGGTAGGAAAAATAAACTTTGGCCAACTTGTCATTGAGACTGTCCCCAATTTTTAATTCCCAATGTGCCTTTGAAGATGTTAATCATCATTAATACTAGCATCAGCATAATCAACATGATTATTATTATCATTGCCAAGCACAGTTATGAAATATCAATCTGTTTGTTGTATATTTAAAGCAAGTACAACAGATATGTGGCCTTCCCTGGTGGCTCAGGGTAAAGATTCCTCTTGCAATGCAGGAGATGCAGGTTCAATCCTTGGGTTGAGAAAATCCCTTGGAGAAGGAAATGGCAACTCATTCCAGTATTCTTGCCTGGTGAGTCCTCTGGACAGAGGAACCTGGTGGGCTACAGTCCATGGGGTCACAAAAGGGTTGAACACAACTTAGTAACTACACAATATCAACAACAACAAGACAGATCTGTGCTGTAATTTCTAGAAGACCAAGTTTTAAATCTAGTTTTGCTTATATATGTTTTATATATAATAATATTTGCTCCTTCTTAGATGTATAGTTCTATGAATTTTGACAAATATATATAGTTC
Organism: Oreotragus oreotragus; assembly: GCA_006410675.1. Taxonomy (NCBI): domain Eukaryota; kingdom Metazoa; phylum Chordata; class Mammalia; order Artiodactyla; family Bovidae; genus Oreotragus; species Oreotragus oreotragus. The sequence continues at coordinate 39,751 of SJYX01002592.1, forward strand.
TGTAACAAACCCCCAAATTTTCTGTTTCCCTTCGTAGTCAGTCTTCATCTCTAACCCTTAGTACATAGTACACATTGATACATATCTGTCTCCATAGTTTTACATTTTCCAGAATGTCAAATAAATTTTGTCTTATATATTTCATTTAGCAAAACACTTTTAACATTCATCCATGCGGTTTCATGTTTCAGTGGCTTATTCATCTTTGCTACTGAGTAGCTTTCCATTGGTGGGGGCAATGGCAGCCCACTCCAGTATCTTGCCTGGAAAATCCCATGGATGGGGGAGCCTGGTGGGCTGCAGTCCACGAGGTCACTACGAGTCAGACACAACTCAGCAACTTCACTTTCACTTTTCACTTTCACTTTCACGCATTGGAGAGGAAATGGCAACCCACTCCAGTGTTCTTGCCTGGAGAATCCCAGGGACACGGGAGCCTCGTGGGCTGCCATCTATGGGGTCGCACAGAGTCCAACATGATTGAAGCGACTTAGCAGCAGCAGCACTTTTCCATTGCATGGTTACTCCATAGTTTGGTTATCCATGCAGCAGCTGATTGATATTTGGCTTGTTTTCATGTGTGCACTTAGCTCCCATGATAGTAAGATTATGCTCAAAGTCTTGCATACTAGGCTTCAACATTATATGAACTAAGCTGGAATCAAGATTGGTGGGATAAATATCAACAATTATCAACACATAATAATACTGTAATAACAGAAAGAGAAGAGGAGCTAAAGAATCTCTTGATGAAGATGAAGGAGGAGAGTGAAAAAAATTGGCTTAAAACTAAATATTAAAAAAACTAAGATTATAACATCCATTCCTGTCACTTTATGGCAAATAGAAGGGGAAAAGGTGGGAACAGTGACAAAATTCCTCATCTTGGGCTCTAAAATCACTGGATGGTGATTGTAGCCATAAATTAGATGTCTGCTTCTTGTTAGGGAAGCTATGACAAACCTAGATAGTGTATTGAAAAGCAAAGATATCACTTTGCTGACAATGGTCTGTCAGCAAAGTCAAGGCTATGGTTTGTCCAGTAGTCACATATAGGTGTGAGAGCTGAATTGTAAAGAAGGCAGAGGATGGAAGAATTGACGCCTTCAAACTGTGGTGCTGGAGAAAACTCTTGAGAGTCCCATGTACAGCAAGGAGATCCAACCAGTCAATCTTAAAGGAAATCAACCCTAAATGCTCATTGGAAGGACAGATGCTGAAGCTGAATATCCAATATTTTTGTCACTGGATGCAAACAGCCAACTCATTGAAAAAGACCTGATGCTGGGAATGATTGCAGTCAGAAGGGGAAGAGGGCATCAGAGGATGAGATGGCTGGATGGCATTACCAATGCAATGGACATGAACTTGGGCAAACTCCAGGAGATTTTGAGGGATGAGGAGGCCTGGCATGCTGCAATCCATGGGGTCACAAACAGTTGAACATGACTGGGTGACTGAACAACAACAGGTGTGCAAAATTATAAATAAAGCTGATATCAACTTCTGCAAACAGGTATTTGCATTTAACTAAGGCACCCCACTCCAGTACTCTTGCCTGGAAAATGCCATGCCCATGGATGGAGGAGGCTGGTATGCTGTAGTCCATGGGGTTGCTAAGAGTTGGACACGACTGAGCGACTTCCCTTTCACTTTTCACTTTCATGCACTGGAGAAGGAAATGGCAACCCACTCCAGTGTTCTTGCCTGGAGAATCCCGGGAACTGGTGGGCTGCCGTCTATGGGGTTGCACAGAGTTGGACACAACTGAAGCGACTTAGCAGCAAGAGTATTCAAATTATGACTTTAACTCAATGCCATATGAACATGCTATGAACTATAACAGGGCCTTAATATTTTTGATTGAAAGAATGATTAATAATTACTTTGATAACAATGTTTCATATAATATATACAGAACAGCAATTATTAATACAGAGATTGAACTCATCACATATATATGAATCATAATATAGTAACACTTGTTCTATTCATTAATGATAGTCATCAAAAGTAGGGGTATAGAGAAAACCTACAAAATAAACAGTTATTAAGGTAACATCATTAGCATTATTTACATTGCAGTGGGCATGTTAAGTCTCTCTCCTAAATTCTTCTCTCTTCTATTTTTACCTTGGCTCTGTGCTTTCTAGAGAAGACTCTGACTGAACAAGGGACATTATATTTGCATAGTGCCAAGAAATCAAAGGGCTATGCTGATACAGATCAGTTCTGCAAGCATGTTCTGAAAAATGAGAAGCCTCAAGATGTCCCTTCTCCCTACCAGTGGTCAGGAGGTCCACGTTTCCCCAATTAGCCTGTCCCCCTTCTACTCCTGCTTGCGAGGGAAACAAAGCACTTCTGTACCCATGAATGTTATTCTACCAAGTATATTCCTTTAAAAAGATAAAACTAAAATCAATAAAGTCATGCTATGATCTGTTTTACCAGACTTCACTACCTAAAATTTTGGGAGCTTAACTACTCTAGCCTGGCCTTACAGGTAGTATTTAAAATAGATGTATTTGTTATACATCTATAAATAGGTGTGTTTAAAACTACCTGTAAGGTCAGATGGCAAAGGGTTAAGGTTACTGAGAAACTTTCCTTTCTTCAGCCAATTCACTCCATATGATAGTGTTGTCTTGTGTTCTGCATTCAGTATTTTTTTTTTTTTTTTGCTAGTTTTCTCCATGAATACTAAGATTTGCCTTACAAATGTGATTGTGCTTTCTCAATTGGCACCCTCTGGAGTGTTCCTATGTCTTCTACAGAGTTATTGAGGCTATTCACTGCAGCAGATAGTGGATTGATCATTATTACAAAATTAATAAATTGAAATGAACTTAGACGGCCTCTATAGAGCCCAGGATAGTTCTCTTCTTGACTCAAAGTTATAAACTAAAACTTCCAGGAAGTTTTGAGTACGTATACATTAACTAAGGCACCTTGAAATTCATGTTGTTTTAGGCTAACCATAGGTTTACTGATTATCTAATTTATTTCCAGCCTAACATCAAAGCTTGGTAGGAAATCTATAACTAACTGCCAGAGAAGGCATCCGTCTAGAATTTTCATCTTCAGCTAGCTTCTATTCCCCTTCCCATTTTTTCAGAGAAATATCAACAGAATGTAGAATACTCTTCTCCAAAAAATCAACATATTAAGTGCAGGGTATTGCCTTCATCCATAGCAATTGTAAAACCTTGGTATTCTTTGGAAATGATAGACCAAATAGCTCAAGGTCACTCTGAAACCTGTTTATACACATATCTTAACAATTTTAGTTGACAGAAGTCTTTTAAATAGTCTTCAGTTAAAAGATGAAGAATGAAAGTTCTGTAACATCTGTTTCCTTCTAACATGCCCACCTGCCTTTGTCCATAAACCTATATATATTTTAATACAGTAAATGATACTTCATGTTTTAGCTGTACTAATTGAAGAGGCCATTGTTACTGCCCTGTCAAAGTCACTATTTATAGCCCTTGATAGATACAGAAGTTGTAACATGAGAGTATTTATAGAAATAATAGGAAACATTATTTCAGTCTAGCAATAGTCTAGCAATAATGGTTATTACCAGCAAGCATGAATAATCTATTAAACCTTATTAAAGTATTTACTAAATTTTGGAATCAAGGTTTCAAGGCCGGTGTTACTTAGGTCTGGCAGCTTGAGAATGAGCATATTTGATTTATGCCTCAAAACATCTTAAGATAAACAATTTTTCTGTGATTTTTCCAAAGCTCTTGGTTTCCAGGCAGAGTTTGGGGTGGCCCTGGAAGCTGTGAAAACTCCTCTGTTAAAACAATAACTATTGTTCTTATGGGCAGACACTTGGAAGTCTCCCCTTGTTAAGTGAAAAGAAATTGAGGTTTTTCAGCTCTGTCTAGGGATCAAAGGTTCTGAAAAACTTGACAAGTAAAAATTCTAAGTGAGAGGAAGACACTATGATCTCTGGACATTTACCAATACCAATACGGACGGTGTGTTTGTATTTTTTTAACATAACAGTAAAAGATTTATCATAATTTATTGTAATTTCTTACCTGGTTTCTCTTTGCCAAAATGGGTCTTTGTGTTGTCATTTTATTTATTTGCTCCAAGACTTGGTAGTGTATGGCAGGCACACTGTATGTTTTAAACAAATGAGTGACTCAAAGTATAAGACATCAGTTTCAATTAAAAGTTTACTCAGTTTTTCTGTAATAAGGGTAAGAAATTGTTATTTTTCTACAAACTGTTTTTCTGTCTTTTTAAAAAATACAGTATTGCAACTGTAATCACAATTCTGTGCATCAACTTTACAGAATTTTTCTTCTAACATCAAGTTTGCACCTTTGAACCAACCTCTTCCCAACTTCTGCAAACTTGTTTTTCACTTTGCATTTCTATGTGAACCAGGTTACTACCCACATCCCAGATTGTCAAAGCCAGAACTTGAGCTATCATAAATATCCTCTTCCCTCACTATTTCCAATTTATAATCATCATCATGTATTATCTAATTTTACCTCTCTCTCTATTTTTTCACCTAACCCAACACTCCCACTATCTCTGATATTCCTTAGAACTTGAACTCTAGCTGTAGTTTCCTAATTTGTCTCTCCATCACATTCTCTGCCTTCAGTACAGCCACACTTGCAATTCAACATAGACATTTATTTTATTATAATTTTTAGTCATCTTTCAAATTTCATCTCATTCTTATGTCTCTAAGAGATCTTCTTTACTTCTAACCCTTGTCTGGAATCAATTTATACAGTCTTCTCCTACAATCCTATTGAGTACATTTGCCATGACACACATTACTTTGTTTTACTCTTCTGTCTCTTTCATTGGAATGTAAACTCTTTTACATCAAGGATAATAATATATTTGATGCCATATATAAGCCATTTGAAAAATATTTGATGCATGGATAAATGAATTAAAAATGGAATTAGCAAAATGAATTATGAGAACTGTTGCACTAATAACATAGAACTGCATTTTTAAAGGCAGTCATTAAGTCCAAAGCTTGGAAGAGAATTTAATATTTTTGTATGATAACATTATATTATATGAAAAGTAATGAGAGCTGACTCTTTCAATTCAGTCATCTGTTGGGGGAAGAAGACACTGGACTCTAGATCCAGCTGGGGTCAGCAAATATTTACTGTAAAGGATTACACAGTGAGAAATTTTAGGCTTTGAGAATCATAAAGTATCTGTCACAATTTGTCATTCAGTGAACACGTCCTGTCTGACTTTTAGCAACCCTGTGAACTGTAGCATGCCAGACTCCTCTGTCCTCCAGTATCTCCCAGAATCAGCAGTCTTATGTAGATAAATTACAATAAAAACTTTTAGGATTTTTGAGCCAAGCTCTGACATCCTCTGTAGATAATTGGTCTCTTTTAAGAAACACCTTTTGTCCTGCTACTGGGCCTTAGTAAAGCCTGCATACTCAACCATGTGTCACCAAATTACCATGCAATCTGGAACATCTATTATGAATTGAGTGCTGTATGATCCATTGAGTCATACCTTTGAGTGTGTTGAGAATCAAGACATTGGAAGTGGTACATGCAAGATTAAACTCAAGAAGGCCCTGAAGGCACAAATAACCTAAATGCAGAAGTGGCCTAAATGTCAATAGTCCTCACTCATGCTATATTAGCTTTGCTCTTCCAGCCTGTACCTATGGGAGTTTCCTAAGATCAGGTTACTAAGAAAGAAAAAATTTTGGCTTGGATTATAGATCTTACAGAAGGTTCTTTATGACATATAATCATCATCCAAAAATGAACAACTATAGCACTACAATCCCTTTCTAAAGCATCCTCAAAGTACAGTGGTGAAGGAAATTCCTCCCAGTTGGTAGACTCTTGAGCAATGCACCCAGTCGTTCATTTTTCTTAGAAGAAGCAGCCAAGTGTATGAATGTATATTGGATTTATACACTATGATCTATGATTTGGCTCAATAATTGAGGACTTACAGAGAAATTATTAGAAAATTGGTAATATGGAGGTCTGGGGAAGATGTATGTAGATAGACCCATCTGAAAAGGCAAAATTGTGAAGGTATTTGTGTCCCATGTGAATGTTAAGCAAAATGTTAATCTTGGCAGAAAAATATTTTAATAATCAAATAGATAGGATGGTCTATTTATGCAAACCAGTCACCTTTTTCCCTTAGACATTTTTGTCATTGTCCAATGCATTCAGAAAACTAAGATCTTGGTATCCAGTCCCATTACTTCATGGCAAATAGATGGGGAAACAGTGGAAACAGTAGCTGACTTTATTTTTCTGGGCTCAAAAATCACTGCAGATGGTGATTGCAGCCATGAAATTGAAAGACACTTACTCCTTGGAAGGAAAGTTATGACCAACCTAAGTAACATATTAAAAAGTAATGACATTACTTTGTCAACAAAGGTCCGTCTAGTCAAGGCTATGCTTTTTCCAGTGGTCACGTATGGATGTGAGAGCTGGACTATAAAGAAAGCTGAGTGCAGAAGAATTTATGCTTTTGAACTGTGGTGTTGGAGAAGACTCTTGAGATTCCCTTAGACTGCAAGGAGATCCAACCAGTCCATCCTAAAGGAGATCAGTCCTGAGTATTCATTGGAAGGACTGATGCTAAAGCTGAAACTCCAATACTTTGGCCACCTCATGTGAAGAGTTAACTCATTGGAAAGGACCCTGATGCTGGGAAAGATTGAGGGCAGGAGAAGAAAGGGACAACAAAGGATGAGATGGTTGATTGGCATCACCGACTCAATGGATATAGATTTGGGTGGACTCCAGGAGTTGGTGATGGACAGGGAGGCCTGGTATGCTGTGATTCATGGGGTCACAGAGTTGGACACGACTGAGTGACTGAACTGAACTGAACTGAACTNAAGGACTGATGCTAAAGCTGAAACTCCAATACTTTGGCCACCTCATGTGAAGAGTTAACTCATTGGAAAGGACCCTGATGCTGGGAAAGATTGAGGGCAGGAGAAGAAAGGGACAACAAAGGATGAGATGGTTGATTGGCATCACCGACTCAATGGATATAGATTTGGGTGGACTCCAGGAGTTGGTGATGGACAGGGAGGCCTGGTATGCTGTGATTCATGGGGTCACAGAGTTGGACACGACTGAGTGACTGAACTGAACTGAACTGAACTGAATGCATTCAGAACAAAGTGCACATAATGGCATAAATGGAGGTGATATATGAGCTTAGCAACATGAACCAAGGAACCAGTTACCAATGGTGATTGCCCAATCTGCCTGTAGAGACCGCAGCTGAGCTTCCAATATGGCACCATTTCCTGGGTTACCTCTTAACAGGTTAATTACATTAGATTGCTCCTACTATATTAGCTTTTCTCTTCCAGCCTGTACCTATGGGAGTTTCCTAAGATCAGATTACTAACAATTCATATCTGCCATTCTGCAACTCATTTATTTTTGTTGTTGTTGTTCTTCTATTTTTCCTTTGGTTCCTCATTTTAAATTAAAAAGAACATATTAATTATTTTTTATTTTTACTATATATTTAGTGTATTTTCTCAATTGTTTCCCTGGATATTACAATTTATATTTAACTTAAAGTTATTTAATTCAAATACAATCAATTAATTTTAATAATATACAAAAACTCCAATAAAACTCTGTTTTGTCCTCTTCTTTGTACAATTATTGCCATATAAATTATTTCTTTATGTATCCTAATTCCTTTAACAAAATTTTGAGATTATTGCATTCTGCAATTACATTTTTTAAATTATATTTATTTAATTTATTTTAATTGATTATTGGCTTACAATATTGGTTTGATTTCTGCAATACATCAACATGAATTAGTCAAAAATGTACATATGTCCCCTCCCTCTTGAACCTCCTAAAAGAGTAACAATTATCTTTTAAATTAGGAGAAAAATATTACAAACAAAAATGAATTTTGAATTGAAAATATACACTTTAAAGAATATAAAATTTTGGCTCTTTGGGGATTTTTGCTATTCTATACAAATTTTAGGATTTTTTTTCTATTAAAAAAAAAGAGCCACATTTACCTGTTATGTCTTCAATTACAGAATATAAAAATCAAAGGAAGTATCTATATTACCTACACACATTTCCAAAAAAAAAAAAATAGGCAAAATCAATCAGTAATTAGAAAACAGTATCCCAGTAATTCAAGGATACATTATTAACTCATTCCTAATTTTGTGGATATTTTAAGTCAATCAGATTTTTTATGCTTGATAATTCTGAACTTCACTTGATTACTACATAGGAATAAAAGGTTTAAGAAAATTTTAAATAATATTTGCAATCAGAAAATTTGGGGAAGTTTCCTTGTTTTTCACATTTTGACAAAGATTGGATTTCAAACTATTATCATGTTTTAAACGAATGATATTTAGCTAGTTGGATGGAATATTTTTCATTTACTTGAATGAGAGGAATTAATAATATGTTTCCTATTTAGATAAATATTGTATTCCTGGAACACAGAACAAATAGAAAGAAGCAAAATAAATTTATAAGTTACAATAGTATCACTCTGGTGATTCTAAAATATGACCTTCAAATTGTTTGACTGTCTTCGCTACAAGAGTTGAAGTCTATGGTCCATCTCATTAAATCAGGTGATTTTGTGGTTGTTAACCAATAGAGTAATGATGTCATATGACTTCTAAGGTCACCAAATAGTGGAATGCGTTACTATTTCCTTCTCCAGGGGATCTTTCCAAACCAGGATCAAACACAGATCTCCTGCATTGTAGGTGGATTCTTCAATGGAATCAACAGGGGAGCCCTAATAAGACATATGTTTTCAAAATTTGAATGTTAGTTTTCATTTTGCTTATTGAAAGATAGACCAGTGTTTATTTAACAGCAAGGCCATAATTATAATCTATATAATCATGCTGTTTTAAATGTTTATGTGCATTAATATCTCATATTTTGAGGACTAAATGCCAAGGAGAGATGATTTGCTTTGTATAATCCTATAACCAAGAAGTTAATCATTACAATTTGATCATAATGGATAATGATTATAATTATTTAATTATGATTTTCATTTTACTCATCTATGTAATACAGTAAAATGCCTGTTGTGTGTTTGAAAGGGGGAGATTATATGTGAGAGGAAAGCCTGGGAAATAAACTGAGGGCCTCTTTCAAGACTCAGCTCAATAGTCACTTGGTACATTAGAATCTTCCAAATACCTCTTCTAGGTGTTAACTTAGCAAGTTCAGGCATCTTTCCACAGTTGGAGAAGGATTTGGGGAACCTGGGTAGTTCAGTTTAGACACTGCAGGAGCAGATCATAACAGGATACTAGTTCTAGTAATTAGTATATGAAGGAGACTTTGGTATTAGAGTAATGAAGTGAGATAAGCAGGGGAAGGAAGCCAGTAATGCATGGCACATTGTAAAGGCAACTGACAGTGTTGCCTTTAAGTGACTGGAACTGAATCCTGTGGGGAAAACCTTTAGAGAGCTGACATGATAAGAGTTCTAGCACAAGCACGGCCATCACTACAGGATGCTATATCCTCACCCTCTCAGTTACTGGCTGTGGGCTTTTCACGGGTAAAAGCATTTTCGATTTCTGGCCTACTTTGGAGAAA
>SJYX01002595.1:26375-39239 GCA_006410675.1 Oreotragus oreotragus
CATATTGGGCACCTAACGACCTGGGGAGATTCTCTTTTGATATCCTATCATTTTGCCTTTTCATACTGTTCATGGGGTTCTCAAGGCAAGAATACTGAAGTGGCTTGCCATTCCCTTCTCCAGTGGACCACATTCTGTCAGACCTCTCTACCATGACCTGCCCATCTTGGGCTGCCCCACAGGCGTGGCTTGGTTTCATTGAGTTAGACAAGGCTATGGTCCTAGTGTGATTAGATTGACTAGTTTTCTGTGAGTATGGTTTCAGTGTGTCTGCCCTCTGATGCCCTCTTGCAACACCTACCATCTTACTTGGGCTTCTCTTACCTTGGCCATGGGGTATCTCTTCATGGCTGCTCCAGCAAAGCACAGTCGCTGCTCCTTATCTTGGAAGAGATGTATCTCCTTACTGCCGCCATTCCTGACCTTCAATGTGGGATAGCTCCTCTAGGCCCTCCTGTGCCTGTGCAGCCACCGCTCCTCAGGTTGCTCCTCCTGGCCACTGGCCCTGGCCTCGGGTGCAAGGTGGCTCCTCCAAGCTGCCGCCCCTGGCCTCAGGCTTGGGGTGGCTCCTCAGGGTCACCACCCCGACCTCGGACACGGGGTGTCTCCTCCTGGCCGCCACTGACCTCAGACATGGGGTGTCTCCTCCTGGCCACCACTGACCTCAGACGTGGGGTGTCTCCTCCTGGCCACCGCCCCTGACCTCAGACACAGGGTAACTCCTCCTGGCTGCCAGTGATCTCGGACGCAGGGAGTCTCTTCCTGGCCGCAGCCCCTGACCTCGGATGCAGGGTAGCTCCTCCTGGCCACTGCCCCTGACCTTGGACACAGGGTAGCTCCTCTCGACCATTCCTGCACCGTCGCAGTCTGGCACTCTAAGCTGCTGCCCCTGACCTCGGACTTGGGGTAGGGATATCAAAGCAAATATCCTGCTTTCCTTTGACAAAGACAATTCCCTTCACTTTGGAGTCAATATCCTCACACAGCTGCTCTTTAAGTTCTACCCAAGAATAACTAATGTTTGGCATTTTAATTGAGCACTGCAAGATCATGGTCACAAAGCCCAATTCAGAGTTGATCAAGGAGCACTGGTCTACCGACGTGGCACCAGAAATGTGGGCCAGGCCTGCTGCCAGGGCTTCCAGAGCTCCTTTTTCTACAATCAGCTTCTCAGCTGATTGCTTGAAGTGACCGATTGTGGTGGCAGGTACAGAGTCCAAGAGCCTGATGGCCTCTTCAATAATTACCTTAAATTTAAATGAACTAAATGCACTAACCAAAAGATATAGACTGGCTAAGCAGATGAAATCATGTGCATATATGCACTTCCACATACCACATCACTCTGCTTCACCTCCCAAATTGTATGTAATAATTTTATGTTGTTAAGTTAATCATGTTCCCATTTAGTTCAGTTCAGTCGCTGAGTCATGTCCAACTCTTTGTGACGCCATGTACAACAGCATGCCAGGCCTCACTGTCTATCACCAACTCCCAGAGCTTACCCAAACTCATGTTCATTGAGTCGGTGATTCTGTCTAACCATCTCATCCCCTGTCGTCCCCTTCTCCTCTTGCCCTCAATCTTTCCCAGCATCAGGGTATTTTCAAATGAGTCAGCTCTTCACATCAGGTGGCCAAAGTGTTGGAGTTTCTGCTTCAGCATCAGTCATTCCAATGGACACTCAGGACTGATCTCCTCTAGGATGGACTGGTTGGACCTCCTTGTAGTCCAAGGAACACTCAAGTGTCTTCTCCAACATCAAAGTTCAAAAGTATCAATTCTTTGGCACTCAGCTTTCTTTATACTCCAACTCTCACATCCATACATGACCACTGGAAAAACCATTGCGTTGACTAGATGGATCTTTGTTGGCAAAGTAATGTCTCTGCTTTTAATATGCTGTCTATGTTGATGATAACTGTCATTCCAACGATATGTGTCTTTTCATTTCTTGGCTGCAGTCACCATCTGCAGTGATTTTTGGACCCAAAAGAGTAAAAGCAGCCACTGTTTACACATCTATTTGCCATGAAGTGATGGGACTGGAAGCCATGATTTTAGTTTTCTAAACGTTGAGCTTTAAGCCAACTTTTCCACTCTTCCTCTCTCACTTTCATCAAGAAGCTCTTTAATTATTCTTCACTTTCTGCCATAAGAATGGTGTCATCTGCATATCTGAGGTTTTTTATATTTCTCCCAGCAATCTCGATTTCAGCTTGTGCTTCCTCCAGCCCAGCATTTCTCACGATGTACTCTGCATATAAGTTAAATAAGCAGGGAGACAATATGCAGCCTTGACATACTCCTTTTCCGATTGGGAACCAGTCTGTTGTTCCATGTTCAGTTCTAACAGTTGCTTCCTGGTCTGTATACAGATTTCTCAAGACACAGGTCAGGTGGTCTGGTATTCCCATCTCTTTCAGAATTTTCCACAGTTTATTGTGATCCACATAGAACAAAGGCTTTGGCATAGTCAATAAAGCAGAAATAGAGCTACTGGAGAAATAACTCCAGAAAGAATGAACGGATGGAACCAAAATAACAACACCACCAAGTTGTGGATGGGTCTGGTGATAGAAGCAAGGTTCGATGCTGTAAAGCGCAACATCGCACAAGAACTTGAAATGTTAGGTCCATGAGTCAAGGCAAATTAGAAGTGGTCAAACAGGAGATGGCAAGAGTGAACATCGACATTCTAGGAGTCAGGAAACTAAGATGGACTGGAATGGGTGAATTTAACTCAGATGACCATTACTGTGGGCAGGAATCCCAAAGAAGAAATGGAGTAGCCATCATAGTCAACAAAAGAGTCTGAAATACAATACTTGGATCAGTTCAGTTCAGTCGCTCAGTCGTGTCTGACTCTTTGCGACCCCATGAATCTCAGCACGCCAGGCCTCCCTGTCCATCACCATCTCCTGGAGTTCACTCTGACTCACATCCATCGAGTCCATGATGCCATCCAGCCATCTCATCCTCGGTCATCCCCTTCTCCTCCTGCCCCCAATCCCTCCCAGCATCAGAGTCTTTTCCAATGAGTCAACTCTTCGCATGAGGAGTTTCAGCTTTAGCATCAGTCCTTCCAAAGAAATCCCAGGGTTGATCTCCTTCAGAATGGACTGGTTGGATCTCCTTGCAGTCCAAGGGACTCTCAGGAGTCTTCTCCAACACCACAGTTCAAAAGCATCGATTCTTCGGTGCTTAGCTTTCTTCACAGTCTAACTTTCACATCCATACATGACCACAGGAAAAACTATAGCCTTGACTAGGCAGACCTTAGTCGGCAAAGTAATATCTCTGCTTTTGAATACACTATCCAGGTTGGTCATAACTTTTCGTCCAAGGAGTAAGTGTCTTCTAATTTCATGGCTGCACTCACCATCTGAAAAAAGACAGAATGATCTCTGTTTGTTTCCAAGGCAAACCATTCAATATCATGGTCATCCAAGTCTATGCCCCCACCAGTAATGCTGAAGAAGCTGAAGTTGATCAGTTCCTTGAAGAGCTATAAGACCTTTTTAGAACTAACACCCCCAAAAGATATTCTTTTAATTATAGGGGATTAGAATGAAAAAGTAAGAAGTCAAGAAACACCTGGAGTAATGGGAAAATTTGGCCTTGGAGTACAGAATGAAGCAGAGCAAAGGCTAATAGAGTTCTACCAGAAGAATGGACTGGTCATAGTAAACACCCTCTTGCAACAACACAAGAGAAGACTCTACACATAGACATCACCAGATGGTCGACACGGAAATCAGATTGATTATATTCTTTAGGGCAAAAGATGGAGAAGCTCTATACAATCAGCAAAAATAAGACTGGGAGCTGACAGTGGCTTAGATCATGAACTTCTTATTGCCAAAATCAGACTGAAATTGAAGAAAGTGGAGAAAACTACTAGACCATTCAGGTATGACCTAAATCAAATCCTTTATGACTATACAGTGAAAGTGAGAAGTAGATTTAAGGGACTAGATCTGATAGAGTGCCTGATGAAATGTGGATGTAGTTTTGTGACATTATACAGGAGACAGGAATCAAGACCATCCCCAGGAAAAAGAAATGCAAAAAATCAAAATGGCTATCTGAGGAGGCCTTACAAATAGTTGTGAAAAAAAAAGGGAAGCAAAAAGCAAATGAGAAAAGGAAAGATAAACCCATTTGAATGCAGAGTTCCAAAGAATAGCAAGGAGAGATAAAAAAGCCTTCCTCAGCAGTCAATGCAAAGACATAGAGGAAAACAATAGAATGGGAAAGACTAGAGATCTCCTCAAGAAAATTACAGATACCAATGGAATATTTTATGCAAAGAAGGGCTCAGTAAAAGACAGAAATGGTAGGGACCTAACAGAACCAGAAGATATTAAGAACAGGTGGCAAGAATACAGAGAAGAATTGTACAAAATATCTTGACTACCCAGATAATCACGATGGTGTGATCACTCACCTAGAAAAAGACATCCTGGAATGTGAAGTCAAGTGAGCTTTAGGAAGCATCACTATGAATAAAGCTAGCAGAGGTGATGGAATTCCAATTGAGCTATTTCAAATCCTGAAAGATGATGCTTTGAAAATGTTGCACTGAATATACCAGCAGATTTGGAAAACTCAGCAGTGGCCACAGGACTGGAAAATGTCAGTTTTCATTCCAATCCCAAAGAAAGGCAATGCCAAAGAATGCTCAAACTACTGCACAATTGCACTCATCTCACACGCTAGTAAAGTAATGCTCAAAATTCTCCAAGCCAGGCTTCAGCAATATGTGAAATTCCTGATGTTCCAGCTGGTTTTAGGAAAGGCCAAGGAACCACAGATCAAATTGCCAACATGGGCTGGATCATTGAAAAAGCAAGAGAGTTACAGAAAAACATCTATTTCTGCTTTATTGACAACGCCAAAGCCTTTGACTGTGTGGATCACAATAAACTGTGGAAAATTCTTAAAGAGATGGGAATATCAGGCCGCCTGACCTACCTCTTGAGAAATCTGTATTCAGGTCTGGAAGCAACAGTTAGAACTGGACATGGAACAACAGACTGGTTCCAAACAGGAAAAGGAGTACATCAAGGCTGTATATTGTCACCCTACTTATTTAACTTATATGCAGAGTACATCATGAGAAACACTGGGCTGGAGGAAGCACAAGGTGGAATCAAAAGTTTGCCAGGAGAAATATCAGTAACCTCCAAATATGCAGATGACTCCATCCTTATGGCAGAAAGTGAAGAAGAACTAAAGAGCCTCTTGATGAAAGTGAAAGAAGAGAGTGAAAAAGTTGGCTTAAAACTCAACATTCAGAAAACTAAGATCATGGCATCTGGTCCCATCACTTCATGGGAAACAGATGGGAAAACAGTGGAAACAGTGTCAGACTTTATTTTTCAGGGCTCCAGAATCACTGCAGATGGTGACTGCAGCCATGAAATGAAAAGATGGTTACTCCTTGGAAGGAAAGTTATGACCAAACTAGACAGCTTATTAAAAAGCAGAGACATTACTTTGCCGACTAAGGTCCGTCTATCAAGGCTATGGTTTTTCCAGAGGTCATGTATGGATGTGAGAATTGGACTATAAAGAAAGCTGCGCACCAAAGAATTGATGCATTTGAACTGTGGTGTTGGAGAAGACTCTTGAGAGTCCCTTGGACTAAAAGGAGATTCAACCAATCCATCGTAAGGTAGATCAGTCCTTCGTGTTCATTGGAAAGACTGATGTTGAAGCTGAAACTCCAATACTTTGGCCCCCTGATGCAAAGAGCTAACTCATTTGAAAAGACCCTGATGCTGGGAAAGATTGAGAGCAATAGGAGAATTGGATGACAGAGGATGAGATGGTTGAATGGCATCACTGACTCGATGAACATGGGTTTGGTTGGACTCTAGGAGTTGGTGATGGACAGGGAGGCCTGGCGTGCTGCAGTTCATGGGGTCGCATGAGTCGGACACTACTGAGTGACTGAGCTGACCTGAACTCTTCTGCCTTTTCTAAAACCAGCTTGAACATCAGAAAGTTCATGGTTCAAATATTTCTGAAGCCTGGCTTGGAGAATTTTGAGCATTACTTTAGTAACATGTGAGATGAGTGCAATTGTGCAGTAACTAGAACATTCTTTGGCATTGCCTTTCTTTGGGATTGGAATGACAACTGACGTTTTCCAGTCTTGCGGCCACTGCTGAATTTTCCAAATTTGCTGGCATATCGAGTGCAGCACTTTCACAGCATCATCCTTCAGGATTTGCAATATCTCAATTGGAATTCCATCACCTCCACTAGCTTTGTTCATAGTGATGTTTCCTAAGGCTCACTTGACTTCATATTCCAGGATGTCTCTTTCTAGGTGAGTGATCACACCATCATGATTATCTGGATCGTGTAGATCTTTTTTTTTGTACAGTTCTTCTGTATGTTTTTGCCACCTCTTCTTAATATCTTCTACTTCTGTTAGATGCATACCATTTCTGTCCTTTATTTGCATGAAATGTTCCCCTGGTATCTCCAATTTTCTTGAAGAGATCTCTAGTCTTTCCCATTCTTTCACTCTATTTCTTTGCACTGATCACTGAGGAAGGCTTTTCTTATCTCTCCTTGCTTGTCTTTGGAACTCTGCCATCAAATGGGTATATCTTTCATTTTCTCTTTTGCTTTTCACTTTTCTACTTTTCATAGCTATTTGCAAGGCCTCCTCAGACAGCCATTTTGCTTTTTTGCATTTCTTTTTCTTGGGGATGGTCTTGATCCCTGTCTCCTGTACAGTGTCACGAATTTCTGTCCATAGTTCTTTAGGCACTCTATCAGATCAGTTCAGTTCATTTCAGTCACTCAGTCGTGTCCAACTCTTTGTGACCCCATGAATCACAGCACACCAGGCCTCCCTGTCCATCACCATCTCTCGGAGTTCACTCAGATATAGTCCCTTAAATCTATTTGTCACTTCCACTTTTTAATCATAAAGGATTTGATTTAGTTCATACCTGAATGGTCTAGTGGTTTCCCCTACTTTCTTCAATTTAAGTCTGAATTTGGCAATAAGGATTTCAGAATCTGAGCCACAGTCAGCTCCCAGTCTTGTTTTTGCTGATTGTATAGAGCTTCTCTATCTTTGGCTGCAAAGAATATAATCAGTCTGATTCCAGTGTCGACCATCTGGTGATGTCCATGTGTAGTGTCTTCTCTTGTGTTTTGGAAGAGGTTGTTTGCTATGACAAGTGTGTTATCAGAATCTGAGCCACAGTCAGCTCCCAGTCTTGTTTTTGCTGATTGTATAGAGCTTCTCTATCTTTGGCTGCAAAGAATATAATCAGTCTGATTCCAGTGTCGACCATCTGGTGATGTCCATGTGTAGTGTCTTCTCTTGTGTTTTGGAAGAGGTTGTTTGCTATGACAAGTGTGTTATCTTGGCCAGACTCTATTAGCCTTTGTGCTGCTTCATTCTGTACTCCAAGGCTAAATTTGCCTGTTACTCCAGGTGTTTCTTGACTTCCTACTTTGGCATTCCAGCCTCCTATAATGAAAAAAACATCTTTTGCCAGGAAGTAGTAGATATAATGGTCATCTGAGTTAAATTAACCCATTCCAGTCCATTTTGGTTTGCTGATTCCTAGAATATTGACGTTCACTCTTGCCATCTCCTGTTTGACAACTTCCAATTTGCCTTGATTTATGTACCTAAGATTCCAGGTTCCTATGCAATATTGTTCCCATTAGAGCTTGAAATTGTAATTATCTTGTATTTTTTTTCTGGCTATTGATTGTGAAAACTGATTAGCGTCTTCTACTATTGTGATTAGGTAACTAATACTCAATACCATTGTAGGACAATTGGTCAACAGAAAGATAATAAAATTCTATATAGACAAAACTACAATTTACTGGAAAACCCTGTAATCGCTTTTTAAAATCCAGGTACATATAGGAATTATGTTGGAATTTTTTTGGAAAATGCAAATGCCCAAGTATTGCTCTTTTTCTCCAAAGGTTCAGATATGTTTCTAATGAGCAGTCATGTTTTAAAAAACTTGTCATGTAAAGCAATTATCTTTCAACTAAAAAATTAAATTAAAAAAACTGGACTATATAAAGCTCTTTTACTTTTATTTAGTTTTACTTTTTCTATTTTATATTAAGTGCTCCCATTTCACTTAGTTTCTCTTTTCCAATTTCTCCATCTCTTTTTCCCCTGATATTCTTTCCCAAGCCTTTATCAAGCACACTAGAAAAGCTTTTGTAAACATATATATAAATAGTATGCATATATATATATATATATTTTTTAGAAAACACATTTTTTTGGCTAACTAAAAATTTTATGATATTTTGATTACACGTGTTTGACAGTATGAGTAGAATGCTAGATTTCTAATTTAAAAGATAGAACTGCAACAAGCAGCAAAATTTTGCTGTGTAGCACAGGGAACTGAAATCAATATCTTTCAATAACCTATAATGGAAAGTAATTTAAAAAAAATATATGTGCATATGTTTAACTGAATCAAATTTCTGTGCACCTGAATATTGTAAGTGAAGTATACTTCCATAATATATATATAATATAATATAATATAAAGACATAGATGGTTGATAGTAAGAGGATTCAAAATGATACACCATGCAAAGGGTTAGCATAAGAGAATGGGAAAGGTGATATTAATACTAGACAAAGTAGAGTTAAACATGGTAAGTATTACTTGAGATAAACGGTAATAATGATATAAGGATCAATTAATCAGGGGCATATATAATTCATATGTGTATCTGCACCCAATAAGAGAACTTAAAATATCTGAAAGAAAATTTGACAGACTAAAGGGAGGAGATATTTCCACAATTTTAGTTGGAAGCTTTAACACCACTGCTTCAGCGGTTGATACAACAACTAGGCAAGAAATCAGTAAATAGATGGAAGATCTGTATGACGTTATCAATCACCTTTACTTCACTGACACTTATAGAATATTATATCTAACAATTGCAGAATATAGATTATTTGCAAGAGCACACTGTACATTCACCTGGGTAGATCAAATGCCAGGCTATGAAACAAGTCTCAATAGAAAGAGAAATTTTATATAGTAAGTTACCTGAGTCCACAGTTGCATCCTACTGCAAATTAATAACAATAATATATCTCCAAATATTTAGAAATTCAATATCATACTTCTGGAAAACCCATGGATCAAAGAAGAAAGCACAACAGAATTTAGAAAAATGTTCCAATGGTATAATAATGAAAATAAAACATCAAAATTACTGGGAGGCAACAAAAGAAGTGATAAGAAAATTTATTGATTTAAATGAATATACTATAAAAGAAAGGTATAAAAGCAATGCCTTAAGTTCCCATGTAGAGAAGCTAGAAAAGGAAAAGCAAAGTAAATCCAAAATAAGTAGAAACAATGAAATAATAGAACTAAGAGCTTAAGTCAATGAAATAGAAGATAAGCCATGGAGAAAATTAGCAAAAGAATCCATTTAAAAAAACATGGAATTTATAATCATCACCAAAATTAATGAAGAAAAAAGAGAAAGTACACCAATCATCAATATCAGGAATGAAAGAGGGAAACTGCTATAGATCGTGTTGTTGTTATTCAGTCCTTAAGTTATATCTGTCTTTGCGACCCAATGGACTGTGGCATGCCAGGCTCTTCTGTCCTCTGCTGTCTCCAGAATCTGCTCAAATTCATGTCCATTGAGTCAGTGATGCTATCCAACCATCTAATCCTCTGCTTCACCCTTCTCCTTTTGCCTTCAATCTTTCCAAGCATCGGCGTGTTTTCCAATGAGCTGGCTCTTTGCATCAGGTGGCCTTTGGTTTCAGTTTCAGCAACAGTCTTTTCAATGAATATTCAGGGTTGATTTCCTTTAGGATTGACTGGTTTGATCTCCTTGCAGTCCAAGGGACTCTCAAGAGTCTTCTCCTACACCACAATTTGAAGGCATCAGTCCTTCAGTGCTCAGCCTTCTTTATGTTCTCACACCTGTACATGACTACTGGAAAAAGTACCATAGATTTGACTATANCCTTTAGGATTGACTGGTTTGATCTCCTTGCAGTCCAAGGGACTCTCAAGAGTCTTCTCCTACACCACAATTTGAAGGCATCAGTCCTTCAGTGCTCAGCCTTCTTTATGTTCTCACACCTGTACATGACTACTGGAAAAAGTACCATAGATTTGACTATATGGACCTTTGTCTGCAAAGTGATATCTCTGCTTTTTAGTGCACTGTCTAGGTTTGCCATAGCTTTCCTTCCAGGGAGCAAGCGTCTTTTAATTACATGGCTGCAGTCACTGTCCACAGTGATTTTGGAGCCTAAGAAAATAAAGGTGGCTCAGATGGTAAAGAAGCTGCCTACAATGCAGGAGACCCAGGTTCGATCCTTGCATCAGAAAAGTCACCTGGAGAAGACAATGGCAACCCACTCCAGTATTCTCGCCTGGAAAATTCCATGGACAGAGGAGCCTGGTGGGCTACAGTCCATGGGGTTACAAAGAGTTGGACACAACAGAGAAACTAACACAAGAAAATAAAATATGTCCCTGCTCCCACTTTCCCCCTTCTTATCTGCCAAGAAGTGATAGGACTGGATGCCATGATCTTAGTTTTTTGAATGCTGAGTTTCAAGTCAGCTTCTTCACTCTCCTCTTTCACCCTGATCAAGAGGCTCTTTTGTTCCTTTTCACTTTCTGCCATTGGAGTGGTATCATCTACATATCTGAGGTTACTAATATTTCTCCCAGGAATCTTGATTTCAGCCTGTGCTTCATCCAGCCCAGCATTTCACATGATGTACTCTGCATATAAGTTAAATAAGCAGAGTGACAATACACAGTCTTGTCATGCTCCTTTCCCAATTTGGAACCAGTCAGTTTTTTTCATTCTTACTGTTGCTTCTTGACCTGCATACAGGAACAGATAAGGTGATCTAGTACTCAGGAACAGATAAGGTGATCTAGTACTCCCATCTCTTTAAGAATCTTCAACAGTTTGTTGTGGAACAGATAAAGTGATCTAGTACTCCCATCTCTTTAAGAATCTTCAACAGTTTGTTGTGGTCCACCCCTAGATAGCATATTGAAAAGCAGAGATATTACTTTGCCAACAAAGGTCCATTTAGTCAAGGTTATGGTTTTTCCAGTGGTCATGTATGGATGTGAGAGTTGGACTGTGAAGAAAGCTGAGCACCGAAGAATTGATGTTATTGAACTGTGGTGTTGGAGAAGACTCTTGAGAGTCCCTTGGACTGCAAGGAGATCCAACCAGTCCATCCTAAAAAAGATCAGTCCTGGATGTTCATTGGAAGGACTGATGTTGAAGCTGGAACTCCAATACTTTGGCCACCTTATGGGAAGAGCTGAGTCATTTGAAAAGACCCTGATGCTGGAAAAGATTGAGGGCAGGAGGAGAAGGGAATGGCAGAGGATGAGATGGTTGGATGGCATCACCAACTCGATGCACATGGGATTGGGTAAACTCCAGGGGTTGGTGATGGACAGGGAGGCCTGTCATGCTGCAATTCATGGGGTCACAAAGAGCTGGACATGACTGAGCGACTGAACTGAATTGAAGTTATACATAAGACATGCAATTTTAGTTAACTGCATGTCTAATTCCAGTGAGAACTGGAAAGTGTATTGATATGTTTAAAGAATGAAAAATGCCAAAAAAATTCTACCCACTTAGCTAATTTAATTCCGCTATTACAAAGTCTTTATAAGACCTAGTGGTGTGGTGTAATAAAAGATGTCTAGGCTCAAGAGACTGAGATTCTATTGCAGACTTCAGCAGGAATTAATTGTGTACTTGCTGCTCCTAGTTTTGTCCTACTGACTTTGAATTAATTGTGTGCTTGCTGCTTCTAGTTTGGTCCTACTGACTTCTGAACTAATCTTCTATAAAATCATGCTGTTCACTCCACCTCTACTTGCGCTTGGGAATATCAGAAGATTTCTCCACGATCCCCAAATATGCATTCATGGCCTTTATGAAGTGGCTAAAAGTATCGCTTCTTATAGGGAGGCACTAGATTACCTGCTACCTTTAGGGGATCAGGCTTCCCAGGTGGCTCGGATGGTAAAGAATCTGCCTGTAATGCAGGAGACCAGGGTTCGATCCCTGGGTTGGGAATATCCCCTGGAGAAGGGAATGACAACCCACTCCAGTATTCTTGCCTGGAGAATTCCATGGACAGAGGAGCCTGGCAGGCTACAGTTCATGGGATCACACAGAGTTGGATACAACTGAGTAACATTAAAGGGAATATTTCCCTAAACAAAGGGGAGAGCTTAACAAAGAGGGGAACTTTTAGCATGNAACCCACTCCAGTATTCTTGCCTGGAGAATTCCATGGACAGAGGAGCCTGGCAGGCTACAGTTCATGGGATCACACAGAGTTGGATACAACTGAGTAACATTAAAGGGAATATTTCCCTAAACAAAGGGGAGAGCTTAACAAAGAGGGGAACTTTTAGCATGTCCTGGAGACCCCATCCTCTTGCCACCAGCTCCTGTTCTTAAGCCATCAGACTCCAGAGCTTAGAGCTCTGCCCCAGTTCATGTGACAGTGCACATGACAGAGCTGCAGCTTCCTTGATCGTGCTGGTGTTCATTGCGAATAAGAAAAACATTAAAGTGAGATCTTCTGAAGCAAATGAATTTTATTGGAAGAACACAAGTATTTAACAAAATACAAGAAACTTAAGCAATAAATATGTTTTAAAGACACAGAAATGAGGCAAGCTTAGGGAAACTCAGCAGTATGTTTTTTTTTTTTTTTTTGGCCATGCTATGCAGCATGTGAGATCTCAGTTCTCCTGCCAGGGATTGAACACCCCGCCCCCACCCCCACCCCTGCCTATATTG
>SJYX01002595.1:39292-65969 GCA_006410675.1 Oreotragus oreotragus
TGCCTATATTGGAAACACGGAGTTTTAACCACCGGACTGCTGGAGAAGTCCCAACAGTATGTCTTTTTATATTCTGTGCAGTAAAAAGTTACTAGTGAACCTTTGTAGGCACTCACTCATTCTTGCCGGTCTTGTCCCAAACTATAACAAAAGTATTATTGGCTCTACTAAGATAAGATGAATAGTATACCAGATCAAGTAGCTATGGCCAGGAAACTCAGTGATACAGAAAATAGAAGGCTGTGGGAAGGTCTCAGAGAAAAGAGGCCTGCTAGAGAGACCAATGAGCCTTCCACCCTGTGGAATACAAATACAGTACACACGCACTTTGACATGTCCCCATGGGTACAATATTTTTAAAGATTTTTTGAGTAAGCACAAAAGCACATATAAAAAAATGAAAGCAACCCAAAGTCCAGGCCATTCACAAAGGCATGATACCCCAAAGTCAATTTCTGGTCAAATGACAACTCACTGATGTCACAGGGTCACTCCTTGAGGTGAAGTCCTCCACGTGAAGTTGACATATTCTGTAGAACTGCTGTGATTCTATGAAATTCAAAATCCTACAGACTAAAGGTTAACCTTATATTCCACCAATACAAATACTAAGTTTACAAAGAAAAACCAAGGCAAAACCATAATACAGAAGCCGTAAATGGCATCACCCACTTCCCCAAGCAGAAACATTCTTCCCTCTCAGTTCTAAAATCTAAAAACACTTGGGGGGAGGCACTCTGCCGGGGTCCAGCCCCTGCAGGATCCAGGGGAACCTGAAGGAGAAATGGTGTAGGTGAATGAATGAATAAATAAATGAATGAGAGAGGAATAGAGGAGAGAAAGAGGCTGATATTCTTTGGTTTACACAGAAAGCTAATAAAGTCTTAGAAGCCCAGGCAGGAAAGTGAATGCAGAGAACCTCTGTGTTCCAAGGGATCAGCCTGAGAAAGAGAGGGAGGGAGAGGGAGAGAGAAAGAGAGAAAAAAAGAAAAAAACACAGGGTGACCAAGTTTCTTTGGTGAATGAGGCCCCTTATTTTATTTTTTTAAATGGACTTTTATACCTTAATTTGTACATCGAGGGGAATGAAAGATGCAAAGTCATACAGAGTCAGCCGAAACATTACATCTGTTTTGTCTTTATCGAAACCAGGATTTTTTCTGCATACTTTTCCCATAAAAAATATTGTGTACATTATCTTCTGGCATTGGAGGCCTGTGAACATTTTATGACCCTCTTTTGATAAAGGCTGCTCAACCAGAAAACTTATTTTCCCTTGAAACGTTTTTTTCTTTATATTTCTAATCTATGTCAGCCTCAGAAAATGTTAAACAGAGTTACATTTCTCACAGAGCAATGGTGCAGTGAGTTACAAGAAAGAACCAATCAGCTCAAAAGTCTGATGTGGTTAATTTCAAGGCTACACCTGTTTTTCTTACATTCCAACTATATTAACTAATGCACTCCCAGGTGCACAGTGGATAAGAGATATGGGAACTTAGCAACAAGCATTGGCCCAATAATGAAATCCTACACCAGCATTACTCTAATAACTTTTAACTCTTTGAAAGGCTCTATGTGTTAGGCTTCCCACGCCTCTCACAGTTGGGAGGCTGTGAACAATCATATGCATAGCTGCAAGAGTCTGGATAAACCTGCCAAGCAAGCTAGAATGCTAACAGAGGGGGTTTGATTTGAAATGTTCCTCTCATGTCCAGGAGACTTACTAGCTAGAGCCCTAAGTTGATTTTCTCCAGCGAAAGGTGGTCAGGGATAGCCCCCTGTTAATGTCAGAGGAGTTGGTGAAAGTCATGAAATAATAAAATTCTGGTTTTGGAGTAGATCCTCAAGAAGGGGGCCCCTTGAGGCCTGATCTCGCCTTTGCCCATCAGGCCTCTTCCTCATGACCTTTGCCATGGGCGGGACTCCCCATGTGATCATGGAAGGGTCTCTTTTTTTAATTATTTTTAGCCCCCTTTATTGAGGTATGAAGAATGACTGACATACAAAAAAAATGTACACATTTAACGTATACAATCTAATGAGTCTGGAGATTATTCATGCATAAAGCATCTCCATAATCTATACTGTAAACACACCCATACACTCTGAAGTTTAATTCCACCTTCATAATTTATTATTATTATTTGGTAATAAAAACATGATGGAATAAGATCTACCCTCAGCATTTTCAGTACACGTCAGTTCTGGGGTCTGGAGGAGATGCACAGGTGCTTGGTTCCTGGCTTTAACTATATCCTATATCCTATATCCTGTCGCTTAGTACTCTGACCACCTACTAGAGGAAAACCTACAACAGGCCTTTCAGCATTCTGGAAGGTGCTTTGTCTGACTGATGGAGAGGCTGAGTAAAACAGTGAATCGCCTTAGGATTCACTGAAGTGAGCCCACTCCTGTTCTTTTCCAAAGCTGATAAGAAGTAGTACAGTAGGCTTGCACATGAATAAGGAGAGGTGAGGGAAGCTCAGAAAGCCAACTCAAATCTAAACTGTGAGGTGGCCTGGCTGGCGACACTCAGTAACCCATTTTGTGTGCATGCTGGAGTCAGCATAGTAGACTGGGAGGGCAAATTAAAATCCAAAGGGATGAAGAGACCTCTCAAATTGTACAGGAATGCACATATTTTGCTCATTCTGTCCACTCTTTTTGATGGAGCTGCACTAAAATTCCATAACTAAAACTCTGCAGGATCTGAGTTCTTGCCTCCTATCAAGTATTCTAGGAGGTCCTGTGCACCACAAGACACAGAAATCAGACCTCTGCCAATCAGAGGTCAAATCTCTGCTGCTTCAGAGCACTTGAGAAAGGGACGGTGAGAGACAATGTTCAGCTCCACTTGCCAACCGACTGCTGACATCAGCAGAGTGATTTAAACCATCTCTAAACAAGGTTTGTAGTTTTAATCCACATCCACAGTGATCCTATTGATCACAGAGAATTCCCCCTGAGGACATATGTATGGGTAAAAAGCAGCTAAAGGATAAGCAGTCACTCACACTTTGTACTTGTCCTTCAGGTGCTGTTTTCACAAGTTCCTCATGGGGGGGGGAATTTCTCTGTACAAGTCTGACTATGGCCAGGACATTACAATCAGCACTTGGAGGAAGGATGCAGATACCCAGGGGACCTGATATCTCACTAGAACATATTGTAAAGGAAACTATAATAAGGACAATTAAATTGCTCATATTGAAAAGGGATAAGGCCTTCTTTCTTACCTTTCCTTAAAAACTTTGGAATATGTGCCAGTTCTTTGTCTGACTCTGCTGCTCCTAAGTCACCTCAGTCATGTCCGACTCCTTGTGACCACATAGATGGCAGCCCACCAGGCTCCTTTGTCCCTGGGATTCTCCAGACAAGAATACTGGAGTGGGTTGCCATTTCTGACTCTCTGCAATGTATGCAAATCTTTTCTGTAAGTTAAATAAGCCTCTTGGNTGTGACCACATAGATGGCAGCCCACCAGGCTCCTTTGTCCCTGGGATTCTCCAGACAAGAATACTGGAGTGGGTTGCCATTTCTGACTCTCTGCAATGTATGCAAATCTTTTCTGTAAGTTAAATAAGCCTCTTGGTAATTTGACAAACCAAGTGTTTTCCTTCAGGGATCTGGCAGCAAAAGCAGGGACCAAGAGCCCATAAAGCTACAGGAAAAAGGTGAAAAATATCTCTGGAGAAAAAATAAATAAATAGTGTAAGCAACAGCAGTTCCTTCTCAGAACTCCCTTAGATTATATACTGTGCAACAGTACAGCAGGGAAAAGAGCTCCCCTTCTACAACAGCCATTTTTCACAGGTCTAGACAACAGAACAAGGAAGAGACAGCAAAGCCTTCACTTGCAGACAAAATCACAATTCTCTTGGGAAAATGGAAAATAATCCTGATCCCATAATAAATGTCCTAGTTTATAAGAAAGCCATATTTTCTTATAGTATATCCATCAGGGTGCATTGTTATCTTCTGTCCCTCAGCTATGCTAACCCAAAGGAAGGGCACAAGAATGGAGGAAGGAGACAGGAGAAAGAGCCTTGGATCCACAATGCCCACAACAATCATCACACCAAAGACACTTGTCCTCCCACTGTCAGTCTTTCCTTATACTCTCAGAGCCTCCTCCTCAAAGCCCTGCTGGGCCCAAATTTCCCTAATTAAGAGAAAGCAAAAGCCTGAAATGGGGAAACCATTGGACCTTTTCCCTCCTCAAATTGACCTCCCCTTTCCTCTCCACCACTCCAGTAGCACACCATCACAAACAATGCATAACTGTCCCTCCACTGTTGTACCAACACCACCTTATTCCTCGAGAGTGCATAGAAGGTCCCCTTGAGGGAATGTCACCCCCACAAACAGGAAGACCCAAATGGAAGAGGAGCCACCACCAAGCAGAAAGTATTTCTAGCAGATACACAGCGTGGGGGCGGGGTGGGCAGAGACAGCTACAGCCTGAGGGTATAGCCCTCTCCAGCAAGAAGAATATAAGGGCTTGATCCTCCAGCTGGAGTACCTGACTCGGGAGGTTCCTGTACATCCAGGCTCATCAGCCAATATACGGCTTCTTTAGGACTTTACCAAGGCACCTGAGATGTGTGAGTGTTGAAGGAAGAAGTGAAGCACCAGCAACAACAACTCACTTTCATTTGCCTCTTTATGGCCACAGGTAGTCTCAATAGAGGAGCTGAGTGAGATCACTCAACCAAGTGTAGTCAACATCAGCGGGCACCTCCCAGGAGAATCCCTCAGATTACTGCTCTAGGAAACAGTATGGGAGGGGGAAAAGCCACCTTTCCTGAGCTGCTTTTCACAGCCTAAGGCAGTACACAGACTGAAGCAGGAACACAAGAACATCTCTAACAGTGAAGTCCAAAATTCTGAGGAATGCTGTAACATAGGGTAAAGCCTTCATCATGAAAGTCTCACCTTTGTCAGAAAGTAATCCACTCTCATGTCACACTCAGCGATGTGCACTATATTTTCAGTACCCTTGCTACAATGATCCCAGGCAGTACCAGGGATTGAGAAATAGGTAGGAGATACTTGACCACAGAAAGTCCAATACACCTTTCACACTGAGGGCCTATGTCCTCCTGTCTAGCTTTCTCCTTGTGCTCTGAGAACAGCTCTATAGAGGCTCACTCTTCCCAGCCCCTTCCCCATCTCTAGGCTTTAGGCACCCCAATGAAGGTCCATACACAGTTAGTCATTCCATCTTTCCTGAGGGAAGCCCTTCCCGCTTTGAGCCTCTAATCTCTTCAGTACTTCTCCTGGAAAGAACCAACAATCAAAAGTGGCCTGAGAACCATTCATGAAACTCATTTAGTTCAAGATTAAATTGGTACGGCTACTATGGAAAACAGTATGAAAATCCCTCAAAAAATTAAAAACAGAATTATCATCTAGTCCAGCAATCCCACTTGTGGTATGTATCCAACGGAATACTTTCCACCAAGAATTCCCACAAGTGAGTAGACATTCACTGAAGTACTGTCTCATGAGCCTAAGTGACATGGCTTGCCTAGGAATGAATTCCTGGGAAAGAACCAGCAAGCCAGATTCCATCTCAAATTCAGTGGAAGATTACCTTCGCTTTCCATGAGAGCCCTGATTTGTGAAACTGTCACCAATTGGAGAGTCACCTTTTTGGAATCCTCAACCGTGTGACTTATTTTTAAGTGCCAATACACTGCAGATTTACCTATTAAACCATCCATTTAGGTTTTCTTGACCCCTGCCTCCAATGAAGTCAGCCAAGATGTGGGCAGTGGGAACAAGTGTGTATGGAAGGGGAAGAAGGCCTCACAGCTATTCTTAAGTTTTACAACTGTTTTGACTATGAAATAAGCCAGTTTTGCTCATCATCATGTCACTTGGTGAAGGAACATGCGCCTAGGACAGGTTTTTCTAAGTATCTCAGGCTTCAGGTTTTCACTGAGTAGGAAAATATCACCACTCTCATCTTTCACAGCTTTAAAGTAATTTCACCAATTATAGGGATAAACAAAAAGTCTTTAAACATGCCCTCTAAAGACTACACACTTTAGTTTCCAATCACAAAGAAATGTGGATTTTCTTTTAACCTTCGGTGAATGAAATTCAGGTTCTGTGATGCCTCCTTCTGGATAAAACCCGTGCTAATGAAGCAACAGAGGAGCCCGAGGTTTCTATGAAACTAGAGGTTAGAAGTGTCTCTGAATGCACCTTAGAAGAGTTCATATTTCTATTTAGCACTTTTCCCCGACCCCAACTGTGAAAACTCTTCTGCACATTTTCAACAAATTAANGAAATTCAGGTTCTGTGATGCCTCCTTCTGGATAAAACCCGTGCTAATGAAGCAACAGAGGAGCCCGAGGTTTCTATGAAACTAGAGGTTAGAAGTGTCTCTGAATGCACCTTAGAAGAGTTCATATTTCTATTTAGCACTTTTCCCCGACCCCAACTGTGAAAACTCTTCTGCACATTTTCAACAAATTAACCACTGCCCAGGACAGAAGTAACTTTATACAGAGAATGAAAGAGAGGAGACCTTTTCCACACTGCCAGTTAACAAGCACCTTCTTGGTGCCTGAACTTGGTGCTGAGCCACATCAGCTTTGGCATAAGGCGTCAGAGATGGCCAGAAAAGAAAGTGGCTCAGAGCAAGGCAAGGTGTGAGTTGCTGGGCTACCTCTTGGCATCATAGCAGGATTAATGAGGCTGGTTTCCAAAGAGAAGCCCAATAACATCTGAGGAAATCTGCTGGCCCTGTGAAAGGAAACAAACGTTTGGTTGAAATGGGGTCTGGACAGGTAGGGAGACGAGTTAAATGAAGCCACAATGTTCTGTTCCCATATTCTGGAAATGGTGTACTAATTCCCTCCATACCTCCTGTGTGCTGAGCACTTTTAAAAAACCATAGAAGAGATATCCCTGAGAGCAAGGTGTGAGTCCCATTTTGTACATGTGGAAATTGAGGCTCAAAGATGACAGTAAGAAAGAGTCAGACTCAGACACTAAAATTTATTTTTAATGAAACACAATGTATTGTCTCAGCAACATCTGCAAAGCAAAAAAAAAAAAGCCTGACAAACTGTGGAAGGGTAAATATTTAATGAAGTATTGACCTGCATATTACTTGAATTGTTAGCCTACACCTCCAGGATCCCTGCAAAGTAAATGCCCACCCACTTATAGAGGGGATAGATTGACAGACTATCATTCTCTGCCACTCACTTGGTGTACAGGCCTCATCTTTCTCCCCTTTCCTAAATAGAGTTGGCTTTAAATTACATTCAAACCTATGTTCCCCTACCTGAAAAAAAACAGCACTCCCACGGTCTCTGGATTCCTGAAGTTTGTTTTTCACAATCCCATCCAGTCCAGCCTGCTTCTTCCTGGTATTACAATGTTTTCCAAAAGGATTAAAAGACAGATCAGAGCTCTGATGTGAAAATGGCAAGATCAGGCTTTTTGGAAATGTGAAATTCTAATAAATTCAGTATGTCTGTAATATTGGCACTCACGGTGAACTGGAAAAAGATGCCACTGACTAGTTGAAGACATCGATTATAAACATAGTGTCTGAGCAGCGCTCAGGGAGTGATCCTGACATTGTTGGAAGTTCCTATCTTAGAGACTCAGGGAAGACATTTCAACACCATGTTAAATAATGTTACAGCTGATGGGATGGATGCTACCCTCCTCCCAGCATTCGTGGCCCCACATAACATAAGGTAGCACTTACTCATCTGGCAGGTCTGGACAGTTAATTCCGGGTCCACTCTCTTCTCATTACAGGCCCATAGGCTGGCCAGTACTAGATTTTTCCATCACAGGTGCTGAAGGAAACAGTGATTATACAGATCTACAAGGAGACTTGCTTACAGATGGACAGCCTAACACAATTGCAGGAAAATTAGGTAACTTGGAAGCTCGTAACATGAATGGCTGGGGCAAACTTCCCCTTTCCCTTATCCACAAAACACCAAGGCAGCCAAGGGCCGTCAGCTGTCCTAACACTGCACGCGATCCCTCAGAGCCTTCCTGTCTCGTTTCACGTGGAAAATAACAGAAATACCCTCAATGGTTAAGAAAGGTCACAAAAACGGCCAAGATCAACATTTGAACCAGTCCCTGGCAATGATATATCCACCCCAAACGCCCCACAATAGAAAGCAGAATCAGCTCCCTGGCGGCCGCCAGTCACCAGTCAGACTGTCTGACACCCCTACCCACCCAGCCAAACGCACCTGCCCTTCCCTCACTTTAAGCCACAAACACTACAAAGCATTAAGACCATAACTGGGTAGGAAGCTTCGAGACCCACATTTAAACAAAGAAAATCGTCTTCAAGTTTCAGCATGCCGTTACAATAATGCCCAACACCAAACCTGGAAGTGTCTGAGAGATCTTTTCTGCCATCTACCCGGGAGCCTGCAGACACGTCTGTCAAAGTGTCCATCAGGACACACCATCTACCCGACTCTCCAACTCACACCGCAGACAGCCAAATACGAATAAAGTTAGCAAAACTTACACTTTTGCGATCTCCGGAAAGGGAGCCGCCACGTTAAATCCTAACCGAGGAAAACAAAACGGTCTAAGGAAGCANCCATCAGGACACACCATCTACCCGACTCTCCAACTCACACCGCAGACAGCCAAATACGAATAAAGTTAGCAAAACTTACACTTTTGCGATCTCCGGAAAGGGAGCCGCCACGTTAAATCCTAACCGAGGAAAACAAAACGGTCTAAGGAAGCACAATCCAGACAGTCAGGGGCTTAGGCACGCGCTAGGGCTTCTTCCACCTTTCATGCCCCCGCCTCCCAACATTGTCATTGGTGGGCCTGCGATGATTGATGGGGAGAATGGCCATTCCTCTCAGGCAGGTATACTGGTGGGAAACTGTCCATTTCCCAAGGCCCAGCTGATGTCATGAAATCTCTGCTCGTATTCCTATGTCTTTCTATATCTGTGTCCATCCCTCAAGGTCTAGCTCTACTTCTTAGGCCTTTGCACATACCTTGTGCTTTGTTTCTTGTCATCTTAGACTTTGGAAAGCATGCACATTCAGTTTACCCAGGCCTAGACCAATTACGTCCCCCTCCAGGAAGCCTTCCAAGTTTTACACCTTCCAGGCAAAATGTGAGTTCTTCATATAAGATACGGACATGGAGATGTATCAGAGCAGAGATGCAGAGGACTTGTTTTTGAGCCCTGGGGTCAGATAGTACTGGGCTGTGCACGGTGTGAAGGACCCAAGGTTTGCACCTGGGTATTTTGCAAGTCAGTTCAGGTTGCAGACATTTGGGGAAGACTAGGGAACATTGACAACAGGCTAACTCTTAGAAGCTTGCTAGGATTGGTACGACCCTTTTCAGGAATTTCATATCCTTTCCTGCTTTTCTATCTGTGAAAATCTTGTCCTTCCTACAAGGCCCAGGCATAAATCACTTCCCTAACTCTTTTTCCTGAATTCATGTTCCCACCCCAACCCCAAGAGCTATTTCTCCTATTGCTATAGGAAGAAAGATATGAGGATTTCATATCTCTGCTGCAAATGTCACTAAGCTTCACAGTTATCCAAAGTGAGACTGGAATCCCACTTCCTTCCAGGAGGTCTCTTGCTGAGAGATTTCTGCACCTGCTCGCAATTTGTTAATTGTACAAACAAGAAGGCGCAGTTCCCCTAGGCTTGACTACCTTGAGTGTTCAACTCATCTACACTCTACATGGTGTGTGGACCACATAGCCACAGGGTCCCTTAGCTGTACTGCATGGTCATAGTGCACAGTGCTCCTAGGAAAGATGATCTAATGTTAGCACTGTCCCTCCCATGGGAAAGATCATTTGAAGCTTCATGGTGTGCCGTGTTATGCAGCAGTCCATGATGTTGCCCTACCCACTGTGACAGGTAATTTTATGTGCCAACTTGACTGGTCATGGAGCGTCCAAATTAAACATCATTTCTGGTTGTATCTGTGAGGGTGTTTCTGGATGAGATGAACATTTGAATTGGTGACTTAGTAAAATAGAAGGCCTTCCCCAATGTGGGTAGGCATCATTCAATCTGTTGAGGGCCCAAATGGAACAAAAGCAGAGAAACGAAGAATTCTTCCCTTTTTTCCCCTATCTTGCTGCTTGAGATAGAACATTTCTCCTAGTTTTCTCCTTCTCTTCAACTAGGATTCACACCACCAGCCCCCCTGGTTCACAGGCCTTCAGACTTGGACTGAATTATACCACTGGCTTTCCCGGCTTTATACCTTGTAGGNGCTGCTTGAGATAGAACATTTCTCCTAGTTTTCTCCTTCTCTTCAACTAGGATTCACACCACCAGCCCCCCTGGTTCACAGGCCTTCAGACTTGGACTGAATTATACCACTGGCTTTCCCGGCTTTATACCTTGTAGGCAGGAGATTGTGGAATTTCTCAGCCTCCATAAATAGAGAACTAAACTCAAGATAAACCTCAAGATATTGGCTTCCCTCATAGCTCAGTTGGTAAAGAATCTGCCTGCAATGCAGGAGACCCAGGTCTGATTCCTGGGTCAGGAAGATCCCCTGGAGAAGGAAATGGCAACCCACTCCCGTATCCTTGCCTGGAGAATCCCATAGGCAGAGGAGCCTGGTGGGCTACAGTCTATGGGGTCACAAGAGTCAGACACGACTTAGTGACTAAACCAGCAGCCAACATATAGATCAATAGATAGATAGATAGATAGATAGATAGATAGATAGATAGATATAGATATAAAATGTCTCTTATTGGTTCTGTTTCCTTGAATAACTCTGACTAATAAACCTGGAATATCGCAGCCAGCTGCAGCTGTTACACTTGGCTTCATAGTCCTCAGATAGAACTCAGAAGAAACAGCAAAATCAAATACATGAAAATTAGTTCCAAACTATGAGTGAGGAAACTAAGATACTAGAAACGAACAGCCAGATATTGGCCCAGAGGGGTTTCTTTTCCAGTAGATTAGCTGCTCCTTTACAAGCCCCAAGAAAGCTTACAGGTGAGCTTGTCTAGAACTGGGGTTGTTAGGCAAGACTCTGACAGAGATCCAGAGGGCAGGAGAGCTGTTGCAAGCCTTGTCCAGGAATCAGTAAAGGATGATTAATCCACATGGGGAGGGAAGACAAATAAGACTGGGGCCATTGATGTGAATCCTGCCCCAGGATCTGCCAAGTCTTTCCCATGTGTTACTAGTCTTGTCCCTCTGACTGGCATCAGCAAATGGATACATGCTGGACCCTCTCAATCCCTGGCATACAATGACCACTACCACACAGGTCCTATCTTTCAGATCACCAGTGTCTCCTCGATCTATGGTCACCATTCATTCTTTTCATTTTTCTCTTGTCTTGTACAGTTTATGGGTTCTTAGTTTTCTGACCAGGGACTGATGCTGGGCCCACAGCAGCGAAAGCACTGAGTTTTAACCACTGGACCACCAGGAAAGTCCTGCTTTTCATTCTTGTCTCATTTATACTTCATTCCACATTCATGGTAGTCTGAAGAAAATAATATCTCCTTACCTACTGTGTACAGTACATGGGCTTGAGGTATGCTCTTGGGATTCATATCACAATTATTCCTCCTACCAGCTGAATATCCTTCATTGTTTTGTGCCTCAGTTTCCTAATCAATAGAGTGAGGATCATAATAAGAACTATGCCTTCAGGCTGCCATGACCCTTAGTGAGTTCATGAAAAGCATTTAGACCAGTGACTAACACACACTAAGCTTTCATGAAACGATGACTAGGACTGTTACCTTATCACCATGCATGTCTCTGGTCAAATACAACGTCCTTTCTGGAGACTTTTCCATGCTAGTTCTGCCAACACTAATCTATTTTCTCTGATTCTTTTTCTACTTGCCTTCATGTAACGTAATCCACATCTTACAATGTATTGACCAGTTTGCCAGTTGTTTTGTTCCACAATTATTACTTTTATCTATGCTAATGTCTTTGTTGATTTATTAACTTTGCATGTCTTCATCTATATGTCTTTTTCTTAAAACTTTTACCATCAGTTTCCAATTTATCAGCTTAGTAGTCCAGTCTCTCCTGGTATAATATAGCTCAATATAGAGCGCAACATATATGAAGATTCAATAGCACATATGGAGACATTGAAATAGTACCTTTCATTAGGAGCATATTTGATTTTCCCCATGAGAACTTCATAAACTCTCTTGTCCACTCATTGGTTTTACCAGAAGGCACAATGCGGGTGGTGCTCTGATAAGAGGAATTGGCAAAAATGTACTGAAGATTTGGTTCACTGTATCAGGCCCATTTGTCAAGAAAGATGCACCAAGCTGAAATGTGTGTTGCAGAAGAGTTGACGTGGCACATGGGCGAGAGAGGAGGCAGTTTAAAGGATTAAAGAGGAACAAGTGCCCAGGAGCAGGAATGTGAAAGAACATGACCTTCTCAGGGAAGAACACATATTCTGGCCTCATGGGAGAAGAGTTAATGATATAAATTGCAAAAGATAAAGGGAAAAAGATAAGTGGCCCATAGCAAGGATGCATGGGCTGGATGTGGTAAACTCCATTAAGATCCAATTTGTTTTTCAAATCTACCATTTGGGTGTCCATGTGCAGAACAGATCAAAACAGAGGGTCAGCAGAAAAAGGGAGACTGAGAACCCATCGTGGCCTCGCTCGAACATCATGTGAGTCTTGCACGTGCACAAGCCCACCACGTCTGCTGCCACGTGAAACAGGGTTGTTGATGTGGGTGCCGAAGGCCAGGACAAAGGCCTAGCCAGACAGGCAGTGTACCCAGTCATCAACCACATTTTGGACCAGGTCAACACCTGCCTGGACCACCAGGAGGAGAGGAATGACCACCACCCTGGCTGCCTCCAAGAGTTCTTGAATCCAACTGGCAGACCATCTCGAGGTCCAACAGCTGCTCAGGGAGGCCCCAAGCAATTGGCAACCCCTAGTGGAGCCCTTCTAAGGGCCCCCAAGTCAGGCTTCTACCCTGCCTGCCTGGATGAGCCAGGCTTTAGCCTGAGCCATCACCACCTAGCTTAGTACTGGCCTCCAGATGTCCTAGGGGATCTACCTGCCTAGGCCATCCTTCTGCTATTTCCCTTTTGGATGCTTGGCATGCCCCCACCTCCTGGCATCCCCTCCTGGGGTCAGGTGTGGGCCTGTGACCCACCCAACTTGCCTCTCTGCCCAATTCTTGGATGCTTTTCACTCTGCCCAGGCCTTGAGTTTCCCCACTGAACTAGTTTCCATCAG
This sequence comes from Oreotragus oreotragus, assembly GCA_006410675.1. Lineage (NCBI taxonomy): Eukaryota > Metazoa > Chordata > Mammalia > Artiodactyla > Bovidae > Oreotragus > Oreotragus oreotragus. The sequence continues at coordinate 52,561 of SJYX01002595.1, forward strand.
CATGCACGTGCATACACACATGCACACACAAACAACAAGTCATTCACATTCTCAACTTTATATAATATGTGCAAACCTCCTACAAAAGATGTCTCCCAAACTTAATCCACCCATGAATGGAATAAAAGTACCTGTTTTCCTGCATTCTCAATGTTAGATTTCCCAGCCATCATTGTACATCTTATCGGGGAAAGTAGTGTCTTAATTTCTCTGGTTTGAATGTGTTTGAATAATATTTGAGGGCAGACTGAATAACATTTGAATGAAAATGATATTGAATGTTCACTACAGTTCTATAAACTATCCTCTGTAGATTGCCTGATCAAGACCTTGGCCCATCTATCAGTTGGTCAGTTTGAGAGTGTCCCCGGTAAAGCCAGACATATGCCTGGTTTCTGAACTGATGACGTTCTGGCTGAGGACTGTGCCCTTAACCTGTGAAGTTCAGCCTAAATGTGAATGGTTAGTGTCAGAGTTTCCACCTTCCTTCTTCCCCTCATTTGATGTACTTCATGCTGCCAAAAACGTAGGGCTGGACCAGGGTGTAGAAATTGTGGTGGGTCATCTTCTGGGACTTGGGTCAGTCACCAAGAGTAGACCTAACATCTGGAAGTGTAATGGCTGCCCAAAGTTGACCCAGATCACTTGTCTGAATCAGCAGAGAAACTCAGACCACACATAGCAGAAACCGGACCTTCATGTCTGTAACACTGTGTCTAGAGACCAGGACACAATTGTAGCCTGTGTCCCTAGCCTGCGTCCCTTGGGTACAGATAGATGGATAAATAGATCACTGGAGAGATATAGAGACAGAAAAAAAAAAAAGAAAAGAATGGAGAGGGAGGAGGGAGGCTGAGTGAACACTAGCACAGGAAGCAAGGCACAGACTAGCCTACATTTGCTTGTGTCTGGAGGAGACTTGCGCCCTAGGGCCTTCCAAGATATTCACAGCCTCTCCAGTCTGAGTCCACCCTTGCTGCAGGCCTCACCAGAATCCCTGAATGCCTGGAGAACCATCCTTAATGACATGAAATGACCACCAGTCACTCCCAAAATCTTGGCAGAAAGGTGCTCCACGACTTTCTAGTTTTGGCATACCTGGGGTGGGAGAAGAACCAGAACAAAAAGCAGAAAAGGAACCTAGTATGGGCAGGCCCCTACTCATCCCTTTTTCCTATAGGATTCCTGTCACCCAGTCATTCATCTCCAAGTTGACACCACATTTAAGGTAAAAGGAGGGTAGAAGGAGGCAGGGACCCCCTGCTCTGAGTCTGTGTGTGGTGGTGGTGGTAGGGTTGATGGGGAAGGGGAACACTGAGTGTTACTGATTTGAGAGATTCTTGATCTCCACCAAAATAACAGAGTTCTAAAAGTGCACACATGGTCCAGGAGTTATGTTGACTGCTACATGCATGTGTTTATGCAGTGAGACCCTACTGCTGAATGCCAGGATAGCCAGTGTTTCACATAGATGCTCTTTCAGCATCATATTTATCCCCACAGCAATAATTATGAGGGAGACACATACAGCCTGGCCCATAAAAAAACCCTCAATAAATGGAAAAAACTATGCACACTTCTCTCAAGTCTTCCCCAGGTCCCAAATCACTTGTTCTACAAAACACAAAAAAAATTTCAATTGATTATTTAATTAATACCTGCCAATTCTGTATTTGGAGTACAGATGAGAAGAAGAACCCTGCCTCCCTCCCAATCTCAGCCTGTTTCTCTCCCAGCTGCTGACTTGGACTTGCATAGCTAAGTCGGGTAGCTCATGTCTTAATGGATAAGTCATTCTTTAGCACGAGTAGGTCATAATACTGAGATAAATAAGCAAATTACAGCTGTGATGAGAGTACAGAGAACTTTCTTCAACCTCATCTTGAAGAGCCCCTTGGGCAGGAGGTGACATGTTGCAGCTTTGGCGGACCCCTAGACCGAGGTGGGAAGAGGTGAGTTTGTGAACAGCCACAGCTTGTAAGATCTTTATGAATAATAGGGGAGAGACCTGAGCCCACCACCCAGTGGGCACATCTTCAATCAGGACAGAGAGTGACAGTCTTGCTTTCTTTTCCCCAGGAGGACAATTTCAATGAGCACAAGGTTTTAATGACCTCCCTCTGCCCTCCCTGCCTCAGCCATCTGTGCTCCCAAGGTGCCACCACACACTCCACGGCCACATGAGCCTTGTGGGTGCAGGAGCCCATTTGTCTGGAGGCCACGTGGAACAGGGTGTGCCTATGGATATCCACATGGAAGGCAAGGACGATGGCTTCACCCAAGAAGCAGTACAGGCAGCCATCAACGCCATGTTGGGCCAGGTCAACACCTGCCTGTACCACCTGGAGGAGTGGAATGACCACCTCCCTGGACGCCTCCAGGAGTGCTTGAATCTAACTGGCAGATACATCCTGACTTTCAGCAGCCACTCAGGCAGGCCACAAGTGATTGGCAGCCCCTAGTGGAGCCCTCCAAGGGCCCCGGGGCCAGGCCTCAACCCTGCCTGCCAGAGCCGGGCTCTAGCCTGAGCCTTTCACCACGTGGCTTAGGACTGGCTTCCAGATGTCATGGGGGATCTGCCTGCCTGGGCCATCCTTCTGGTACTTCCCTTCGAGGGCCTGGCATAACCCCACCTTCAGGCATCCCTACCTAGGGTCAGGTGTGGGCCTGTGGCCCTCCCAACTTGCCTGCCTGCCCAACTCCTGGATGCTCCCCGCTCAGTCTAGGTTCATTAGGCAGATTGAGAGTTATCTTAACGTTCTCTGGAATTAGTATTCCTGCACCATGTTGCAAATTGAATGGCTATTTCATAAAATTTTGTCTGCAGGCTGCTCTACAAAGGGTTTCTAAATATACTGTTAGAGATTTTACACAATGTGTGTAGAGTTTTGTTTTGTTTTGTTTTTTTTAAGCACAAAACAATTCTGCCATTCAATTTTGATTCTGTCCAAGAGCAGTGGTAGCAAGGGGAAGGGTTTCTTATCTCTCCTTGCTATTCTTTTTGATTCTGTCCATTCATACTCTGGTAACAAGTGTTACATACTGAAAAATCCCTAATACTCAGGGACTGGATTCTAATAAAAAATGGACGAGGAGCTTATTGTGTGCTTCCAGATTTTTGTTCCCATGACTTCTGATGTTCTCCAGAACCATTCTGGGCCACTCCTCGTATCCTTACCCTTAGCAGGAGTAGGAAATACACCCACCACCCCCCACAATATCCAGGCATGTATCTGTCATCCTCATGAAATGGCCAGAAGGATCACTTCACCTAGGAAGATGTCAGATTACCTACCATCCTCCTTACCTTAACAAGAGGAGAACTTCAGTTCCAGCCTGGAGACCCCTCACCTTGCCACCCCACACTGTCATCAATGCCCCAGATTACTAAGCCCAGAGTCCCACTTGGTACCTGATGTGATGCACACACAGAGCCGCATCTTTATTGATCATGCTTGGACTTATCACAAATAATAACATCTACAAGTCGGAGCTTTTCCATCATACACATTTTATTGAGAAACAAAATTTTACAAATTGAAAATATTTTACACAACTTTCTATTTCCTTTTAAAAGAGTGAAACAGTACATCTTCCACTTGCCAAGGCTGATGAGATCAACATAGAAACTGAAGCCATCTGTATACAAGGCCTCTGGTTATATTCCCTACTGCAAATAACTACAGAGAACTCACCATAAGGGCACATGTATTGGTAAAATATAAGTGAAATGGAGGGTGAACAATGGCTCCTACTTATTCCTTTTCCTTGAGGTACCTTTGGCACAAGTTCCACTGAAAGAAGTTCCCTGCGGCCTGAGTTTGGCCAGGGTGCGGCGATCACAATTTGTGGGGAACAGACACCTGGGGGGATGTGGTATCTCATGTTAGGATATTGGAGGGCAAATACAAAGTGACATAAGAAACAAAGGTTTAATTATCCCCATTGTAAAGTGAGAGCAGGCTTTCACCCCTCCCTTTGCTTTAGAAGGTTTACTTTAGAAAACTTGTCAGTTCTTTCTCTGCCTCTTTGCAATATGTGGAAATTGTTTTAAAAAGCTCAATAAACCTCTTGCCAATATGACAACCTAGGAATGCTCCTTTAAGGACCTGGAAGCAAAAATCCTTGTAAAGGGGGAGAACTAGGTAAAGAGGGAACAACTTAAGCAGTTGAAACCAGAAACTGCTAGACGTTCTGGGAAATCAGAGAAAGAAATGACCATCAAAGCAGTGCAGCAGAGTCAATAAAGCTGCAGGAGAAGATCATGAAAATGTGAGGGCAGGCAGCATCTCAGGAGGATTACAGCTTCCTCCGAAGCAAGAGGTGTTCCTTCTCAGAACTGCCTCAGGTTATGTTATTGTGCAACAGTGTAAAACGTTATAAACAACATTAAATGGTGCACAGAAAGAGCAGTGGTAACAAGGGGAAGGGTTTCTTATCTCTCCTTGCTATTCTTTGGAACTCTGCATTCAAATGGGCATATATTTCCTTTTCTCCTTTGCCTTTAGCATCTCTTCTTTTCTCAGCTATTTGTAAGGCCTCCTCAGAGAACCATTTTGGCTTTTTGCATTTTTTTTACTTGGAGATGATCTTGGTCACTNTCTTATCTCTCCTTGCTATTCTTTGGAACTCTGCATTCAAATGGGCATATATTTCCTTTTCTCCTTTGCCTTTAGCATCTCTTCTTTTCTCAGCTATTTGTAAGGCCTCCTCAGAGAACCATTTTGGCTTTTTGCATTTTTTTTACTTGGAGATGATCTTGGTCACTGCCTCCTGTACAATCTCACGAACCTCATTAATTATGGAGGCATTTTTCTCCAAAATATACAAACAGCTCATGTAGGACAATATAAAAACAAAACAAAACAAAACTCAGTCAAAAAACAGGCAGATCTAAATAGACATTTTTTCCAAAGAAGACATGCAGATAGCCAAAAAGCACATGAAAAGATGCTCAACATCACTAATTATTTGAGAAATTCACATCAAAACTAAATTGAGGTATTCACATCAGTCAGAATCTACAAAAATCTCCAAACAATAATTTCTGGAGAGTGTGTGGAGAAAAGGTAACCCTCTTGCACTGTCGGTGGGCATGTAAACTAGTAGAGCCACTATGGTGAACAGTGGGGCAGCTCCTTTAAAACTAAAAAAATTACCATATAACCCAGCACCTCACTGGTGGGCATATTCCTGGAAAAAACCTTAATTCCAAAAGATGCATGTACTCCAATCTTCACTGCAGCATTCTTTACCATAGCCAAGATATTCAACACTTTTTAATCATAGCAAAAATGGGGAAAAAAAATCTTGAAGTAGTCCCTAAGTTCAGTTCAGTTCAGTCGCTCAGTCGTGTCCGACTCTTTGCGACCCCATGAATCACAGCACGCCAGGCCTCCCTGTCCATCACCATCTCCCGGAGTTCACTCAGACTCACGTCCATCGAGTCCGTGATGCCATCCAGCCATCTCATCCTTGGTCGTCCCTTTCTCCTCCTGCCCCCAATCCCTCCCAGCATCAGAGTCTTCTCCAATGAGTCAACTCTTCTCATGAGGTGGCCAAAGCACTGGAGTCTCAGCTTTAGCATCATTCCTTCCAAAGAAATCCGAGGGTTGATCTCCTTCAGAATGGACTGGTTGGATCTCCTTGCAGTCCAAGGGACTCTCAAGAGTCTTCTCCAACACCACAGTTCAAAAGCATCAGTTCTTCAGTGCTCAGCCTTCTTCACAGTCCAACTCTCACATCCATACATGACCACAGGAAAAACCATAGCTTTAACTAGACATGGGATCAAATTACTAGGTATTTGTAAAAGTAAATGCTTAAAGATAATCAAACAAAGCAAGAATCAAGTATCAAAACCAAGTTGTGTGTTAGCATTCAAGTAACAGAAAAGATGATTTTATACAAAATGGAAGAAGCACACCCTCATCTTCCCGTCCCAGGAATTCGGAATTCTGAGCCAATTGTAAAGTGAGATCATGGGTGATTATTTTTTTCTTTCTTTGTATTTTTCTGACAACTTTACATTTTCTGTTGTGAACATGTATCAATTTTTAATAAAGCTATACAGTATCTGTTCCAACATGTGTAGAATACATCTGGATTTCATAAATTACAGTGATAAGTATTCTTCTGTTTTGATAAGTATTCTTCTGTTTCTCCACGAGAGGGCTGCAAAAGCACAGTGAATATTCATACACACATATACATATGAGAGAATACATCTGGATTTTATAAATTGCAATCATAAGCATTCTTCTATTTCGCCACGAGAGGGCAGCATAAGCACAATAAATATTTATTCTAAATATTTATTCTATTTATTCTCCATATATCTCTGGAGAGTCCCTTGGACTGCAAAGAGCTCAAACCAGTCAATCCTAAAGGAAATCAGTCCTGAATATTCATTGGAAGGACTGATGCTGAAGCTGAAACTTCAATTCTTTGGCCACCTGATGTGAAGAATTGACTCACTGGAAAAGACTCTGATGCTGGGAAATACTGAAGACAGGAGGAGAAGGGGAAGACAGAGGATGAGATGGTTGGATGGCATCACCCACTTGATGGACCTGAGTTTGAGCAAGCTCTGGGAGTTGTTGATGGATAGGAAAGTCTGGCATGCTACAGTCCATGGGGTCGCAGAGTCAGACATGACTGAACGACTGAACTGAACTGACTGACATATATATATATAATCCTAATGCAGCCTCAAAATGGACATACTATACCAAGAGTGGTATACTAAACACATTTTAATAGTATATTTGTAAAAATAACTACAGACTAATATCTCTATGTTATGGTTAAAAAGATCCAAGAATCTGTACAGCTACAACAATAAGGCCATTTGAGGCAACATGCATCGACCGAGAGATGATCATCCTAAGAGAAGTGAGTCACACAGAGAAAGACAAACACCAAATATCACTTAAATGTGAAATCAAAGATATGACACAAATGAATATATGTATGAAACAGAAACACACTCATGGACATAGAGAACAGACTTGTGGCTTCCAAGGCAGAGAGCATTGCGGGAGGGATGGAGGAAGAGACTGGGGTTAAGAGATATAAACTAGAGTATATGGAATGGATAGACAAGTTCCTACTGTAGAGCACAGAGAACTATATTAAGTATCATATGATAAATCATAGTGGAAAAGAATACATATATGGGACTTCCTTGGCTGTCCAGTGGTTAAGATTTCACATTTCCACATGAAAGTATGCACTTTCAATCCCTGGTCAGGGAACTAATTCCACATGCTGCACAGTGTATACAGAAAAAAAAAAAAGACTAAATAAAAGAATGTACACACATACACAATATATATATATATAAATGTATGTGTATAACTGAATCACTTTGCTGTAAAGAAATTAACACAACATTGTAAATCAACTATACTTCAATTAAAAATTAGCATGACTGGGAGAAAACAGATTGGTATATTTCATTGTAAGTAAAGTTTATATCCAAAGAAAATTGCTGTAAACAAACACAGCTCATTATTTAATGGCACGCTTGCTGAAATGCTTAAGGAGACATACACTGATGTCTGCAATTTACCACAAAATGCAACAAGGAAAAAGATTGAGTGTTGATTGGAAATAGGGATGGACAAATGGATAGATAGATGACAAAGGAAGTATTGTAAAATGGTTACCAAATCAGAAACCTATATATGCTGTCTACAAGAGACCCACCTCAAACCAAAGGACACATACAGAGTGAAAGTGAAGGGCTGGAAAAGGATATTTCATGCAAATGGAAACCAAAAGAAAGCAAGAGTAGCAATACTAATATCAGATTAAATTGACTGAAATAAAGGCCATGAAAAGAGACAAAGAAGGACAAAACACAATGATCAAAGGATCAATCCAAGAAGAAGATATAGCAATTATAAATATATATGAACTCAACATAGGAGCACCTCAATACATAAGGCAAATGTTAACAAATAGGAAAGGGGACATTAACAGTAACACAATAGTAGTGGGAGAATTTAATAACCCCCCCACACACACCTATGGATAGATCAACCAAACAGAAAATTAAAAAGGAAACACAAACATTAAGTAATAAAATTGACTAGTTCAGTTCAGTCACTCAGTCGTGTTCCACTCTTTGTGACCCCATGGACTGCGGCATGCTGGGCCTCCCTGTCCATCACCAACTCCCGGAGTTTACTCAAACTCATGTCCATTGAGTCAGTGATGCCATCCAACCACCTCATCTTCTGTGGTCCCATTCTCTTTCCTCCTTCAATCTTTCCCAACATCAGAGTCTTTTCCAATGACCAGTTCTTCACATCAGGTGGCCAAAAAATTGGAGTTTCAGCTTCTTTATCAGTCCTTCTGATGAACACTCGGGACTGATTTCCTTTAGGAGAGACTGGTTGGATCTCCTTGCTGTCCAAGGGACTCTCAAGAGTCTTCTCCAACACCACAGTTACAAAGCATCAATTCTTTGGCACTCAGCTTTCTTTAGAGTCCAATTCTCACATCCATACATGACTGCTGGAAAAACATAGCTTGTACTACATGGATCTTTGTTGGCAAAGTAATGTCTCTGCTTTTGAGTATGCTATCTAGGTTGGTCATAACATTTCTCCAAGGAGTAGGCGTCTTTTCATTTCATGGCTGCAGTCACCATCTGCAGTGATTTTTGAGCCTCCCAAAATAAAAGCTGTCACTATTTCCAGTGTTTCCCCATCTATTTACCATGAAGTAATGGGACCAGATGCCGTGACCTTAATTTTCTTAGACTCCTAGTTTAGTTATTCTTAATTAGCTCTCTATGGCAGAAAATGAAGAGGAACTAAAAAGCCTCTTGATGAAAGTGAAAGAAGAGAGTGAAAAAGTTGGCTTAAAGCTCAACATTCAGAAAATGAAGATCATGGCATCTGGTCCCACCACTTCATGGGAAATAGATGGGGAAACAGTGAAAATAGTGCCAGACTTCACTTTGGGGGGCTCCAAAATCACTGCAGATGGTGACTGCAGCCATGAAATTAAAAGATGTTTACTCCTTGGTAGGAAAGTTATGACCAACCTAGATAGCATATTGAAAAGCAGAGACATTATTTTGCCAACAAAGGTCTGTCTAGTCAAGGCTATGGTTTTTCCAGTGGTCATGTATGGATGTGAGAGTTGGACTGTGAAGAAAGCTGAGCGCCAAAGAACTGATGCTTTTGAACTGTAGTGTTGGAGAAGACTCTTGAGAGTCCCTTGGACTGCAAGGAGATCCAACCAGTCCATTCTGAAGGAGATCAGCCCAGGGATTCCTTTAGAAGGAATGACGCTAAAGCTGAAACTCCAGTACTTTGGCCACCTCATGTGAAGAGTTGACTCATTGAAAAAGACTCTGATGCTGGGAGGGATTGGGAGCAGGAGGAGAAGGGGACGACAGGGGATGAGATGGCATCACTGACTCGATGGACATGAGTTTGAGTGAACTTGGGGAGTTGGTGATGGACTGGGAGGCCTGGCATACTGCGATTCATGGGGTCGCAGAGTCAGACACAACTGAGTGACTGAACTGAACTGAACTGAGTGTAGTTCAACTCTCCTTAGTGTTGCTCTCCTTAGCAAAGCTCTCCTTAATTAGCTCTCCTTATCTTAGCTCATCTCTCCTTAGCTTAGCTCACCTTAGCCTTCCTTAGCTCAGCTCTCCAAAGCTCAGCTCTCCTTAACTTAGCTCTCCATAGCTCTCCTTAGCTCAGCTCTCCTCACCTCAGCACTCCTCAGCTTAGCTCTTCTTAGCTTATCCCTACTTAGCTCTCCTTAGTTCATCTCTCCAAAGCTCAGCTCTCCTTAGCTCCCCTTAGTCAGCTCTCCTTAGCTCAACCCTCCTAGCTCTCCCTAGCTCAGCTCTCCTCAACTCAGCTCTCCATAACTCTCCTTATCTTAGCTTTCCTTAGCTCAACTCTCCTTAGCTTAGCCCTTCTTAGCTTAGCTCTCCTTGTACAGCTCTCCTCAGCTCAGCCCCCCTTAGCTCTCCATAATTGTCCTTAGGTTAGCTCTTCTTAGCTCAACTCTCCTCAGCTCAGCTCTTCATAGCTCTCCTCAATTAGCTCTCTTTAGCTCAGCTAGCCAAAGCTCAGCCCTCCTTAGCTTAGCTCTCCTTAGGGTAGCTCAGCTGTCCTTAGCTCAGCTCCCCTTTTATAAGCTCTCCTTAGCCAAGCTCAGCATACCTTAGCTCTCCTTAGCTTACATCTTCTTAGCTTTGTTCTTTTTATCTTAGCTCTTATTAGCTATCCTAGAGAGCTATGTAGAGCTAAGGAGACCTGAGCTGAGGAAGGTTATGAGGGCTGAGCTTAGGGGAGCTGAGCTATGGTGAGCCACTTAAGGAGAAGTGGCTTACTGAGGAGTAATTAAGTAAGTAATTACTTAAGGAGTAGTAATTAAGTAAGTAATTAATTAAGAAGTAATTAAGGAGAGCTAAGGAAGGCTGAGCTAAGGAGAGTTATGGACAGCTTAGCTAAGGAAAACTAAGCTAATGAAAGCTAAGCTCTGAGTTAAGCAGAGCCACGCTCAGGAGCAATGCCATGCTCAGGAGCAGAGCCACGCTCAGGCAAGGTGGGGGTGCTGAGATTAGGGGAGCTGATCAAACTTAGGGGAGTTAGGCTAAGCTATTGAGAGCTAAGCTAAGGAGAGGTAATTAAGGAGAGAGAAGCTAAGGAGAGCCGAGGTAATGATAGCTATCCTAAGGAGGGCTAAGCTACGGGAAGCTATGGAGAGCCATACTAATGAGAGCTACGCTCAGGAGAGCTATGGACAGCTAAGCTAAGGAGAATTAATTAAGGAGGGCTGAGCTAAGGAGTGGAGAAGGCAATGACAGCCCACTCCAGTACTCTTGCCTGGAAAATCCCATGGATGGGGGAGCCTTATAGGCTGCAGTCCATGGGGTCGCGAAGAGTCAGACACGATTGAGCGACTTCACTTTCACTTTTCACTTTCATACCTTGGAGAAGGAAATGGCAACCCACTCCAATGTTCTTGCTTGGAGAATCCCAGGGATGGGGGAGCCTGGTGGGCTGCCATCTATGGGGTCGCACAAAGTCAGACACGACTGAAGCAACTTAGCAGCAGCAGCAGAGCTAAGGAGAGCTTAGCTAAAGAGAGCTACAAACAGTTAAGCTAAGGACAGCTAAGCTATGGAGGACTACAAAGAACTAAGCTAAGAAGAAGTGATTAAGGAAAGCTATCCTAAGGAGGGCAGAGCTAAGGATAGCTATGTAGAGCTAAGCTGAGGAGCACTCAGCTGAGAAGGGCTGAGCTGAGGGGAGCTAAGCTAAGGAGAACTATGGACAGCTAAGCTAAGGAGAGCTAAGCTAATGAGAAGAGAGCTGAGTTAAGGAAAGCTAAGCTAAGGAGTGGAAGCTGTGTGGGCACAGGAAGGCCGAGAGGAGCTGCTCCACATTCAAGGTCAACAAGGGTGGCCATCAGGATATATCCCTCATCCAAGGTAAGGAGCAGTGGCTGTGCTTTGCTGGAGCAACCTTGAAGGGATACCCCATGTCCAAGGTAAGAGAAACCCAAGTAAGATGGTAGGTGATGCAAGAGGGCATCAAAGGGCAGACACACTGAAACCATAATCACAGAAAACTAGCCAGTCTGATCACATAGACCACAGCTTTGTCTATCTCAGTGAAACTAAGCCATGCCATGTAGGGCCACCCAAGACAGACGGGTCATGGTGGAGAGGTCTCACAGAATGTGGTCCACTGGAGAAGTGAATAGCAAACCACCTCAGTATTCTTGCCTTGAGAACCCCATGAACAGTATGAAAAGGCAAAATGATAGGATACTGAAAGGGGAACTTCCCAGGTCAGTAGGTGCCCAATATGCTACTGGAGATCAGTGGAGACATAACTCCAGAAAAAATGAAGGGATGGAGCCAAAGCAAAAACAAAAACCAGTTTTGGATGCAACTGGTGATAGAAGCAAGGTCCGATGCTATAAAGAACAATATTGCATAAGAAACTGGAATGTCAGGTTCATGAATCAAGACAAATTGGAAGTAGTCAAACAGGAGATGGCAAGAGTGAACGTCGACATTCTAGGAACCAGTGAACTAAAATGGATGGGAATGGGTGAATTTAATTCAGATGACCATTATATCTACTACTGTGGGCAGGAATCCCGTAGAAGAAACAGAGTAGTCATCATGGTCAACAAAAGAGCCTGAAATGCACTACTTGGATGCAATCTCAAAAATGACACAATGATCTCTGTTCGTTTCCAAGGCAAACCATTCAATATCATGGTAATCCAAGCCTATGCCCCAACCAGTAATGCTGAAGAAGCTGAAGTTGAACAGTTCTATGAAGACCTACAAGACTTTTTAGAACTAACACCCAAAAAAGATGTCCTTTTCATTATAGGGGACTGGAATGCCAAAGGAGGAAATAAAAAAAAACACCTGGAGTAACAGGAAAATTTGGCCTTGGAGTAAAGGATCAAGCAGGGCAAAGGCTAATAGAGTTTTGCCAAGAGAACACACTGGTCATAGCAAACACCCTCTTCCAACAACACAAGAGAAGACTCTACACACGGACATCACCAGATGGTCAACACCGAAATCAGATTGATTATATTCTTTGCAGCCAAAGATGGAGAAGCTCCATACAGTCAGCAAAAACAAGACTGGGAGCTGACTGTGGCTCAGATAATGAACTCCTTATTGCCAAATTCAGGCTTAAATTGAAAAAAGTAGGGAAAATCACCAGATCATTGGGGTATGACCTAAATCAAATCCCTTATGATTATAGAGCAGAAGTGAGAAATAGATTTAAGGGGCTAGATCTGATAGAGTGCCTGATGAACTATGGATGGAGGTTGGTGACATTATACAGGAGACAGGGATCAAGACCATTCCCATGGAAAAGAAATGCAAAAAACAAAATGGCTGTCTGAGGAGGCCTTAAAAATAGCTGTGAAAAGCAAAGGAGAAAAGGAGAGATATAAGCATCTGAATTCAGAGTTCCAAAGAATAGCAAGGAGAGATAAGAAAGCCTTCCTCAGTGATCAATGCAAAGAAATAGAGGAAAACAACAGAATGGGAAAGACTAGAGATATCTTCAAGAAAATTAGAGATACCAAGGGAACATTTCATGCAAAGATGGGCTCAATAAAGGACAGAAATGGTATGGAGCTAAGAGAAGCAGAAGATATTAAGAAGAGGTGGCAAGAATACACAGAAGAACTGTTAAAAAAAAATCTTCATGGCCAAGATAATCAGGATGGTGTGATCACTCACCTAGAGCCAGACATCCTGGAATGTGAAGTCAAGTGGGCCTTAGAAAGCATCACTATGAACAAAGCGAGTAGAGGTGACAGAATTCCAGTTGAGCTATTTCAAATCCTGAAAGATGATGCTGTGAAAGTGCTGCACTCAATAT
>SJYX01002596.1:32-12941 GCA_006410675.1 Oreotragus oreotragus
TAAAGAACCTGCCTGCCAGTGCAGGAAACATAAGACATGAGTTCACCCCCTAAGTCAGAAAGATCCTCTGGAGAAGGGCATAGTACCACACTTCAGTATTCTTCCCTGGAGAATCCCATGAAAGAGGGGCCTGGTAGGTTATGTTCCATAGGGTCACAAAGAGTCAGATATGACTAAAGCAACTTAGAATTCAAGCCTGCTAGGTAAAAGTAAAAAGAATTCTTAATCATTGCAAGCATGACTTCCCAGTGTGACATATATAAGGCTTTTATTTCTAGGAATGCTACCTTCTCATTCCTACTCATCTGTTTTCAAACTCTCTAACACTCTTAGAAAAGGAAAAAAAAACATATATGTGAGAAACTCTGGTAAAAATACTGGCAATTCTAATTTTGGCAAAAAGCAAAACAAACTGGCTGACGTAATCCTGGTTGACTAGTGCAATGTATGGTTTTTGGCATTTTTTTGTTATTAGATTCAGAGAAAGAAAGGAATCATTATCCTAATGAAGAAGCAAAAGCTAAAAATAAAGAGAGAGAGGAAAACAAAATCAAATCCAAGAAGTGACTAAATGCATTAATCATCTTGGGGCATACAGAGCAAAAATAAGAGATAAATTGAGTTACCCTTCAATAGACCAGAGGAAGTCAAACACCAAATAATTTTAGCTTGATATCCAAATAGATATGCACATATCCAACATCTAAGGGAACCTCCTATGGCATTTCCTCATTCTATTTTCTTCAAGCAAATCCAAATATATTCATAAATTTATTTTGAGATGATAAGAGAAATACTATGATTTTGCCAGTGACAAAGATTGATGCCAAACACATACTGAATTGGGGACATCAAGAAGAATAAATATCTGAGACTCTCCAAACCTTGAGATAGTAGAACGCATTAGATCTCTCCCTTCTCCTTTCCTACCTTCCTTCTGATCTCATTAGTTCTTGACTACACTATCACAACTGTATCCAACTGGTTTGTCAGCCTATAACTACAACTCCATCCTATAAAACCATCCTTTTGCAGAACTATCCTATATATATATATATGTTTGACAAAATAATTTTTATTTCAGCTGTTTCATTTTTCTCTTCAAAGTAAGTAAATATATAAAATACTATTTTATGGTTTAATAAGACTAGCATGGCTTTCAATTCTTCTTTGAGCCCTTTGGTTTCTAAGCCAAAATTATGACTAACATGAACAGCCATTAATGTTTATTTATGAGTTGGAGTAAGCTGTGGGAGTTGCTGATGGACAGGGAAGCCTGGTGTGCTCCAGTCCATGGAGTCGCAAAGAGTTGAACACGACTTAGCAACTGAACTGAACTGAATGTTTACTGACTGTTTACTCTGTTTGAGGCATGATGCAAAGTACTTAATATGCATTATATCTGTATCATACAAAGCTCTCTACAGCCCAGTGAGTTTTTCAGGAGAACTATCACCAAGATTGTGGAAAGCATCTGTTGAAGATGGTAAAGCTGCATTCAACCCTGGACCTTGAATGACTACATGAAGCAGAGTGTCTATCCACTACCTTGTTATATCAACAACCCCCCCCCAAAAAAAAAACCTATTTTATTTTAGTTGTTACATTTTTGCATCTATTTATTACAGAAGTTTGGCATACCCTACCTAATACAGGTAGGTACCACTGATTACCCCTTTTATCATAGATGAGCAAATGGACATATATAGAACCCAGAGAATTTGCTCAACATTTCACAGATAATAAATGGTAGAAATCAGATTGAATCAAAATCGGCCACATCTAGAGTAATTGTCTTCACATCACAGGGCGCCAAAGTTATAAGGCTGCCAAAAGAGTCCAAGCTCTTCTGTGACATTCATGACTCAACATTATTTAATTATAACCTAACCCTCCAGCATTTATTTTTTTCCTATTTGCCTTTAGCGTATTCTACCTAAAATGCCCTTTCTGTCAGTGAAATACTACCAGTCTCTCAAGGAACGACTGCTGCCTCCATGATTTTTTTTTTTTTCTGTGAAATCTTATATTCTCTCCATAGCCATTTCCTCTTCTTTCTTAATATAAGAGATAAAGTTTGTTAAAAGGACAACACGACCAGCTCCAGAGGAAGAAAGATGGCAAAACCATGAAGATCCTCTAATCAGCTCTAGCTATTCTTTGCTCCCTTTCAGATACTCCCTTTTCTAGCTTTCCTTGTATCTAAGAGTTGCTAAGTAACATGGTCCTGATTAATGAAAAATAAGGGAAAGTCTGATAGAAAAGCTGGTTTGTTTCTTCTAGGGAAGATTTTCCTCCCAACCAAAAAGACACAGAGAACAAGGGAAAAAATATGTTCCCCTCTTTAAGATTTGGAAGCAGATATGTGAGAATGTGATATTATTTATAGTAGTAGAAGTCTTCCTGAAACCAAAAGTGGCCAGGCTAAGAACAGAAACTATTATACTGGGTTAGTAGAACAGAAATATGAAAGGCTGGTTCTTCACAGCAATCTTGAGCTCCCATGCCAACTCAGAGACTGCCTACCTACTTACTCAAATTATATGAAATAATAATGTCTTTATTACCTTATCTTAGCCACAGAAAGCTGAAATCATTTCTGTTACAGAATCACAGCTGAAACAGTGTCTGATTATGGTCACAAGACTGGTCACATATATTTCAGTTTCCCTCCTTCCAAGTTCATGCAATAATTATACTTTCTCACCTGCTTTGGAAAGATTGAAGACAGAAGGACAAGGGAGTGACAGAGGATGAGATGGTTGGATGGCATCACCGACTTAATGGACATGAGTTTGAGCAAACTCCAGAAGATAGTACAGGACAGGGAAGATTGGTGTGCTGCAGTCCATGGGGTCGCAAAGAGTTGGACACAACTTAGCAATGGAACAACACTACCTACTTTGCAGGTAGGCACATGCCATGTAACTTGTGTTGGAAAATAAAACATGATCAGAAATGGTGTGGGTCACCTCTGGGTAGAAGTTTTAAGAAGTAGCCTGTACAACTCACTCTGTGTTCTTTCTCCTGGCATAGTGATCATGCATATGCATGTAAATTGAGTCTCAATTAGCTTGGGTTACTGAACAACCAATGATGAACAGCGTTCCCATACTGACTCATACTGGAAATGTAAATGAGCAAGAAATAAACTCTTGGTTTACTAAGCCACTGAGACTTTGTAGTTGTTTTATGTGTAGCATAACTTCGTTTGTCCTAGCTCATTCTGACGTTACAAAATCAATGGTCACAGGGAGATAACATAGCCTTCTTTTCTCCAGGATCTGCTCTACGGATTTCATTAAAACAGGTTAAATATTAGAAGCACTGAAACAGAAACAATAAAAGCAGGTTTTAAAATTAGTCAATAGAACATACTTGTACATGTTAAGATATATTGTTAATATTTCAATTCTTACTCTAAGAAAGCTAAGGAGCTAATATGTATTGCCTACTAACCAAAAGACAATGAAATATAAATTGAAGATTCAAAAATATACTGAATATTGTTCTAAACACAAAACATGATGGCGAATTTATTAAAATAACCTGTAAGTGTGAGCATTTTAAATGAAAATTCAGGGTAAGTTTCCTAGAAATGCTATAAATATTAACCAATCCTTAACAAAGACTATTTGTCTTTTTTATCATTGTGGAAGGATACCAGTCAAGTTTTAAACTTTAATATAATTAGTTATAGTAATAGTAAAAGTTAAAAAACAGTCTTAATTCTGTTCTGGGATCACTAACCCCAGAGAATTTAAGTAGATTTTTACCACTTTGAAAAGATTTAATTTCAAAACACAAAAGACTAATTTTATAGTAGATAATATTAACTTATGTGTGCCTCGTGCCTCCTGGTCATAGCAAACACCCTCTTCCAGCAACACAGGAGAAGACTCTACACATGGACATCACCAGATGGTCAACACCGAAATCTTGATTATATTCTATGCAGCCAAAGATGGAGAAGCTCTATACAGTCAACAAAAACAAGACCGGGAGCTGACTGTGGCTCAGATCATGAACTCCTTATTACCAAATTCAGACTTAAATTGAAGAAAGTAGGGAAAACCGCTAGACCATTCAGGTATGACCTAAATCAAATCCCTTATGATTATACAGTGGAAGTGAGAAATAGATTTAAGGGACTAGATCTGATAGATAGAGTGTCTGATGAACTATGGAATGAGGTTCGTGACATTGTACAGGAGACAGGGATCAAGACCATCTCCATGGAAAAGAAATGCAAAAAAGCAAGATGGGTGTCTGGGGAGGCCTTACAAATAGCTGTGAAAAGAAGAGAAGTGAAAAGCCAAGGAGAAAAGGAAAGATATAAGCATCTGAATGCAGAGTTCCAAAGAATAGCAAGAGATAAGAAAGCCTTCTTCAGTGATCAATGCAAAGAAATAGAGGAAAAAAACAGAATGGGAAAGACTGGAGATCTCTTCAAGAGAATTGGAGATACCAAGGGAACATTTCATGCAAAGATGGGCTCGATAAAGGATAGAAATGGTATGGACCTAACAGAAGCAGAAGATATTAAGAAGAGGTGGCAAGAATACACAGAAGAACTGTACAGAAAAGATCTTCACGACCCAGATAATCATGAGGATGTGATCACTAATCTAGAGCCAGACATCTTGGAATGTGAAGTCAAGTGGGCCTTAGAAAGCATCACTAAGAACAAAGCTAGTGGAGGTGATGGAATTCCAGTTGAGCTGTTTCAAATCCTGGAAGATGATGCTGTGAAAGTGCTGCACTCAATATGCCAGCAAATTTGGAAAACTCAGCAGTGGCCACAGGACTGGAAAAGGTCAGTTTTCATTCCAATTCCAAAGAAAGGCAATGCCAAAGAATGCTCAAACTACCGCACAATTGCACTCATCTCACACGCTAGTAAAGTAATGCTCAAAATTCTCCAAGCCAGGCTTCAGCAATATGTGAACCGTGAACTCCCTGATGTTCAAGCTGGTTTTAGAACAGGCAGAGGAACCAGAGATCAAATTGCCAACATCCGCTGGATCATGGAAAAAGCAAGAGAGTTCCAGAAAAACATCTATTTCTGCTTTATTGACTATGCCAAAGCCTTTGACTGTGTGGATCACAATAAACTGTGGAAAATTCTGAAAGAGATGGGAATACCAGACCACCTAACCTGCCTCTTGAGAAATCTGTATGCAGGTCAGGAAGCAACAGTTAGAACTGGACATGGAACAACAGACTGGTTCCAAATAGGAAAAGGAGTACGTCAAGGCTGTATATTGTCTCCCTGCTTATTTAACTTATATGCAGAGTACATCATGAGAAACGCTGGACTGGAAGAAACACAAGCTGGAATCAAGATTGCCGGGAGAAATATCAATAACCTCAGATATGCTGATGACACCACCCTTATGGCAGAAAGTGAGGAGGAGCTAAAAAGCCTCTTGATGAAAGTGAAGGAGGAGAGCGAAAAAGTTGGCTTAAAGCTCAACATTCAGAAAACGAAGATCATGGCATCCGGTCCCATCACTTCATGGGAAATAGATGGGGAAACAGTGGAAACAGTGTCAGACTTTATTTTTTGGGGCTCCAAAATCACTGCAGATGGTGACTGCAGCCATGAAATTAAAAGACGCTTACTCCTTGGAAGAAAAGTTATGACCAACCTGGATAGTATATTCAAAAGCAGAGACATTACTTTGCCGACTAAGGTCCGCCTAGTCAAGGCTATGGTTTTTCCTGTGGTCATGTATGGATGTGAAAGTTGGACTGTGAAGAAAGCTGAGCGCCGAAGAATCGATGCTTTTGAACTGTGGTGTTGGAGAAGACTCTTGAGAGTCCCTTGGACTGCAAGGAGATCCAACAAGTCCATTCTGAAGATCAACCCTGGGATTTCTTTGGAAGGAATGATACTAAAGCTGAAACTCCAGTACTTTGGCCACCTCATGTGAAGAGTTGACTCACTGGAAAACACTCTGATGCTGGGAGGGATTGGGGGCAGGAGGAGAAAGGGACGACAGAGGATGAGATGGCTGGATGGCATCACGGACTCGATGGACGTGAGTCTGAGTGAGCTCCGAGAGATGGTGATGGACAGGGAGGCCTGGCATGCTGCGATTCATGGGGTCGCAAAGAGTCAGACATGACTGAGCGACTGAACTGAACTGAACTGAACTGTGTGTGCCTAACAGAAGCCGTTGAAATTGCCAGAGGTCAAAGGGCTTCCCTGGGGGCTCTGCTGGTAAAGAATCTGCCTGCAACATGGGAGGCCTGGGTTTGATCTCTGGTTTGGGAAGATCCCCTGGAGAAGGGAATGGCTACCTACTCCAGTATTCTGACCTGGAGAATTTCATGGACTGTATGGGGCCACAAAGAGTCAAACACAACTGAGTGACGTTCACTTTATATCTTTTTTAAAAATATCTTTAGAATTAAGTGACACTAATCTTTCAGACAAAATCAACATAAGAAGTTAGAATCCAGTTGCAATGCTTAATTATAGGTGTCTACTTGGCCAGGCGAGGATGGTAGTTTAGTCGCTAACTCGTGTCCAACTCTTAAAATCCCGTGGACTGTAGCCCACCAGGCTCCTCTGTCCACAGAATTTCCCAGGCAAGAACACTGGAGTGGGTTGCTCTTTCCTTCTCAAGGGGATCTTCCCAACCCGGGTATTGAGCTTGTGTCTCCTGCATTGTTAGGCATATTCTTTACAGCTGAGCCACCAAAGACACCAGTCTATACTTTTCTGTGAAGAAAAAGTTTCAATGTGAGTAGCATTTAAATCAGTGTACTTCAAGAAAAGCAGGTTATCTTCCATAATGTGAGTGGGCCTCATCGAATCAGTTGCAGGTCTTAAGAAAAAAATGATGAGGTCCTCCAAAGTAAGAAAGTTTCTGCTTCATACTGCTTTGGGACTGGAGACTACAGCATCATCTCTTCCCTGGGTCTCCAGCCAGTGTGCTTGCCAACAGAGTTTGGACTTCCCAGCCTTCACAAGCACATAAGCCATGTCCTTAAAGTCAATCACTTATCTGTTTGTCTATCTACTGATCAATGGATTGATATCTATCTGTCATTGGTTTTGTTTCTCTGGAGATCCAGTTATTTTAAATCTGTTATTACATGTCTTTGAAACTCCTTATAGTTAAAAAATATGCCAGACAAAATGTGTAGTCATATGAAATAAAACTTTGGTAACAGATAGCCCACGAAGTATGAATTAGCTCTGTCTCTGCAATATCAGTGTTATGAGGCTGCCAGGTTATAAGGTTTATATACACATAAAGACATCCACAACCAGAACTCTGCAGCATGTAAAACTTGCATAAAATCTTTCAGCAGGCTCCTAGATCATCCTACCCAATTTGATGACTAAGTAAAGCATCACTCGCAAATCTGCTATAGGTAATTTATAAGCACTAAACCAAAGGTTGAAAGAAATGAATAAAAGAGACATCATGATATATCAAAGCCTGTACTTTCTCTTCACAGCAGAGAAAGCATCAAACTGAAGAGATTGCTATTATACTATAGATTAGTTTCTGGAATGTCACTGCTGAAAAATGTTATTTTTAACACTACTATCATTTAGAAACCATATTGTTATGTGTCTGGGCATATCAAAGGCATTCTCCTAGGACTCAGTAACAGTGATAGGAGAGGTAGAGTTTAATGGAAGTGCATGTTCAAAGTCAATCATTTCCTATGAGACCCCATAGACTTTAGTTCTGGCAACACAAATGTCACTTTTATGAGTTTAGTGAAATGGCAACTTACTCCAGTATTTTTGCCTGGAAAATCCCATGAATGGTGGAACCTGGTAGTCCATGGGGTCACAAAGAGTCAGACACGACTGAGCAACTTCACTTTCATAGCAGAAAGAAAAAAGGCTTTCAAATCAGTAGTCCTGGGTGTGAATCTCTATTCTAAATATTTAGAATAGTCAATCTGGAGACTACCGCTCTTCTCTGTTCCTCAATTTATTTATCTTTGAAATAAGGGATGGGGGAGTATTCTCCCTGAAAGTTTAAGAGAATTAATTAGTTAATATATAAGAAAGCAGAACTGAATGGAGTATTGAATCAAATCCCAGGATGGTGCCCTTTATAGAGATGTACTAAATATTGAATTCCTTGAAACAATGTTTACACTTCCTTTAGAAATAATAAAATAAAATGAAACTTTAGTAGAAAAATATAGCACAATTATATCATAAGAAAAAATGGTTTATATTCATGGCACAAATAAAAGAAAAATCAGATGAAATTGAGTAACTGGAATTTGGAAAATCACTGAGTTGCCAAGAGAATTATTTTTCAGGCTGAAATTGATAGCATACTGAACAGGGTGGTGATGTTTTAAGAACAGTACTTGGGGAAATATCAGAACAAAGGTAGACACCTGAAAAAGAAATGCAGAAGCCCATGACCTACTTAGAACAATTCAAAGAATCTTCTGACCCCAAAATAAATGCGATGAGAGTCAGAAATATCTTGTTTTTTCCTAGCCACTTCATGTTTTGAGCTTCCCTGGTGGATCAGATGGTAAAGAAACTACCCACAAAACAGGAGACCTGGGTTCATTTCCTGGGTCAGGAAGATCCCCTAGAGTAGGAAATGGCAACCCACTCCAGTATTCTTGCTTGGAGAAGTCTGTGGACAGAGGAGCCTGGTGGGCTACAATCTATGAGGTCACAGAGTCAGACATGACTGAGCGACTAACACTTTCACTAAGTTTGCACAGGCACACCCCACAGAGGATAGTAATACCTGTGCTTTTAAAAGGAGACTTAGTACCACCTTTGAAGCAAAATTACTTGGAAAATTTACCCAGTAACTGAAATGTAATTAAGAAAATTGCCACATCATCCTATTCTAGGGATATCTCTTTGGAGGGCTTTGCTAAAAGCCATCAACATACTGGATAATATAGATAACATATTGAATAATATAGATAACAGTTTATTAAAATGGAGGAGAAATATATGCAAGTGTCAATTCATGGTTGTAAGTATAGCAAGAACACAACCACTGAATCATTTGGATATCTCATGGTTCATCAGCACCTATCCTGATAAAGATCTTCGGATACTGGATCCATTTCAGAGAGGACAGCAGAAGGAATTAAGGCTCAAGGTACAATATCCCTTGCTAAGCAGGAAACTGCTTTAATTAAGAAGCCAAGCAAATAAAGTAGTTACTGAAATAGTAGGCTATTCTAGTCACTGGGGAGAGAGCTGTAGCAAATAAAACTCCAAAGAGAACAGAAGTGCTTGTTGTTAAGTCTTTTCTTAGAAACAGGCCAAAAAAAAAAAAAAAAAAGATGCTTGCTCTGAAACATTAGCAGAGGGAGGTTTAGACCACACCCAAGAGCTCCATCCTAGGTGGTAGCCCTAGGTGAGAACTACCAACTGCACTAGATCAGCTAATCTGCAGCCACCTGTTCTCTCTCCTTACAGGAGCCTATTCTGAGAGTAATAACAGTGTCACAGGAAATAAATGGTAGACCTGGGACTCTTCTCCCAGTTTTTAGCTTTTGTTTTTTAATTCCAAATCCTGAATTATCAGCACTATGAAATCACCATATCATCTTGGTATAGAAGAATTTTACAATCAGCATGATCATAAAGATGGTTATTATATATAAAAGGAGCTTAACATTATTACTTTTTTTCACTGATGAAAACCTATCCCACATACAAGCAGCATTATGACATTTGTTACACCATTAAATAACTGCCTGGCAAACAATAGCCTGAGATATTTCAGTTTAATTAGTTCATGCCAATCACATGCATATTATCATCCCTTTAATAAATTTTGGATGTCTTCATCAAATCAGTTTTCATAGCACAGCATAATTTGCATAAACTTGAGAGAACTAACCAGAGCACTGACTACATTCATACTCACAAACTACAAACATATATGCAAATTACATGCTATTGTTTAGTTGCTAAGTAATGCTTGATGCCAGGCTCCTCTAGCCATGGGATATTCCAGGCAAGAATGCTACAAACAAATTTGTATGTAACAGGTACTAGAAATATATATGTATATACACACTCAGAGAAAACAAACCATGAACCTTTAGCAAACTCAATCCTAGCTCATGAGGACCTATAAAAACACTATCAGTGTTTGTCTTTTGCAATGGAACTACTGCTTCTTAATCATTTTCACACAGGCAGAGAGAGCCCCACTTCTCCTGACAGTGATGCTTTGTCTGAAGGCCATGTTCTATATCTAAATGATTATTTAAGAGCACAGACAGCAACTCCCCGAACTCAAGTTAAAAAGATACAGAGCTGCACCCTTGCTCTGCTATGGTCAAGATATTGTAAAGCCTGTTAGAGGGAAGCAAAGCCTTCTGTAAAAATTAATTTTCAGTTGTCAAAGTCTGTATTTTGTGCAAATTCATAAGCAAAGTCTAAGATGTGGTAATAAGTTTGTGAAGCAAAACTCAGACCTCCCAGTGAAATAAGATCACATCAAAGGAGAACAAAGGATCCCAATTATAGCAAAGCCATTTATTTAGTCACATTGAATAAGGGTTATGATTTGTTCCTGAGAAAAGGGAAATAGTAAACTACTTAGATATTTTTAATAATTCCTTATATAGATAAATATGATCAGTTAATACAGTATTTTTCTTACACATAGTGGGTCCAGTTCTCAACAAATTCTATTATCTTCCTGATAAAGTTCATAAGTAAAAAACATTGTCACATAAGGATTAAAAGACTGTTGAAACAGAAAGAAATATTTCTCTGATACACAGTGGGCCAAACATTGTACACAACATTTCTTGCAGAACACAAGCTTGTTGTGCGTCATACGACAAAGCCACCTGTGAGATGTGAACATGCCAAGTGTTTTTAACCTGAAGTTCAGAAACTTTTATTTTACCTTTAGAAAATTTGTAAATCTCTTGAAATTACTGTACGTGCAAAATGTATGTGTTTGTGCATTTTTCTGTAAAAAAGATTCCTCAGTTTTCACCAGTTCCTCATAGGAATCTGTGATGCCCCCTCAAAAAAAGATTAAGCAGAACTAGAATACTATATGTAGAAAAAGCATATACGTACCACTTTAAAAAGCAACAATGAAAGGTAAAGATCCTCTCTATTTCCATCAGAAAAAAATAAAGGGCAAAACAAGTATTCATTGGGGGAGAAAGCAAAAAGAGAAGAAATACTCCAATAATAAACAGAAATAGAAACAGAATTTTTTGCTCAACAAAAGTTATATTGTTAGTTGTTCAATCATATCCAAGTCTTTGCAACCCTATGGACTGTAGCCCACCAGGCTATATGGAATTCTCCAGGCAAGTTTACCTAAGTGGGTTGCCATTTCCTTCTCTGAGGGATCTTCCCAACCCAGGAATCAAACCCAGATCTTCCACATTACACGCAGATTCTTCACTGTCTGAGGAACCATCAGTTCAGTTCAGTTCAGTCGCTTGATCGTGTCCGACTCTTTGCAACCCCATGAATCGCAGCACACGAGGCCTCTCTGTCCATCACCAACTCCCAGAGTTCACTCAGACTCATTTCCATCAAGTCGGTGATGCCATCCAGCCATTTCATCCTCTGTTGTCCCCTTCTCCTCCTGCCCTCAATCCCTCCCAGCATCAGAGTCTTTTCCAATGAGTCAACTCTTTGCATGAGGTGGCCAAAGTACTGGAGTTTCAGCTTTAGCATCATTCCCTCCAAAGAACACCCAGGACTGATCTCCTTTAGGATGGACTGGTTGGATCTCCTTGCAGTCCAAGGGACTCTCAAGAGTCTTCTCCAACACCACAGTTCAAAAGCATCAATTCTTCGGCGCTCAGCTTTCTTCACAGTCCAACTTTCACATCCATACATGACAACAGGAAAAACCATAGCCTTGACTAGATGGACCTTAGTCAGCAAAGTAATTTCTCTGCTTTTGAATATACTATCTAGGTTGGTCATAACTTTTCTTCCAAGGAGTAGGCATCTTTTAATTTCATGGCCGCAATCACCATCTGCAGTGATTTTGGAACCCCCCAAAATAAAGCCTGACGCTGTTTCCACTGTTTCCCCATCTATTTGCCATGAAGTGATGGGACCAGATGCCATGATCTTCGTTTTCTGAATGTTGAGCTTTAAGCCAACTTTTTCACTCTCCTCTTTCAATTTCATCAAGAGGTTTCTTAGTCCCTCTTCACTTTCTGCCATAAGGGTGGTGTCATATTTAATACAGAGTTATATTATATTATATTCAGCCCAAATTATATTATTATCAGATTTTTCTGGGTTGTATTTAAAGGAAAGTCAGTCACTTGAAACACAAAGGCAAACGAACATGCAGATATAAGGTGGGTTGAGGTTTTCCAACATGTTTTTTTGTTGTTGTTTTTCCCTCTTTTTTAGGGAACTATTTTGCTTTCTTTCCAGATTTACCAAAATATATTTAGCACATAACATTGGGTAAACTTAACGTGTACAATGTGATGATTTATACACTTATATATTTCAAAATTGCCATGAAGTATTATTTAACATTTCTATTACATCATGTAATTCTCATTTCTTTTTTTGGTGAGAATTCTTAATATTTAACTCAGTAAATTTCAAGTATATAATAAATTTTATCAACTTTTTCTTTAAAAGCAGATGGGTGAATAGATTCTGATCTTAATTTTTCAGGAAAATAGAGAAATAATGGCTAATTAATGCATTTCAGTTCAGTTCAGTTCAGTTCACTCAGTCATGTCCAACTCTTTGCGACCCCATGAATCGCAGCAAGCCAGGCCTCCCTGCTCATCACCATCTCCCGGAGTTCACTGACTCACGTCCATCAAGTCCGTGATGCCATCCAGCCATCTCATCCTCGGTCGTCCTCTGCTCCTTCTGCCCCCAATCCCTCCCAGCATCAGAGTCTTTTCCAATGAGTCAAC
>SJYX01002596.1:32106-77451 GCA_006410675.1 Oreotragus oreotragus
AGCTTGGAGGGCAGGGGGGGAGGGGGTGGCACGGGGGTGCATTTCACTGCCAAAATCTAAATCATCTGCAAAAAGAATCACCAGCCCCTCAGTCACACAAGCAATTCCCTGGGGGAAGTAGGTTTCAAATAGAAAAGGGAAGTTCCTGAATGAGAGAGAGAGAGAGAGAGAAGCTGGGATTTGGGTTCGGGGTTTGGGTTTGGAGGAGCGATGGGGCGGTAGAGGAAAGGGGAAGAGGAATCAAGCTTGTCTTACCGGATCGATCAGGCGATCGTTTGTGCGGTACAGGGCTGTGAACATGGCCAGATAATGCATTCGGCAGCAAAGCCATTTCTGACTCACTCTCCCTCCGTTACCAGTGCAGGAATCACAGGGGGCGCGGGAGACTCGCAGCCTGCCACCCACTCCCCGCAGGGAAAGGGACGATCCTCAGAATCTCCAAAGCTCTAGCTGCTGAAGTGAGGCATTTGGAGCTGAGGTTCCCGATGAAGTCCATTGCCTGGAGTCCCGGGGAAGCAGGATTCGCCGAGGAAGCAGGACCTGGGAGGGCTCCTGCCGCCGCCGCCGCTTCCAACAGCGGTTCCCCAGTCCCCTGCCTACGCCTCCCGGCCCTGCGCCCCCGAAAGCTCCCGGGAGACCCTGCCTCCTCCTCATCTTCAGCCCCCCCTCCCCACCCCGGCCAACCCTCGAGGATCCGGCCAACCCTCGAGGATCCGGCCATCCTAAAGTGAACACAGGGGTTTATCTGTGGGGGGAGGGGGGGCTCGGTGGAGTTGGGCTTCCTTACTACGCCTCCCTCCGTTGCTGCGAGGGAAAGAAAGGGAGATCCTAGTGGAACGCACTGATGGAATACTGTTAACCCTAATAATAATGTTCCCAGCGCAGGTAACTCTTAAAGAACTGAGAGAGGGAAGATCTAAGCACGATTTCCGAAGCGGTGCCCTCTTGAATTCTCATTGGATCCTCCCGAGCAGACTAAATCACTCTTGCTGCTCTATCTATCAGGATGACTACAGCTTCGCTCGCTAGTTCTCTCTTTATCTCGCTGTCTTCAACACATCTTTTTACTTCTCTTCGCAGATTTATCTGTAGTCCACCTTCTGATCTCTGGGGTTACACAGCTTCTATTTTCCCCCACTATCTGGGGCTGTACAGTGCGTAAATTTTCACTTTGCCTAAGGATCACCACAAATAAGCCTACCCCCTCCCGCTTCTCAGCTCCCCCTCCCCCGCCCCAATAAAAGGCACCTCTTTCACATTTTGCCTCCCTTCCTTGGGGCTTCCTGGCTTTCCGTGTAACTGCTTTTTACTTGGTTACATGCCACCAGGAACTGCTGATTATTTCAAAGTTCCACCAGCCTGAAGCTCATCACTCTACCTTGTTTTGGAAGACACATATTCTTGTGCCATTGGAAAGATCAAATTTTATATGTTTATCTAAGAGTGAGCTTAAAACAGACCTGCTGACAATCACAGGGTCTGAGAAAGTTCACTAGTTCCTGATCTTTAGAAGGTTGTTCAGGTCACTATTTGCTCGTTGTAAGCAATTACATGACTAGAGAGGACTTTCCTAAAGTGTATTTTTATGGGTTCAGGATATCAAGCACTAAAATCCACTGTATGGTAACAAGAAGAGTGTGAGTTTTGAGTGCACCATTTTTTTTTTTTAACTGCATCCCAAATCACACATGAACACATTATTTTGGGTGTTGTATTTAAATTCGGGCATCACACTTGGGAGTACATTTTTGATTTTATGAATTTAGCCTGTTAACAGTTAATTGGACACAGAGTGCTCATTTCAGAGGAAGAGAATTATCAGAAGCAAGTACTGATTATATTGGTTCTAATCACTGAAATTCAGGGACAGGCTTTATATGAAAAAATTAATTGCCTCACTCTTCACACTTGTTCAACCCCTAGACTCATTTTTAATAAAGATATTAATATGTCAGTGTTTTTTTTTTCACTTTTATGAGCATTTTTATGGGCTAAACTGACAGTTACGATTACCACTTCCCTTTTAAGTATAGCTGTGTTGAGAAACATTTAAACCTCAGCTTTTACTTCACACATTGACAAGGACACAGTATTTAATGCCAAACCTGAATGTATCATCAGTCATCTCTAATGCATAGAGATTTTTTTCTCCCCTCTGCGAATCCCCCCCAATAAAAACAAGTTGCTGGATTTTACATTTCTGATGTTTAACCCCCCCTTTTCCCCCTTCTTCCTTTTCTTTCTTAAAAAAAAAAAAAAATTCTCAGAAAGAACTATTTCTGTCGTCATTGATGACTGATGACTGACTCGAAAACCTAAGTAATTTTTTTTTAATTCAAGAGCCTTTTAGCTTCCAGACAGAAAAGTACTCCAGCTGCAGCGACACCCCATCCCCCAGTCTTGGGATTCAAGGGCTACCCCCCACCCTGGCTCCCAGGGAGAAAACGGGGCTGCCTGTGGTCCGCACCGCTTGGCACCCCTCACCCGTCACTAGTTTCTACCTGGTCTCCTTCCCATCCTGGTCGTTCTGCCAGACAAGTGCCATCAGCGTCCGAGACTTCAGCTGAAGAAGCGAGGGCTTAGCATAATTCACCCATTCAAACATCCTCTTTGGAGGACTGCTGCTGTTGCGCAGGAGTGGAGGGAGGGAAGGAAAAAAAAATCTAACTTTCAGTGCAGTCAGATCTTTGCTTCTTAACCTAGTCTACCCCAGTAAGACAGAGACGTAAGGTACCTAGGTAAGTGCGTTTTCCTGTATCATAACCTGAAACTCAAGTTGGTGGAGGGGAGGTGTGCGTCTAGCAGGCTCCTACCGCCAAAGGCGCTTTCGCCCGGTCGGGTAGCAACAGGCGAGTCGCCTGGAGGTTTCTCCGCAGCTGGTGGCAACGCCTGAGCTACCTGGGCTTCGGGGGCGCGGAGGACACGGGGCTGGGTGGACCACGCTGCCCGGGCTGGGCGCCGGGAGTGGGGACTACTCGCCCGGGTGGGGACGTACCCCGCGCCGCGCCCGCCCCGCAGGCGCAGCCTTGGCTCTCGGTGCCTGCGGCGAACGTGCGCCCGGCTTGGGCATCGCAGCCCCGGAGCCGGGCGCGCGCCAGGGGTGCTTCCTTACTTCCCGCTCCATTGCCAGCCTTCCTCCCGCCGATTTTGAGTAAAACCGCTTTTCTGTGCGAGAGGCCACATTTGGTATGAGAATTCGTCATCCGTTCCCATCGGAGGTTCTATTTGTTTATTATTATTATTTTTGATGAGCTGTGACTAAGATTAAGACTTGACGGCTCTCCAGCATGCCTGCCTCAAAAAAAAAAAAAAAAAGGTCGCCGTCTGCATCCGTCCGCTTAGCTGGGTTTAGAAGAGCTAGCTGACTTCCTGGGCTCTGTGGGAAAGTGTAGCTGACCGTCACACCCTCTCCTGCTTCAACAACTCGCAGGGATCTGGCGGGCGGGAGGGGTGGAGGAAAGGAGTTGGATGTCAACTTGGAGCCAGAGGTTGGAATGGAAGTGTAAAGCAAACCGTAGGGATTGGGAGTCTTTCAGCTTCTATCATCACCCTCACTTGAGAGTTAGGATTTGGTGTTTCTGTCCCCCTTTCCTGGAGGTGGGGCGCGAGGTAGGAGGGTCCAGGCTGGGCGCGCTCCCCTTCGGCGTCCACCCGAGAGGGGGTGGTGCTTCCCGGCCGCTAGAGAAGCTGGATCTGCAGCTGAACGCTGGCTGAGAGTCGAAGTCTCCTAAGGCTGTTTTCCTAGTCCCCAAGAGTTAAGCCCAGAGAGCCTTCTCCTTTGCACCAGGTCAGGAACGTGAGCAGCCCTTTAGGGGCAGAGACCTCCCTTGGACGGGAATCCGACTAGGAAACGCTAGGGAGGCTGTTACCTCCGAGGATAAGATGCATAATTCCAGCTGTGTGAAATGCCCAGCCGAGGCTTGAAAAGGCGAAGAGGTGACTGGGGTTGCGAAATAACCCTACTATTGCTTGCAAATAGCCTAGCCAGTCAAATATAAGCAAAGAAGAAAGCACCAGTGTCTAAAACTGTCACAGCCGCTTCGAAGACAAATGATCAGATTTGGGGGACTTTTTTTTTCCTTTTGCGTGCCATTTAGGTTTATCATCATGCAGTTAAGCAGGTAAGAACTGAATGTCTATACTTTATTGACTATGAGATAACCTGTGTTTGACCCCTCCCGTGACAATTTTTCCCCCTGTTTAAAGTGATGGGTTATATGTATTTTCAAATGGGTCTGCTATGATGCATTACTTCGTAATATTTGCATTCATGAGCCGTTTAAATCCATTTAAATGTTTAACATGCATTCATTTGAGTGTTCAAGGTACATTTACTTAAATGTCTAACAATGTTATAGAAATCATAAACTGGGCCAAGGTGAGAGGAGCAAATGGAGAGGGTAGACATCAGAGGAAGGAATGTAGAACCCAAATGAAGGAAGTAGTTGCAGAAATGCTTCTTGTTAAGGTCACAGACCTGAATACATAAAGGACAGCTGGAGAACTATTCAGGGCATCTTCAAACAGAAATTTAATTCTGACTACTTAAGGGAAAATTTTTTGGGGGTATTTTCATGCAATTTTCTTAATTAAAAAAAAAATCTTTAGAGTAGATATGGGTTGTGTTGTCAAATACGGTGAGAAAAGAGCTTAAGGTAAGATATGTTTGACCCCAGTACAGAAATCTTTGGGCTTAGGAGACCAGTTAGAAACTGGAAAATACAATATAAACAGTTTTTTCCATTATGAAAAATCTCCCATAAATAAGACTTTTAAAGTTCCAAGTTTTGTAGATGTATAATGTTACCAGCCAATAGATTTCTTCCACTCTCAGATTTAACAACAATTCCCTCCCCCAAGAAAACTCAATTAAAGTGCTAAAACTCAATTTGAAAAACTTCTGTTATTATTATTCATATTGTTTTGTTATGTTATGCTAATATGTTTAAGGAGTCTGGAGTCCCCACACAGTGAAGCAAAAAGAAATATTAATAAGGTACAGTCCTAAAACTGTTCCATTCATTTCTAACAGTTTTTCTTCTCTAAGAAATTGTATTCTTTAAGATTTTTCTCTGGAAATATTTTAAGTGCTTACATTTATTGATGTAGATCTCTGATCAATAATTTTCTGCTTGCAAGGCTCACTAATAACATATTGAAGACATATGAAAGATAATTGTAACTTTGGGTCATAAAATTGCAAAGTTATAGTGATTTTCTTAGTTTGATGCAAGAGGTAGTTTTTACTCCACTGGAAAAAGTAATTCATCAGTGAATTCCACTTTCTTAGTTCTTTTGCATTTTATCTTCTAAAGTTCTATTGTAGTGAACATGACATTATTATATATTATATTACATATGTATGTCCACTTTTGGGTGAGTGAAGAGGCATTTATTTTAAATTACATTGCTCTAATAGTATTTTAAAATAAAATAAGCATGATACCATATGACTGATTTCACTTATCATTTAATCAGATAATATGTCATTTCAGTTTCTCATGAGATATTTTCTGTTAATAAACTCAACATTGTAATGGAAATGTACATTCTTATAAAGTATAACACATTTATGATTTTAATCATGCTGAATGATTGGTATATGATAGTCAAGTAAATCAAACCTCAGTAGGATGAAACCATTGGGATTTTGAGTGTCTGTGTGCATGACTGTGTCTATATGTATTACACATACATGCATATATGAAATTAGCCCTACTGCTAGGTTTGCGTGTTCTTTAAATAAAACAGACTTTCAAGATAGTGCCTTTGTGTTTTTCTCTTTACAAGTGCAAAAAGAGTCAACTGATAGAACTTCAAAACTTTGATGCTTTCTTATCAACCTATGCTTCAGTTTCCTATGCTACTTGTTACTTTGATTTTTTTCATATTAGCTCCCAAATGAGTAATTACTGACCAGAGTAAGTGTCTAACATTTAAATCATTTAGAAAATTGAGTATTCGTATCAGAAGCTCAAAGTTCAGACACAAACAGGAATGTAAAGATTATCTGTGTCAACTTTTGAACAAACATCTTTTATTAAAAAATATCCCAAAGGTATTTGTATATTATGGCTATGACTTATGATTAATGAGGTCTTCTAACATTTTTCTTTTTGCCTCTGGTAGTGGGTTATTGTGAAAGTAGAGAGAGATGGATCTAAGATTCCTTCCTCAGTTTTATTTTTAGTTCCACGTCACTAATGGGATCCTAGTAAGATTTCTGTCTACTCTTTACACCCCTTATCTCTCACATAGCTGAAAATACCAGAGTGTTGTTGTAGAAAAAAATGACCCTAAATAAGGATGCTTTAAAAAGATAAACGTTGTGGAGACAATATATATTTTGAAAAAGGTATCATTTGCATTTGATTTTTTTTTTTCTGATAAAACTCTCCATGAAAGAAGTAATGTTGACTCAACTTTAAAATATATATATATGTATATATATAGGTACCAAATATTCTTGGTTTGTTTTTATGGTGTCTAATGAGTTTACATAATGTTTTTTTTTTTTTTTTGATATCATATAGCTTAGAAAGAGAAAAGCTTACTCCTTAAGGCACATTAGTTCTTATGACTTTAATCCTGTCTGTCCTGGGAAAAGAGTCACTTTTACAAAAATATTTGTTCTTGACTGGCTTTTCACTGTCATTTATTGAAAGTCTGATTTCTTAGTAGGTTTACATTATTAACTTTTTGATTTCTCTCAGTTTAATTGAAAGCAAGATCAAAATATTTTCATATAACAACTTTCATAATGAATAAACTTGAGAAAATCATACTGGTAATTTCTATCATTTATCGACTCATATTTAGCTTACCAGAATTAATTAGGTGACATCTAGCATTGTTGGTGTTTTAATTTAGCAATTACTTGCAAAACTTCATTTAGACATTTAGTAGTGTAACTCTGACCAGAGTTGCATGTACTGTTATTTGGTTTTATGGTTTTAGTGTTTACAATTCATGAGTTCTAAAGGAGAGCAAAAGAAAAAAGAAATGTGCTTAATATCATTGATTGCTAATGGATAGTCTTGACTCTTAAAAGAAAAGGGTGGTGTAAAGATGTTTATTCCACTCTATAAAAGAGTAAAAGATTCTCTGAAGATGAAATTTCATCATGAACACTAATGGCCTTTTTCCTGAAAATATATCTGGAAGTTCTGATCCAGCTTTTTTTTTCTTTCTTAGCAATATCAAATAGCCACTCTAGGCATTTTATACTGGTCATCAAATATCCTCATCAATAATATTTTAAAGCTTTTATTGCTATCATTTCAAGGATATTTGATGGGTTATTAAGAATATTTATATCCAATTACTTATTTGCAGACCTATCCAGTTACAAAGTTTTCATAGATAACTATTTCATAAGCTATGAATTAGCTCTTCTATATTTATGTTTGAAATAAAGTATTCATGCAGACAGTTCTGGGATATTTCTCAATTTCATATTCAAAGTAGCAAATCATGAATAACTAATAGCTGCTCTAATTGAAATAAACACAGTGATAATTTTCTAACCAGTTTCTTTCCCTCCAAAGATTAAAAGATATAACTAATATACTTTTAGTGAGCTTAGTAGATTGCTAGGTAATATATCTTACTGTAAATAATTGTGTTAATTTTTGATTATTTATTTTTACCAAGAAAGCATAAATTCAGATGTGAAAATATGACATGCGATCTAATAATTAGGAAATCTTATAGAGTCTTTTTCTTCCATATTTACTTTTATTTCTTACAATTTATAATTTTTCAAATTTTTAATTTTTTAAGTTTAGAGATACAAATGGTAATTTTCCTCAATGTAACCTATATTAACTTATATTTTAGGAGTATTTGTATTACTGCATAAACCCTAATTTTCTCAGATGTGGATGACTTTAAAAGCACCAAAGGCATAACAAATTTGTTTTAATAGCTAATAGAGAAACTACCATGTTACAGTTCCAGCAAATTAAATCTATAAAATACATATTTATTGATTAAATTAATAAGTATGTTAACATTACATTCAAATGTATTGTAGTTCTTTGCTACATAAGAATTATTGTCTCATAATGGTATGTTTCATTTAAATTCCATTATAGATTTATTGTGAAAGAATGCTTATAGTTAGACTTTTTCTTCCTGATTTCTGTGAGTATCAGCCAACCTCATCAGGATTGAACTTTTTTTTATTAACTTTTCTGGAGTCTTCCATTTTGTTAATTTTAAAAGCTATCTCTAGAATATTGCACCATTAAAAAACAATCTAGCCTTGGGAAGACCAGAATTGAGTAAGCATGCATTTTAGTTTTTCAGTGTCAAGTAGATTGCTAGGTAATATATCTTACTGTAAATAATTGTGTTAATTTTTAATTATTTATTTTTACCAAGAAAGCATAAATTCAGATGTGAAAATATGACATGCGATCTAATAATTAGGAAATCTTATAGAGTCTTTTTCTTCCATATTTACTTTTATTTCTTACAATTTATAATTTTTCAAATTTTTAATTTTTTAAGTTTAGAGATACAAATGGTAATTTTCCTCAATGTAACCTATATTAACTTATATTTTAGGAGTATTTGTATTACTGCATAAACCCTAATTTTCTCAGATGTGGATGACTTTAAAAGCACCAAAGGCATAACAAATTTGTTTTAATAGCTAATAGAGAAACTACCATGTTACAGTTCCAGCAAATTCAATCTATAAAATACATATTTATTGATTAAATTAATAAGTATGTTAACATTACATTCAAATGTATTGTAGTTCTTTGCTACATAAGAATTATTGTCTCATAATGGTATGTTTCATTTAAATTCCATTATAGATTTATTGTGAAAGAATGCTTATAGTTAGACTTTTTCTTCCTGATTTCTGTGAGTATCAGCCAACCTCATCAGGATTGAACTTTTTTTTATTAACTTTTCTGGAGTCTTCCATTTTGTTAATTTTAAAAGCTATCTCTAGAATATTGCACCATTAAAAAACAATCTAGCCTTGGGAAGACCAGAATTGAGTAAGCATGCATTTTAGTTTTTCAGTGTCAGATAATAACCCACTACTTCACAGTTTCATTAAATAGTCTCACAACTTAAATATATGATCTTTAAAACATTTCAAATGATGTTCTTAAAAAGAAGCCAGTTTGGGAAAGTGGTTAAATCAAATCAAGGAGTAAATTTAAATGGATTCACGCAAGTATCAAAATACAAAATCGCATATTTATGCAGGTTGCTTATCATGAGTCCTTTGTAATTTGTAATATCTTTGATATGCATGCACTTTTAAGATACAAGTATTTTTAACTGCTTTTAGATATGCAATTTAATACTGTGTGTAGAAGCTTCTTCTGAGGTAGCCAAAGTAAATATAGAACAAAAGTTAATTCAATCACTGAGTTTCTGAGATAGATAATATATTTAACTGGCTTTCCTATCTTTGTGTGGCAATATTTCTAATGGTTTTAAAAAATCAGCCCAGTAAATGTATGTACAAAGATGGTGGAATAGTCTTTTTCAGAAATGAACACCTCAAATAGTAATGAACAAAATCTAATTATTCAGAAGAAAATCATTAAAGATAATAAATCACACAATAGAATTGTAAAAAATTGCTCCTTTAAGATAATTAACCCATACTTTTCTCAACATTTTCTTGTATAACATCAAATATATTAATATATAGACCAAGTCTAGCTTACTCAAAACATTTAAACTGAGTGGCTTTACTTGAATTTACTATGAGAATTTCTAGTTATTCATTCAGGCCTGTCACCAGAATACAAAGTTTCAATACATTATATACATGTGATAAAATATTTTCAAGAGTATACTATCAAATAATGTGGAATAAGACTAGAGTTTCCAAAATTGAACAGTCTAGAATAAAAATGAATTGCCAATGATCGTTTAACAACAGCGACAGATTAAAAAGTATGTTTTCTGTTTCTTATTACTAATTTCACTCCTAATGAAGTTTTTCACCAACTTGTTAATTTGAGTTCAAAACTTGTCTTGAGTAAACAATTTTTGATAAGATGTGCATTTGTTTACTTTGTAAGTTATACTCTGTTCTACTTTTGAAATTTTCCCAAACACTCAAAAACAACACTTTTCTTTTTTTATTTTTGAAATGTGAACCCGAGAGAAATGAATTGAAACTTAAATTTCATAGCTAAGAGAAACAACCCTGAACAATTTCTTAAGAAGCACAAAGTTATTCTTAAAGTCTCTTTTTTGACTAAAGTACTTATTTTCAGCATCTTCTCACCTCTGAGTGGAACTTTTAGTCTTACATTGCTACTTCCCAACATACACATTTTTGCAACACCTTGTCTGCTTATTTGGAAGCTTGTAGATCAAGGACAGATTATTTTAAATGTATAGTTTTCTTTATATTTCAGCTAAAAGAGTAACACCAGTTATGTTTGAACAGTGACATAACTGTGGAGAAAAATAACTTGCAGCATCCATGCTTCTTCTTAGAGTGAACTCAAACAGGTTTTCATGTGTCTCTTCCGTATATCCATGCAATGTGAACATTTAAACATGTCTCTTATTTAACCAATTTAAAAGACAAAACAAACAATTACAATCTATGAAGGTAGGCCAGGAAGATATGAAAGATCACTCATGTCATTAGAACTATTTCAACCTATCCTTGACGGTGTCTCTTTAAGGAAATCAATTCTGATTTAGAGTAAAAACAACAACTCCAACATAAACTGTGATTAACTATTAAATGTATTTCTTTCTCATTAATAACATTGAATCAGTACGGTAAACCAAAGTGTAGTCTAGGGTCACATGATTCTTTCATCACAAAAATGATACCAATTTGACTGACTTTACTGTCTTTTAGATATAGGTTTGCAAAGGTCTGAGCTGAAGATAACAATGTACTTCCTCAGCATTGAAACTGGACAGTTATTAACTATTTATTAATTTGTTTCTATTACCAGATTTTGGTTTCAGATAAGTCCTGCAGTATTCATATCTATGTTTATTATTTAGAAGGCATTCCTGGCCAGTTCAGACAGTATGATTTTAAAAATTAGTGGGAGTGGTTAAGACTTCACTTCCCAGTGCAGTGAATGTGGGTTCCATCTCTGGTCAGGGAGCTAGTATCCCACATGACTGGTGGCCCCCCAAAAAAAAACAAAAACCAGAAAAAAAGAGGCAATATTGTAACAAATTCAATGAAGACTTAAAACTACCTCTAGTATGTACATGATATGCTAGGTATTAGCTTATATTCAACAGTTTTTCTGTTTCTGATACAGTAATGCCCTATTTATTCTTTCTTATAAAATTCTTCAAAACTTGGCTGGCTCTTTTTATATAAAAACTTTTTAATAATCTAGATTTCTTTAAAAAATAGATTTACTTTACTTTTCGTTTTAAACTTAGTGTCTTAAGTTCTTATCTCCCTGAATGTGGAGACAGTTTGAGCTATTTTAGCAGTTAAAGTAATTTATTGCCAAGAGTGGTCCTTGAAAATACCAAATGTTTTCACAATTCTGTGTTGGGCAGTGATGGGGAAAGCAGGTGTTCATATTTAGAAAAAAGTTTAGTTACACAAGCTAGAATATATTGCCAATGCCAGGCACTGTAAGGATAGTTACCGATGCAAACTTAGACCATCCCAGCATCTCTGGCAAACTGGGTAAGCAAAAGTCCATGCTGAAGACTCATTCTTTAATTAGAAATACCCAGAGTTCTGAATCGGTGAAGGGAATGGCAACCCTCTCCAGTATTTTTGCCTGGGAAATCCCATGGACAGAGGAGCCTGGCAGGCTATCATTCACAGAGTTGCAAAAGTGTTGGGCACACCTTAGTGCCCGACTAAACAAGAGCAACACAAATGTTCTGACACTATTTATTAGATGGTGGTTCAGAAGAAATTGGAGAACAGCAGACAAAGATTTAATGGCTTGCTGATAGATTGGTTTGTTTGTTGTAGATCACGTCTTTTTGTTATTTTTGGTTCATTTTAAAGAAATATTTAGTGGATGTCTGATCCACTGAGTGAACTAGGGTAAAGCTTGGGACTATAACAATGAAAAGACACACTTGTGCTTAAGAGGCATTTTTTTTTTTTTTGCTATTTGAAGTATGCTTTGAATTAATCCACAAGGCAAATTTAATGCTTGATCACTCATTGTATTTTCACACAAGTCCAATTTTGATATTGTAAATATAATTCTATTTAAGAGAAAAAGATAGTTGTCAAATTCCTCAGTTTACAGATAGGTCAGTAAAAAATGTATTTTCTATCTAGAGTATTAAAGGATAACTATTAAAGAGACACGGAAGAACAAGGATGGTTTTGCAAATAAAGTCGTAATGATTTAGTTGACATCTGATTCTGTGGTGATTCATTTGTTTCAATGTTAGCTTTTTTTAGTGGAAACATTTTCAATGGCTTATGCCTTTTGATTTTTAGGACATACAGTGAAAGGAAAATCATATTAACATTGCAAAAATTCACTTTACAAATTTAATTCTCTTAGGAGCCTGGTGGGCTGCAGTCCATGGGATCTCAAAGAGTTGGACACATCTGAGTGACTAAGCATAGCACAGCACACAGCATAGATGCATTAGTGAATTGAATAACAGAAATCGTTGCCTCATGTTGCTTATACTGGAATTAACTGTTACATTATTACAGGCATTTCAGGAATTATTGCACTATTATAGGAACTATTATCCTGTAGGTTGAATGATCCCTATAACCAGAATTATAAGATAAGTTTAGGAGTTCACTGACAATGTTTATCACCACAGTCTCTTAGGTTGTTGGTGGTGGTTTTATCGCTAAGTTGTGTCCAACTCTTGGGACCCCATGGACTGTCACCTGCCAGGCTCCTCTGTCTATGAGATTCTTCAGGCAAGAATACTGGAGTGGGTAGCCATTTCCTTCTCCAGGGGATCTTCCCAACCCAGGAATCGAACCTGGGTTTCCTGCACTGCAAGCAGGTTCTTTACCAACTGAGCGACTAGGGAAGCCCTCTCTTATGTTGGAAGTTTGAATATTTTCATTTCTTTGCAAAAGAATATAAAGAAACTAAATATTATTATTTTGAAATTTTAAGAGTTTTCTATGGCTGAATCAATCTGGTTCTTTGAAAACACTTTTTAATAATATTATTAAAACTTTTTTGGAACTTCCTTGCTGCTGTCACTTCAAGCCGAGACCCCATAGACGGCAGCCCACCAGGCTCCGCCGACCCTGGGATTCTCCAGGCAAGAACACTTGAGTGGGTTGCCATTTCCTTCTCCAATGCATGGAAGTGAAAAGTGAAAGTGAAGTCACTCAGTCGCGTCTGACTCTTCCAGACCCCATGGACTGCAGCCTACCAGACTCCTCTGTCCATGGGATTTTCCAGGCAAGAGTACTGCCATTGCCTTCTCCAGGTTACCATTGCCTTCTCCACACACTATTTTTGTGTGTGAGTGACTTCACATTATACACTTCTATTTGTGTTTCTCAGAATAGAGACTTCTAATTCAAAAGCTCATTACACCTTCTAGGCCTAGTTAACTTCAAGGCAAGTTTTAGTCTTATTAAAGAGCAAGAGATTTATTTATTTGGTTACCAAACTCCAAGATTTCTGAACTTCATCCCCGTTATTATGTTTTAGTCTTGGAATACATCATCAAGCCTTTATCAACAATAGTACAGATACCTTAGCTAAGCAACAAGTTAGTATTATACTTTCAATTTTTACTCAGGATCACCATAAATATATATTTTTTATAAAGCATTTCTAAAACTTTGCAAAACTGTAATTGAGGCCGTTGTCCATAAAGGCAGGAGCAAAAGGTTGATTATCTTTGCACGGGCATGAATTTACACAGAATATGTTTTTTTCAATTAACTTTTTTCATCAATTCCCTATAAGCTTGCATTTTTCTGGCAGAATTCTTTTACTGACAAGAAGCACTTTGTCCTTCACAAGCCGGAATGCTTTTTATTATTGGAGCATGCCAGAAAAAGCAGAACCGTGTTTCCAGTTATAGTAACCATATTAAATCCAGATGTCTGGTACTATTATTTCCACTTCATTCCTGTACATAGATTATTTTAATCTTTATTTTAGACTGTCTTCTGCATCTCAGTTTTGATAGTCAAAGATACTAATTATAATAAGGTTTCTTAAGATCCCTCATATTTTACCTTAAAATTAGATTTTTAATCTAAAAATACTATTCTAAATATCTTCCATTTGAACTTTATTCTTAAGTCTCTGACCACTTTCCTTTTGAGTGAAAATTGAGTACAATCTGAATCTTACCAAGATTTTTTTCTATGATCATTTATATCAAAACACCAAAATATTTTATATTTAAAGTGTAAAGATAAAGCAAGTGACTCTAGAAATTTGGGCTTTTAAGAATAATGTCTCCTATGTTCTGGACAGTGCTAGAGAATGGAATTCACTTTCTATTCATTTTTTTCTAATCAGTTCTACCATTAGGTAGTAGCATTTAACTTCCTCTTTATTGGTAAGACAAGATTGTATTGACAGAATCAAGCAGGAGATTAGTTCCCTCTACAATATAACCTCCTCAGAGGAATACTAACCCTCATTAAGATGGAAAACACTTAAAGCTGTAATTCAGAGGAACTGTATTGCTCCATCAGCTAAATAAAATAAATAACGACGAGTGCCCTCTGGAATACTGGTTTAGCAGAGTTAAATGAATAAGAAGATTCACTTCTAAGTCCAGTGTTAACAATGTGACTTAAAACAAGAAAGCTTAACTTTTTTAGAATAAGAATAGTGAGAAAATGCAATAATAATGCATTATAGCATATTGATATAGTTACAATCTCTTTCTGGTGTAGGCAGTAGCTAATTAAGCAGCTCATATATTTTCAATAAAATAAAAGGAATTCAGTTCAGCACATGTTGCCAGACCTTACAATGTGCATGACAGGGTGTTAGACATGAGGGACTCCACAGGTTCCTATGCCAGCAGATCCTTCATCATTTGGTCATAAACTAAGGTGTTTAAGAGGATACTATTAGTACACTGTAAAATTTTAGAATTTTCAGTTTTCATAATGAATGAAAATCCATCCAGTATGCAGTTATTGTAACAATTTCCAACAAACACTGAAAAGAATTTAAAATAGTTATTAACCCACTGAAACAATTGTCTTTAAAATTCAAAAAGAATTGCTAATTCAAATCAGTGCATTCCATTATTTCTGTCATCTCTGAGTGGAGAACTTCAGATTTTTGTGATGTCTGGAATTGAATGGCTTTTTTTTTTTTTTCTTTTGCTTCAAAGATCAGTGTTACTTTTTATAAATTTGTTTAAGGGAAAAATGCAAGAATTAGCAATTCATAAGAAAAATAAAAACTTAATTTTGATTTAATTCCTATATAAAACCAGTAATACATTATATAGCTGAGTCAGAATGACTTTCTTTCCATTTCAGCATATTACTGTTTACTTCAACAGATGTGTTAAGATAAAGCAGTGACTTCTCTATACACCTGGTGAAGTATGGAAAACAGAGTGGCAAAATCCTACCTGTGTATATTGGGTTCCTTAAAATCCTACCTACTCCACTGGGTTCTTTAAAAATTCAATACCTTTAGGGATTTCCCTGGTGGTACAGTGGCTAAGGCAGTGCTCTCAATTCAGAAACCCCAGGTTTGATCTGTAGTCAGGAAAGTAGGTCTCACATGCTGCAGCTAAGACTTGGCATCAGTTCAGTTCAGTTCAGTTGCTCAGTCATATCCGATTTTTTGCAACCCCATGGACTGCAGCACGCCAGGCTTCCCTGTCCGTCACCAACTCCCAGAGCTTGCACAAACTCATGTCCAATGAGTTGGTGATGCCATCCAACCATCTCATCCTCTGTTGTCCCCTTCTCCTCCTGCCTTCAGTCATTCCTAGCATCAAGTTCTTTTCTAATGAGTCAGTTCTTCGCATCAGGTGGCCAAAGTATTGGAGTTTCAGCTTCAGCTGAAACTTTCCAATGAATATTCAGGACTGATCTCCTTCAGAATGGACTGGTTGGATCTCCTTGTTGTCCAACGGACTCTCAAGAATCTTCTCCAACACCACAGTTCAAAAGCATCAGTTCTTCAGTGCTCAACTTTATAGTCCAACTCTCATATCCATACATGACTATTGGAAAAACCAAAGCTTTGAATAGACGGACCTTTGTTGACAAAATAATGTCTCTGCTGTTTAATATGCTGTCTATGTTGGTCATAACTTTTCTTCCAAAGATTAAGCGTCTTTTTATTCATGGCTGCAGTCACCATCTGCAGTGATTTTGGAGCCCTTAAAAATAAAGTCTGTCATTAAATAAATATTTTTTAAAAATCAATACCTTTAAATAAACAATGTCTAGATTAAGGAAGAGCAATTTTAGGCCATTTAAAGCATAAAATTATAGATAATAATTGAATTAAAGTCATAAATTAATGCATCATAACTAAAAAGATGATGTAAATCACTGAATAATGATACTCTCATTCTTTCATTAAATTTGACTATGTACTACATATAGTTCATAAACATTCAAAGATGGTACATGCATATAGGAAGATGATGTGTCATATCATGCACACATGTTTGAATATGTCATATTTAATACTTGAGTTTAATTGGTATTAATGAAAAGCTATACCTTATATTTTTGTTATATCCAGGGATCTTCCTTGCTAAATGTAACTATAATATATAATATAAATATATATAATATATAAATATATGTATATTTTTAGCTGTAGTCTTGAGTTTTCACAGTTGCTCTTTCAAATAATAGTTGTTAGAAATGATCCTCATATTCTTGTCATTATCTGGTATGTTTGAGAACATAATAAAACTGACCTTATATAAAAATTTATGGCTGCATTTCAACAAAATATTAAAGTCATCTCATTCCTCTGAAATGATATTATGTCTCCCATCTTGAGAAACCAGTTCTGTTTTATATATGTTGGAAATTTTTTTCTTTTTGTTATACTATAAAACAACTTATAATCAGATTGAGTAATCAGACCATTAGATTAATCTTGTAATATCTCTGAAGATCAGATAAGTAAATTAAATCAATCTGACCATGATTATACTGTTAACAATAAATAACACATACACTCTGAAAACCTTAGTTCTGATTTTTGTTTTTTAGTTTATAGTATGTCTTAAAAGATACTAAACTGAGTAAAATTTAGGTGATTAAGCTATAATCTTTATTGAAAACATTAAAGTATATGGAGCAGACATGCTTTGAAAAACCATCATATGAAAACTTATATTATGAAAATTCATAATATGTAGTTACTCAGATCACTTGCTTATAATTGCCTGAGATAAAATGATCCCATTTTCATTTTATTTTCTATTTTTATTATTTATATTGTCCGTTTAAAGATTTTATTTTGTTCCAAAGCATTTCATTAAGTGGCAATGAAAATCCTAATAAATAACTTCCAATATGCAATTAGTTCTAATTTGGTTGTAGTGTGGTCTAACAGAAAGCACAGTTTTTGGTTTAAGTTCAAAAGAAGTGCTTGAACCCTTGCATTGCTGCATGTTCTTTCATCCTGAACTTCAGTCATCTAAATAA
Organism: Oreotragus oreotragus; assembly: GCA_006410675.1. Lineage (NCBI taxonomy): Eukaryota > Metazoa > Chordata > Mammalia > Artiodactyla > Bovidae > Oreotragus > Oreotragus oreotragus. The sequence goes on from SJYX01002596.1 coordinate 49,706, forward strand.
GTAAATGGTGATAATAAAACGTGCCACGCTGTGCCTCTAGGAGGAAAAAGAGGAAATATTGGTAAAATGCATGGAATATCAAAAGATCTTAATATATCTTTATTTTGTTGTGAGGAAATTAAATATAGCATGTCATTTTCATCATCAGTCTTCTCCCCATCCCCCACCTTCCAAAGCAAGGTGACAACCCGTTCCACTGTTGTATCTGTATTATTATTCTTTAAATTCAATGGTTGCAATACTGTGTGACACACTGTACTCATTAGTGAGAAGAGGATTTGTGTTTGACTTTGCTCATGAACTCTCATTCATTTGGCCTATCTTTTGAAACCTTGAATAATGGAACATAAATGAAAAGTTTCCTAACTTTCCACAATTGTGTGTGTGATCATGAGAATACCTTATATGTCTACCTACAGCTAATTAATAATGATGCTTTCAGATCCTCGTTCTTAACAATTTTTGAACATTAAGAATGCTTTACTTTAGTATTGCTTGAACATATCATTTATGATTATGATTTGAACACAGAAACTATGACCTCAGAACTCCATTTCTCTCTTTTCTCAACTATCAAAGTCAGTGCCATCCCTGTCTCTTATACACATCTAGATGTGTATAAGAGACAGATACACTGTTAAGTGAACTCACATTAAACAAATACAGATGATGAATTATTCAATTATTCTTTTAAAAACCACAGACACACACTCAAATCTGGAAGAAGGTCTGGAACAATGCATACACCAGAGGATTGACGGTGATTCTCTTTAGGTGTAAGATTATAGGTACCTTTCAGTCTCTCCTNTTCTCCTCCTGCCTTCAGTCATTCCTAGCATCAAGTTCTTTTCTAATGAGTCAGTTCTTCGCATCAGGTGGCCAAAGTATTGGAGTTTCAGCTTCAGCTGAAACTTTCCAATGAATATTCAGGACTGATCTCCTTCAGAATGGACTGGTTGGATCTCCTTGTTGTCCAACGGACTCTCAAGAATCTTCTCCAACACCACAGTTCAAAAGCATCAGTTCTTCAGTGCTCAACTTTATAGTCCAACTCTCATATCCATACATGACTATTGGAAAAACCAAAGCTTTGAATAGACGGACCTTTGTTGACAAAATAATGTCTCTGCTGTTTAATATGCTGTCTATGTTGGTCATAACTTTTCTTCCAAAGATTAAGCGTCTTTTTATTCATGGCTGCAGTCACCATCTGCAGTGATTTTGGAGCCCTTAAAAATAAAGTCTGTCATTAAATAAATATTTTTTAAAAATCAATACCTTTAAATAAACAATGTCTAGATTAAGGAAGAGCAATTTTAGGCCATTTAAAGCATAAAATTATAGATAATAATTGAATTAAAGTCATAAATTAATGCATCATAACTAAAAAGATGATGTAAATCACTGAATAATGATACTCTCATTCTTTCATTAAATTTGACTATGTACTACATATAGTTCATAAACATTCAAAGATGGTACATGCATATAGGAAGATGATGTGTCATATCATGCACACATGTTTGAATATGTCAAATTTAATACTTGAGTTTAATTGGTATTAATGAAAAGCTATACCTTATATTTTTGTTATATCCAGGGATCTTCCTTGCTAAATGTAACTATAATATATAATATAAATATATATAATATATAAATATATGTATATTTTTAGCTGTAGTCTTGAGTTTTCACAGTTGCTCTTTCAAATAATAGTTGTTAGAAATGATCCTCATATTCTTGTCATTATCTGGTATGTTTGAGAACATAATAAAACTGACCTTATATAAAAATTTATGGCTGCATTTCAACAAAATATTAAAGTCATCTCATTCCTCTGAAATGATATTATGTCTCCCATCTTGAGAAACCAGTTCTGTTTTATATATGTTGGAAATTTTTTTCTTTTTGTTATACTATAAAACAACTTATAATCAGATTGAGTAATCAGACCATTAGATTAATCTTGTAATATCTCTGAAGATCAGATAAGTAAATTAAATCAATCTGACCATGATTATACTGTTAACAATAAATAACACATACACTCTGAAAACCTTAGTTCTGATTTTTGTTTTTTAGTTTATAGTATGTCTTAAAAGATACTAAACTGAGTAAAATTTAGGTGATTAAGCTATAATCTTTATTGAAAACATTAAAGTATATGGAGCAGACATGCTTTGAAAAACCATCATATGAAAACTTATATTATGAAAATTCATAATATGTAGTTACTCAGATCACTTGCTTATAATTGCCTGAGATAAAATGATCCCATTTTCATTTTATTTTCTATTTTTATTATTTATATTGTCCGTTTAAAGATTTTATTTTGTTCCAAAGCATTTCATTAAGTGGCAATGAAAATCCTAATAAATAACTTCCAATATGCAATTAGTTCTAATTTGGTTGTAGTGTGGTCTAACAGAAAGCACAGTTTTTGGTTTAAGTTCAAAAGAAGTGCTTGAACCCTTGCATTGCTGCATGTTCTTTCATCCTGAACTTCAGTCATCTAAATAAGTAAATGGTGATAATAAAACGTGCCACGCTGTGCCTCTAGGAGGAAAAAGAGGAAATATTGGTAAAATGCATGGAATATCAAAAGATCTTAATATATCTTTATTTTGTTGTGAAGAAATTAAATATAGCATGTCATTTTCATCATCAGTCTTCTCCCCATCCCCCACCTTCCAAAGCAAGGTGACAACCCGTTCCACTGTTGTATCTGTATTATTATTCTTTAAATTCAATGGTTGCAATACTGTGTGACACACTGTACTCATTAGTGAGAAGAGGATTTGTGTTTGACTTTGCTCATGAACTCTCATTCATTTGGCCTATCTTTTGAAACCTTGAATAATGGAACATAAATGAAAAGTTTCCTAACTTTCCACAATTGTGTGTGTGATCATGAGAATACCTTATATGTCTACCTACAGCTAATTAATAATGATGCTTTCAGATCCTCGTTCTTAACAATTTTTGAACATTAAGAATGCTTTACTTTAGTATTGCTTGAACATATCATTTATGATTATGATTTGAACACAGAAACTATGACCTCAGAACTCCATTTCTCTCTTTTCTCAACTATCAAAGTCAGTGCCATCCTGAGGCATAGGTCAGTTGCAAACTCCTCCATAAAACATTCTTTTTTTCCCCACATTGAAGAAGTTTTCTTAACCTTGCCATCTGTATCACATTAATTACACCTCAATTTAGTACTTAATTTATCATCATTTATTCATTCACTCAAACAATACTTATTAAACAATTTTATTTCAGACACTTTGCTAACTACTCAGTTGCCATTAAACTAGGAACAATTATTGTCCTCCTAAAACGAAGTCTAATCGGGGGCAGGGGAAATATGCAGACAAATAAACATTACACAGATAAATATGCAGTGTCAATGTGCTATAACAGATGAAGTAATGGCTTCATAAACTATGACTGGTTAACCTGGAAGGGTCACACAGAGGCCTCGTGGAAGAAGTCACAACCTAGTCTGAAGTTCAGAGATAGGGTTGGGTTTCGGCAGGTGAAGAGGTCCAGGTCGAAATCATGGTTCAGGTGAAATAAACTGCATGAGCAAAGGTGCTGAGGATAGGGAGAAAGTGAGGAGAATTTGTGGAATACAATTATGGCTGGAACAGAGTTGATGTTTGGTTGATAATGGTAGTGGCATATACACGGCGTGGGGTTTGAATGAAGTTAAACAAGGGAAGACACTTAAAAAAAACATTTATTTGGCTCTGCTTGATATTTGTGGCTGCAGTGGGTTTCTCTAGTTGCAGCGAGGAGGGCTGCTCTCTAGTTGAGATATGTGAGCTTCTCATTGTGGCGGCTTCTTGTTGCAGAGCATAGGCTGTAGGGCGCACACGCGTCAGTGGTTGTGGTGCATAGGCTTTGTTGTTCAGAGGCTTGTGAGATCTTCCTGAATCAGGGATCGAACCCTTGTCTCCTGCATTGGCAAGTGAATTCCTTACCACTGAGGCACCAGGGCAGCCGAGGAAGGAAGCTTTATAAATTTTCGTAAGAGTTTGGATATTATCCAGAGGGCAGCATCATGATCACAGGCGTGTGTGTGTGCTAAGTTGCCTCAGTCGAGTCCAGATCTTGTGACCCTATGGTCTGTAGCCTGCCAGGCTCCTCTGTCCATGGGGGTTCTCCAGAAACCTAGAGCGGATTGCCATGCCCTCCTTCAGGGAATCTTTCCCACCAAGGGATCCAATCTGTGTTTCTTACGGCTTCTCATATTTCAGGCAGATTCTTTATTGCCTAATTATGAGGAAAGACCTCATGATTACAGAGTGGGAGAAAAATGTTGCAAGCTCAAATTTACTTATTTATTTTTTTAGTAAGGTGGCTCTGCAGAGAGTCACATCGGTGTTAGGATGATCATTTATGAAGCTATTGTAGTAATTCATACATGTTCTGGGAGGTTAGTAGGACCTGCGGTTTCCTCCCACTCCTTTTAGCCCCACCCAAGAACACTCCTGGGTGAGCTTTATGAGACCTACTGTGGGCTGGAATGCCCCTCCTTTCAGCTCCTGGGAAATTCTTCCGGTTAGTTTTCAGCCCGTGTTTTCCTTTTGAGAGACAGGCTCAGGCTGGTGGTTACCCCTGTGCCTGGCAGAGGGAGGTAATTTCGGTCATCAACCTTTCCCTCACAACAGGAGGAATAGCTCTTAGAATTCTGGAACTGGACGGTAAGGAAAAGTAGATCTGAGTGAAGGGAAATATCATTTGTAAGATAAGGCACCAGAATAAGAAACAAACGGAAGAATGTTGATTTTCAGTTGACAGAGGTATCTGTTTCTGACAGAGATGACTAGGGGCAGTGCATCCTGCCTTACATACGGCATTCCTCAGCTAATTCTAAACCTCTGAGGACAGAAGTGGTATTTTTCGTGGCCACTAGGGTTTACATCCATCTCACAACATATCAGAGTGTTTTGTACATTGTAAATGATGGCTAAGAGTTACTCTTTTATGCTTATTTTCTATATTAAGTAGGAATATAAATAATGAATAAATGTGGAGACACTATTAAAAATTTACAGTTATAATATATTTTAACTTTTCCATCACTTAGTTACTTATACAGTGTTATATTTAACAGTTATTTAGAGCTAGCATTTATTTCATTCAGAGCTGACGTTTATTTCAGTATATAATAAAAATATATAATATGTTATAATATAATAATGGGGCTTTGAAAATGGCACTAGTGGTAGAGAACCCATCTACGAATGCAGAGACATAAGAGATGAGAGTTCAATCCCTGGTTGGAAAGATCCCCTGGAGGAGGACACGGCAACCCACTCCAGTATTCTGGCCCAGAGACGTCCATGGACAGAGGAGGCTGGCAGTCTATAGTCCATAGGGTCACAGAGAGTCAAGCATGACTGAAGTGACAGCAAGCACACACACAAGATAGATAATAGTATGTTATATACTAATAGAATTTGGAACTATTTTATACAAATATGCTTATGTTATAATACAATTATTCTTTGTATACATGATAGATTTGATACAGGATGCTTGGGGCTGGTGCACTGGGATGACCCAGAGGGATAGTATAGGGAGGGAGGTGGGAAGGGGGTTCAGGATGGGGAACACGTGTACACCCGTGGCAGACTCATGTTGATGTATGGCAAAACCAATACAATATTTTAAAGTAATTAGCCTCCAAATAAATTAAATACATACATATTAAAACATTGAAATATAAATATAAATCTCTGTACTTGATAGAATAATATATTACATTTCATTATTTGGAAGAATGCTATCACTTTGGGAATTGGAGACTTTATTTTGATGATTCAAATATTTATATTTACAAATTTTAATATTAGTGATTAGGCATGTTAAGAAGCTACTTTATAGAGCAATGCAATAGTTGCTCATACTGAGAAATTTAAAGAATGAGCCTATGACCTTGGCAAGTTAGGCAATTCTCTTTAGGTTTTTATTCCACACAAAACAATCTATAAGAGATTGAGATAGAAAAAGAGAGAAATACTGACTAGAATATGTGGTAAAACATGGATATATGTGTTTACTAGTTTCTTAGCTTATCTGTGCATTTTACATTTTTCAAAATAAAAAAAGAAGGATCTTTGACACAATTATTTATGAAACTTCTTTGCATTCACAAGGTCCCAAGCGGATTTTATTTCCTCAGAAAATACTTTAGACATTTAGTAAAAATCGGTCCAAATGCAGATATAAAAGCAATCATATAGCATAAAATGTTAATTGTTTAAAAAATATGAATCATTAATATTGGAATACCAACTAAATATTGGATAATGAATTAATATGGTTTACATGATGACCCTCAATGATTTGACTGATTCTAAAGGGTAATAAGTCTGTATCAGTGATTCCTAATCTGCTTTTCATCTTTGTAGTTTCAGTTATATTAGAAATTCACCTGTCATATGATAGAACATATTTTATTTTACACATTTCCCTATTTTATGAATTTCAAACACACATAAGGTGTCAAGATTTTAGTTAAAAGTAGTGCACCACCACCCTGGAATAAGATTATAGAGAGTTAGTGAAGAAGACTAATTTAATATACTAGAATATGTATATATATCACATTTTATGCATTTATTATGCATTACATGTATTGGTATATATTACTAAGTATGTAACATATTCTCAGTGTGTTTTTTTTCTGAGTAGATTCTCAAGGCCATTAGGTATTTTCAAGTAATAATAATGTTGTGTGAATTGATAATGTTCTCACTAAATTTTATTTTATGAGAAATAATTTGTTACAAGTAGACCATGTACTAAATACATATTTTTAAATAGTATTATATTTCAATAGTCTTACTTTCTTTTATTTTATGAAGAGGGAATCTAGAGCAATACTACTTTTTAATATAAATTCATGTTTTTGTTTTTAATACATTTTGTTTTTAATACATTTAATACATCTCTTTTATTATACATAAAATATACCCTTACATGTTCCATAAAGTATTGTGCCTTGATATTGTTATTTCCTTACTTGTTCTCTTAGGCACTTATGCCATGGGGTGGCAGAAAATTTGGAAATGACTTAGTGACTAAACAGCAAGAAAAAGAGAACAGAAATCTGTCTGGGCTTCCCTGGTGGCTCAGCTGGTAAAGAATCCACCTACAACACAGGAGACCTGGATTCGATCCCTGAATTGGGAAGATCCCCTGGAAAAGGGAACGGCTACCCACTCCAGTATTCCGGCCTGGAGAATTCCGTGGACTATATAGTCCATGGGGTCACAAAGTGTCAGACACGTCTGAGCGACATTCACTCACTAGGCATTTATTCAGGGATAGTAAACTTAAGATCATTTTGTACTATCCTTGCCCTCCAGGGAATAGAATTGATGAATTATTTATAATTTTCAGTTTCATGGTACCTCATGGTTTCTTTTCCTAGTAGTACCTTCGAGTTTAGCTGTTTACTTGTGACTTCCAAATATCCTCAAAGGAATCTACTCATTACTTTTGCCATTGGTAATATAGCTCACAAAGTTATCATATTATAATAAAGACAATTCAGTAATAATTTTAAAATTAGTATTCATGTACAAGGGTAATTCACATGTGCATTTACCTCCTTTTTTGAAAAATCAGATAAATGATGTCGTTTTATTCATGAATATGGAGCCTAATGGTCACTTATTCTAAGGATTTTTGAAAGCCTAGGTATAATAATGTGATAATGTATCTTAACTCTACTTATCTTCTCATTTTGTAACTTTTCAAGTTATTTCTTAAAGAAGACTTCAGTAGAAGTGATAGGTATCATACTTGGGTCATTGTTGTTGCTGTTGCTGAGTTGTGTCCAACTCTGTGACCTCATGGACTCTAGCAAGCCAGGCTTCTCTGTCCATGGGGATTCTTGGGCAAGGATGCTGTAGTGGGTTGCCATTTCCTTCTCCAGAGGATCTTTCTGACCACGGATTGAACCTGTGATTCCTGAATTGGCAGGTGGATTCTGTATCGCTGAGCCATCAAAGATCTTATAATATAATGATTTCTATAGACCCTCCAAATTACTTAAATTTGGGCAGGATTCTTGTTCCCATGTCCTAATAAATTGTTTTGTCAGAAAAACTCATTTCTAAAGAAAGAGGGAAACATGTACACATATCAGAAGTTGAAGAAACACAAATAAATCTAACACTAACATTTTTAGGCAGTTTCCCTGTACACAATTTAAGAAAACCTTTCCAACTTTCTATGTATTACAAGTAAGAATTATGAAGATCTTGACACATATGCAACCTATTTGTAAAGAAAATATTAAAAGCAGTCGTTCTGGGTAATTATATACTAAAAAATCACAGAATTTTAGGATAGTACCTTGAGTGCCATCTGGGTCAATCATATCCTACATTTATGTTAATAACATGCTGTATCTTAACAAAATCATATACTCAACCTTAAAGAGTTGGATTTAATTTGAAGGTATATAATAATATGATTTTGTACCAGTATAAAATATGCTTTAAAACACTCCTAATGTCCTTACTACATGCTAGGTACTATTCTATATACTTTAGGTAAGAAAATACAACTTTTTGGTAGCAGCGATTATGTTGTTTATTTGAATACATTTGATCAAGAAAATGTGTTTCACAAAGATAAGAAATATTTGTTAGTCATTGATGTGTTATACTTTACCATTACACATAATAATAATTATTAGTTTATGAATAAAAATGAAATATATTGTTTTTAAGGAAAATGGCATAGCTTCCACATAAAAACAATATGGAAGAAAAATCTATTTTCTTCATCAGAACTGGAAGTTATGACCTGAATCATTTGACAATGCTATGTTTCTACAAATAATTAATGGGGATTCAGGGTCTTTTAACTTCTATTCCAAAATCTTTTTATTATATGATATTGTCCTTTCTTATCATAAATCATTTTTAAAACATCATCACTTGTAAGGTGTCCCACATTGCTTACAAATGAGGTCATTTTTTAGTCATCACATTTAAAATTCACCACAGAAACAACTCATAATATTGGGGTGAATTAGACAGAGTATGGATTTTGGACTTTATAATTGTATAGAGGGTGAAACTAAATCTAATGACCTAGGTCAATCATATCATATCATTGTTTTGAGATACGTTTTAGTTGCAAAATTGCTGTATATCTTTCATATTGAAATAGTTTAGGATTAAATTATGAATTAAAGGTTTATAACTAAAAGCAAATTAAGCTTATCAACCAATTTAACCTAACACCAAAGGAATATGACAACCATTATAGTTAAAATATTTTACTTAATATTGTGCATTTTGATTGCTCCTTAAAGAGATTTCACTGACCAAAAATGCTCACAAACTTTCTTGCTAGTCAGAATTTATCTACTGCAGAGTTTTATGTGCTATAAATAATAATATTGAAAAGGTTTGTGAGATGGAAAGTAAAATTCAATTCAGATATTTGTAGAATATTTTGCATAACCTATAGATACTGTATCAGTTGTTTTGTGTAAAGTCATTATACTGTATCACACTGGGATGATACCTCCCGTCACTTTAGCTTTGAATGCCTGTAAAATTAGTGTATGTATTTTCATAGTTTATATATAATATGCATCTTTTGTGTGTGTATATGAATTTTATTGATATGCCAGTTTATCTTTTGAATAACACACAGATGCACATTTAAATCTTTCAGAGTCTTAGAAATTATTTAATTATGATTCTGTTTAAATAATCAGAAATTTTTTGCCTATCAGAATAATGGAAAAATATCTGAATAAACATGCTTACCCCCACTCCTACCCACCCTCACACTCATCCATCTATCTAAATATAGAGCTAGATAAATGGCAGATGCATAAACACACACACAAAATTATTTATATATTCTAAGACCTACAGTTCCATTCCATCTTAGTTTTTCTATATTATGGAAATAACTACCAGCCTCATTTTAATTAATTTAAAGCCTATCTCTAAAAGAAGTAAAGGATAAAATATATGTAGTGTTAAAATTTATAACATAACTTATTAAATAAACATATCAAGTGTTTCTTTTGAAACTGTTCAGTGTTATAAAACATTTATGCTGAAAAAGTAATTATGAGTGAAAATTGCTGATGATCATTGCTCAGAGTGGGCTTTAGTGATCCACTGTATGATGTTGCCCTGACAAGGTTTGTTGGAACTCAGTGACTTATTTTCAAACAAATGAAGAAACAACCTAAGTATGAAAGAGCTCTGGAAAAAAAAAAATCATTTTGGTGTACTACTTGCGATTGACTTTTGCCATCATCTAATTTAAGACAATGGTATTAGACTTTTAAAAAAGGATTTTCCACCTCAGCGCCTTAACTGCTAGAAAAGAACCTTCCAGGGGCTAACTAATTGCCTGTGTATTTTGTCTAGGTGTTGAGGGAAAGCTAAGAGAATGAAGGCTCTAAGTCCCCAGTGGAAGCATGATATGGCGAAGCAGAGCTGGTACTGAATTGTTCTCTCTGATGGCTCCATGGGAGTGGATAGCACTGAGTCTTCATTGCTGGGTTTTAGCGGTTGCTGCTGTTTCGGATCAGCATGCCACAAGCCCCTTCGACTGGCTCCTCTCTGATAAGGGACCCTTCCATCGTTCACAGGAATACACAGATTTTGTGGACAGAAGCCGGCAGGGATTTAGCACAAGATACAAGATATACAGGTATGACGCAAAGGGAAAAGATGGCAGAGATGTCTTCCCTGAAGGTGGTGGATAAGTAAGTTGCTCTAAGGGCAAGTTTCAGATGGGAAGGGGTTTTATATGAAGGGTTATTATTTGCCATTTGCCACGGTAAGGTTTTCTGGTTATTGCAAAGTATTTCTTGTAGATGTAACTTCTTCCAGAAAAACTGGATAACGGTGACCATTTGTGTACCACTCCCAAATTCTAGATTGCTACCCTGCTGTAAATTTCAGTTCACTGTGAGGCTGGGTTTATCGCTTTAAATACTCAGAATTTTAAATCAGAATTTCTTGCATGGCATTTCCTTTCTACCTTGTACCATGCTTTGTTACCTTTTGTAGCTTAAATGGAAATGGCATCTTCTACGAATCACTGAGAAGTTGAGTCACCTCATCATTTTTTACCTTCAAGGTAATTGCACATTCAGAAGCTGGAGGAAATGGCCATGGGATAAAAAGGAAATGCACATAAATAGGATCTGGGAGCAAGGGCCAAGAAAAAGGAAGAGATTGAGATATATGGCCTTTAACTTTCACTGCTCTTCTAAGCTTGAATCTAAATAAGTTACACAAAAGAAGTCATACATTAAATCTGTCAGACTGCTTGCTTCCCACAAGTGCAGTGAATCCATTAAGTAGAGGGGTACACAAGTGGTTGCCTGAATGGGTTAGATTGCATTGATCTATGCCATAAAGAACGTTTTATGAAGGTTATCGGTTTGGTTTGTTTATTCATGATAGAAGTTTACAATTCCCAGTGATTGGTTTAGCATGCATGCAGAAGCAACATTTCATTTTGTATTGGTGTCTGTATCTGTGTAGTTCCTGTTATCTAAATATTTTATTTTATGTTATATGCGCACCAGAGGGCACTGTGCTTCTGGTCTGTATGTAGTCTTTCATATAACATTCTGAGAAATGTATAAATCCGATCAGCCATGCATGCATATTTACAGAAGAGACTGAGGGTACCGAACATGTTCTGTAAGCATCACACAACTCTTGCTCTATGTGAGTATGTGTCCCTTTATTCCAGGCAGCCAGAGCACTGTCACAAGTCTGCATAAAAGAATTATTCTACACTAGTAAATGAAATGACAGATATTAAAGATTTCCTTTCTGAAATGCACCAGGAAGCAGTCAATATATTATGATTCCAGTTATAATCATTTTTACATGTTTTTGTGGGTTTAGCCAGATTTCTTTCACAGACTGAGTGACGCTATTAAATTTCAGAGAGTGAGACTGTCTTCTGTTTCAGCATTCTGAAGAAAAATTTTTAACAGTCTCTCAAACAGACGGATGCCAGAGCATGTCTCAGTGACCCATGGCATCTCCGTTGGGAGGTCTGAGGTGCTGTCTTGTGTGTGACTGTTGAGCTTTGGATTATGGATTGATTGGCTGTGAGTTGCAAACATTGCTTGACGTGTGTACAGAGGTTCTTGGCTGAATGAAAGAGGCAATCTTTGGATCACCACACTGAAAAGTAATAAAGAGAACAATGCCTTGGGATTGGTTTGTAGGGTTCATACATTCCCTGTTGTCTTCACGTTTCTCTATTCATAAAGCCCTTCAGCAACTCTCTACTCCTCACCCTTCTTATGTTTTTACTGTTGTGGTTTGAATAAACATAAATGGGAATTGTTTATTTAAACAATGGAATAAGATGTCCCTGTCCTTCTGCCTGGACCAGACTACAACTTACATAACCTTTGACACATTGGCTGATGATGCTATGATCAGTGATGGTTGCTATAAAATGAACAGTGTAGTATACTCATGAGGATTCCATTTGCCTTGGAACTGTGAGATATTTCATCTGTCCAACGAGTATTTCTTCATATTTCAAAGAATGCTGTCTACCTATCTCTTTGATATAATAGATGGGTTAATATGGGTATGAGTTTTCCCTAGTGAAGTTGACCTTATTTTTGAGAACTTGAGAATCTAAATTCAAAGATTAGAATGGCTTTCTGGCTTTGTTTAGTTCATACCTCTGTTTTTAATATTTGTCTTAATAATTTTTAGAGACTTATGTTGCATAAATATTTAATTACTGAATTAATGAATATCTAAGACATATAAGTGGAAAATTAGTATTTTTCACTATTAAGCACTAAATTTATCATTTTAAGGGAGCATATCATTTTGAAAAGTGATCAAATTCTACAAGTGCTTATTACTGTCATAATCTTCTTTTTGCCAGTTATTGCATTGACATAATATCTGAAATGCGTTAGTTATAAATGTACAACATATTAAGCCTGAATAATTAGGTCAAATTTCTTTCAGTTGTCAGTCTTCATTTTATCCTCTTTTCCAGTAACATATTTTTCTTTTCAACTCAAATATAGAACAACAATATCATAACAACTGAACATTGCCAGAATCATAGTTAAGACTTAAAAGGAAACACCGTTGTTGTTTTTTTCTTGATAGTGTGCATTTGTGTCAACTAGCAAGTCTTATTTTTAAATTGAAGTGTATTATATTTCTAGGTTTTATTCTGAAGCTACATTAAAAATATGAAGTGATTACTTTATGAGCAGATCATTGAATTGAAGACCTAGAATGAGGTTGCTAACACTTAAATTGTTATTTGGTTAAATATTAAAGATTGGATTTTCCGCTATATTTTAGATTAAGATAGATAATGGAACTTAGGGTAAGCATTTTAAGTAAGTGTTCTCACTTTTAGAAAGTGGACTATGCCTGGAGAAATTTTGCCCCATGTGAAGCACAAAATAGGAGTACACTTGGCCCCTTAATAAGTGGAAGCCTTGTGATGGCAGTTATTATGGTCTAGAAACACCCTCAGTCAGTAGGCCCACCAGCAAACGTATAATTTCTTCCACACCACAGAAATCCTCATCCTTTTAATAAATTATAGGGGCTCTGAACAAGGGACAGCACTTTTAGTATTTCTGACACTATTATCTTGAACCAGAATTCTAAGATAAAATAGATGGTGATTTTTTATCCCACAAAAAAGATATTTCTCAGGTGTAAATCTTCATATACGTTGCTAGAAAGTAAAAGTCTTTCTCGCCCACTAACTTTTGCCATTCTTTTTTTAAACACATGTGTAAGAAAATCATGAGGGGGAAGTAATGATGCTTTTCTTATAACTTTAAAGAATAATATTACTATGTATCATTTTACTACAACTTAGCTTGCTTCCTCAGAGCGATTTTTCAAAGCAAAATTTGAGTGAGAATAAGAGACAATAGGGATAAATATGATGTATTGGCTCTCATGGTAATGTTCCCTGAGAAAAATTATATTTAAAGAATGACTTGGAAGGGATAAGATAGTCTAGGAAAAAAGTAAGTGTTTGGACACTTCATGACAGGGGTATAATGAAATAGAATGTGGGGTAGGGGAGAGTTTTGAATAAATGGTTCTGCAGTTTGTGTAGCCATGTGTGAAAAGCAGTTTTCCAGGTGGCTCGGTGGTAACGATACCAACTGGAATGCAGGAGACGCAAGAGATGCAAGAGACGCGGGCTCAGTTCCTGGGTTGGGAAGATCCCCTGGAGGAGGAAACGACAACCCACTTCAGTGTTCTTGCCTGGAAAATCCTGTGGACAGAAAAGCCTAGTGAACTATAGTTCACTGGATCAAAAAGAGTCCGATATGACTGAATGACTGAGAGCACACACATGATAAAAATAGAAATGAGATCTCTTTCCAGTACCATATTCACAAATCTACTTTATAGGGAATAAACATCTAAATAAGAAAGACAAAAATATTACATTTCTAGGAGAAAAACAGAGGAAAACACTTTCAGATATGTAGGTATTTCTTAGAATTAAAAGTATTGAACAACCAAAAACCCTGATCAATTCAGGTATATTAACATTAGCAAGAGTGTAGCCACCAGCGGGATCCTGGATGAATCTCCCAAGCAGAATGTTAAGTTCAAGAAGCATAACACAGGAAACATTTGCACAGAATCTGATTTTATTACACAAAGTTCTCAAAACAGGCAAAACTAAATTATAGTTAGATATGCATAGCTAAACATGGTTGGTAATACCTAAAAAATCCCCAAGGAAATGACTATAATAAAAGTCAAGATAGCAGTTATCTCCATGAGGACGTGAGAAGAATGGGATTTTTAAGGGAAAACGAGTGATCTCTAAAATAATAACAATACTCTTAAACTGCTTAGTTATTACACTCATGTATAGACTCTAAATATTTTAGACAATTATTCATATGGATTTTATGTTTCATAATCATTTAATAAGTAATACATATTGTGTCAGCTTTGAATTAAAAAACTGGTATCCTCAGATTAAGTAGATTAATTTTTTTCTTTGAGTTATTTGTAAATTCAATATTAAAGTTTATTAAGCCCTTTTGTATTCTATAGAAATGTTCAATTATCTGCTCTGATACAAAATTATATTTTGGTACATATACATGCATTTCTGTACAAAACCCAAATTTTTCCTGATTGCTTATAAAGACCTTCCATTTTTTTAATATGTGATTTTTACTGTAGCCCTTTATTGATGATACTGTATCAATTTCAAAAAGCTACCATTCAGAGATTTTAAATAGTATGTCTGTAAGCAGCAGACATGTTAAAAAATAATTAAAACCCATACTTTTGAAATTAAATTCATTAATCATTTTACCACAGTTAAGTAAAACCAAAAGTTTCCATAGATTATTGACCACATCTTTGGAATCAAATCTTCTAATTTATAAAAACAAACCCTTTGCACAACTTACATCTTTCTCTGATCACATTTATTAGTCAGGTTTGTTCAATAAATATATCTTTGATTTATTTGCCAGAGATCTAATAAAATTGTGTTAGATTGTTACAATCACATCTCCTGGTGACTCAGATCTCCCCATCTTTATGACTTTGCATATTTGGCTTTGGGCTATTGGTTTTGGGCTTGGCCTTCACTGTCTCTTGTCAGTGTGGCATCAGCAAATATGATGCAAGTAGAAGCTTATAAAAGTTCCTGTGCACTTGCCTTGCATTGAATCAGATCTGAAAACAACCTTTGAAGAAGTTCAGTCTAGACCGATAGAGCAGAAGAAACCACACAGAGCAGAGAGGAACCAGGTCAGATAGTGTCTTTTGGACCTGACAGCCCCCAGACAGAAACAATCACCACATGAGGAAGTGGGGGCCATCCCAAGATACTCAGACTTAGCTGATCTGGTAGAAAACAGAAAACCACATTAATGAATAGGCATACTGGAAGAATCAGACAGCTGAGCCCAGCTCATAATGCTCATTCATTCACAGAATCATTAATAAGCAAACACCAGATCTTTCTTTAAGCCTCTAAGTTTTGGGAAGGTTTTCTATGTACCACATATAATTGATATAAGTATTTTTTTCATCAGGAATATAAATTGGCCAGGTATTTATTAGTGATATAAATAATATGGTAATCATGATATCATTTACAAAAGAACATTAAGATTGTATATATTTTTTAAAGAAAAAAGGAGATTCTGGTTTAAAATGTCTTCTAAATAGCAGTTCTTTATAGCATCACTTTACTTTTTCTTTTTAAAATAGTGTAAATTCAACAGTTCTGTTGCTCAGTCATGTCTGACTCTTTGCCACCCCATGGACTGCAGCATGCCAGGCCTCCCTGCCCATTGCCAACTCCAGGAGAATACTTAAACTCATGTCCATTGAGTTGGTGATGACATCCAACCATCTCATCCTCTATTGTCTCTTCTCCTCCTGCCTTCAGTCTTTTCCAACATCAGGGTCTTTTCCAGTGAGTCAGCTCTTTACATCAGGTGGCCAAAGTATGGAAGTTTCAGCTTCAGCATCAGTCCTTCCAGTGAATATTTGGGGGTATTAAAAGCTCATAACACAGTAACTTGGTTGGTATTCAACTTTCTGCCAGAATATGAGAAGCATTTTAATGGTTGTATGAATCAATGATTAGCAAATATATTTTAATGCTTAAGATAGAGCAAGCCCAGTAGCCTTGACAGAGGTGACACTTACTGTAAATGCAGTTGGGAATTATATCATTACTATCAGCTACCTGCTCAGAAACCCAGAGTTGGCTCCAAATAGGAACTGTGCAGTTGTCTCTCTCCTGCAGAACTCTGCCTTGTGATGTAACCAGAGTGCTGCTGCTAAGTCACTTCAGTCGTGTCCGACTCTGTGCGACCCTATAGATGGCAGCCCACCAGGCTCCCCCGTCCCTGGGATTCTCCAGGCAAGAACACGAGTGGGTTGCCATTTCCTTCTCCAATGCATGAAAGTGAAAAGTGAGAGTGAAGTCTCTCAGTTGTGTCCGACTCTTAGCGACCCCGTGGACTGCAGCCCACCAGGCTCTTCCGCCCATGGGATTTTCCAGGCAAGAGTACTGAAGTGGGGTCCCATTTAAATATTCAATTTCTCTCTTTTCCATGATATTTGGAGATGGTAGTTCTCAAGAATAGTGTGGTAGGTAGAGATTTTGGCAGATAAGCATGATCCAAGATTCCCTGGAGAAGTGACTGACTACCCACTCCAGTACTCTTGGACTTTCCTAGTGGCTCAGATGGTAAAGAATCCACCTGCAATGCAGGAGACCTGGGTTCAGTCCCTTCTGGGTTGGGAAGATCCCCTGGGAGGCGGGCATGACAGTTCATGCCGGTGTTCTTGCCTGGAGAAATGGACAGAAGAGCCTGGTGAGCTACAGTCCATGTGGTCGCAAAGAGTTGGACACGACTAAGCACAGCCCAGCATGCAATATTTGGGACATACTTACACTAAAAAATAGTTTATTTACACTCTACTTTTACTAATTGCCATGTTTTATTTGCAAATTCTGGCCAGTCTAGGAGGAAATAAGTGATTAGTAACATTAACGATTATGTATCAGTGACAAAGATGCCCAGAAGTAAATTTGGAACAGGAAAGGAAAGAGCCCAGAATGCAGTGAAATCTATCTTTGTAGCATTTAAGTGAAGTGGGAAAATTTATGTTTATTTAAATTCTAAAAATAGGAACTGGGAAAAATAAATTCAAATATTATTGCAAACCTTAAGGGTAGATATAAAAATCAGCATTACATCTTAAATTTCCTTGCTACATATAAAAACAAACATATAAAAGCTTAAAGGTTAAATAAAAATGATAAACATAACTTAAAACAAGGTAGCTACAGAAAAATATAGTTATCGTAATGAATGTAAATATTTCAAGCTCCAAAAATAATTGGAATAAAACATTTACTAAAATATGCTTCTTAAGCAAAGTTACTTAAAACAAAATTGCACCTAGCAGAAAAGTCCATAAAATGTAAAAAAGATGATCTAATATATTAAAATCCATATGATACCCTCTAGTGGATAATAGTGTTTTATGGAGCGTGTATATCTTCCCTGATGGCTCAGCAGTAAAGAATCTGCTTACCAATGCAGGCGACATTCGTTCAATCCCTGGTTGAAGATTTCTCCAGGGAAGATTCCCTAGAGAAAAAAATGGAGACCCTCACCGGTATTCTTGCCTGAAAATTTCCATGGAACAGAGGAGCCTGGTGGGCTACAATCCATGGGTTTGCAAAAGAGTTGGTTGCAACTTAGCTACTAAATAACAGCAACAGGTGGAGCATCCGTATAGTGTAGACTAAGAAAGGAGTAAAGATGGAATTAAATTCTGTGATTTTATTACGTGATTATACTTTCACATGTTATGTCATTTAATCATCCAACCAACCCTTTTAAAATAATTCCCAGTTTACAGGTTAGCAAAATAAAAACTTAAACACTTTTCCCTTTTGTTTACCTCTCCTATCCCTGAATATCTGTTTTTGTCCCTTTGATACTGCTCTAAAATCACCGCTGTCTCCTCTGAGGTATGAGTGCCTCGGATGCAGGACCTTTCTAGTTTCTATTTTAATTTTAAAATGTTATATACCTCATCTTATTTATTTATTTCTGTTTGCCTTTGTATTCCTAGAACAAGAAGTTGCCCACTTTACATTTGGGCTGCTTGGTTTCAAAATCAAGCTCATCTCATTGAAAATATACCCTCTTGAATGTAAGCGAGGAGACTTGAATTGATTCTTTGTCACTAACCAAACTGTTTAACCTCAGGCTTGTAAGTTAATTTCTCAGGCTTCAGTCTCCTCTTTTATAAAATTAAGGATGCTCTAGATTTCTAAAAATCTTTTGAGTTATAAACTTCACTGTTAGCAATCCCAAAAGCAAAATGGGAAAATATCAGAACAAATTGATAAGCATGAAAACAGAAATCAATTGAGGTTAATTCTCCTATCTGCAGCCTTTTGTCTTTTGCAAAAATCACTTATAAATACTTTTTAAAAATAATATCTAAAAATCTCTCAGATTACTCTGTGTTCATGGGTACCTAAATCTAAATTTTGTAATAACGTCCATTCTCCTCGTTACTTCAATTCTTTTCTGTTTTGTGTATGTTACACTGTAAGGGTTTTAGAGAGGAAGCTATTTTTCCTAGTTGATTGATTTTCCATCAATCCTTCCATTAGTCTGTTAGCACAATACCATTCAGTGATAAATTAAGGAGAGTATTCTAGGTAGTGAGTTTATATATAAATAACTTAATTAAATATATCTACTCAACAACTCTAATTACATCTTCAATTTTGAGAGTAAACCATAAAATAAATTTAAATTTTTGATATTCAGTTCTAATTCACAATTGAATCTGCATATGAATTCATACTATGTATCCTTTAGTTGACACTGGAAAAATTTCATTGAGGAAGAAAATAGATATATTAATTCAAGGCTTTAGGAGTTATAATAGAATTTCAGAAAAGCGAGTTCTTAATGGGGATTGTATATAGCCTCATGATAAGTAAATACATGCTTTGCAACCATTAATAGCATTTATAAATAATAATACTTAGCCTAAAGTACATTCACATTTGTTTCTGTAGTATTGAAAAAAATGAATAGAATTCTTAGCTCATATAATTATTTATAGAAGAGAAAATAACAATTATGATTTTTTGGCATTCAGACAATTAATGGGGATTGTATATAGCCTCATGATAAGTAAATACATGCTTTGCAACCATTAATAGCATTTATAAATAATAATACTTAGCCTAAAGTACATTCACATTTGTTTCTGTAGTATTGAAAAAAATGAATAGAATTCTTAGCTCATATAATTATTTATAGAAGAGAAAATAACAATTACGATTTTTTGGCATTCAGACAAATACATTATTTGATTATTTGTTTCTCTAGTTTCATCTTACCAAGCACTCTAATTCTTTGCTACCCTTATCTCTGTGATCGACTTATAAATTTAATTGCCAACATTATCAGTATCATTATCTCTTGTTATCATTGCTCTGTGGGTTTTGAATTGCTAGCATGCATTTTATTTTTAAACTGGGCACTATTGCAAAAATGCAAAGTTTAAAACTCAGGCGAAAAAGTTGAGTAATAATAGTTTTTAAAGAGTTTCCTTGGCTTTTTTCTTGAGAGTGTGTGTGTGTCTTTAAAAGGACTGTTACGAAAAAAAAATCTTTAGCATTATATTTCTCATTGTAAGTAAGAAAAGTTCCTAAAATGGCATTTATCATGTCTTCTTTGTTTTAATATAAAAGTAATGGCACTAGCGGTAAAGAATCTGCCTGCCAATGCAGGAGACCTAAGAGATGCAGGTTTGATCTGTGGGTCAAGAAGATCCACCTGGAGGAGGGTGTGGCAATGCACTCCTGTATTCTTGCCTGGAGAATCCCATGGATAGAGGAGCCTCATGGGCTACCGTTCATAGGTTCACAAAGAGTCGGACATGACTGAAATGACCTAACGTACAATGATGCAACTGCTATTTAATTGCAGTATTTAAAAAAATTTTCCAATAATATTCCAAAATATTAGTTATAAAATTAAGATTAGGTTACTATTGTTTTTATTTTAACAAGCATATAACATGAACAGTAAAAGAATCCTCACCTTCATGTTTTAACTTCCAAAGTTAAAGCTGTAATTTATACTGAATATTTATGATTTTTAGTAGAATACATTTTTTCAGTTTCTATCATCAAACCATTCTTTTATAGAAGTAATAACTTTTAGCTATTTTGAGATTACTTTTTCTATAAATTGCTTATTTTCCTTATTATTTTCAACTGGAATTATAATTCCATAATTAGACTTAAGATGTAAACATTATCCACTGAAGTTCATTTGACCTTGAGAAGAGTTTCATATCAATTAATTAGTAATATTTATCCTTGGAATTTGCCTCAGACTGAAGTGATATATGAAATACATAGATGTTCAGCAAGTGTTGGTTGAAAAAGATTACTCAAAGAGTGATAATGCAGTGTTTATTTTCCTTTCATCTGTCTCTCTAAATATTCCAATAAACAAATGCCATGTAAATGTAAAAAGTGTACTATTTATTGTATCAACAAACTCAGGAAAAACATTAATAAATCATTTTAGTTTAAGAGTAAAACCTTGTAACCTTGATTATAGGTGTAGGAGACAGTTTCATGATCTTTGGTTACTGTTAAAGAATAACTAAAGCTTTTCGGCCAAGGGCTTCCCTGGTGGCTCAGAGGGTAAAGCGTCTGCCCCGCAATGTGGGAGGCCCGGGTTTGATCCATCCCTTGGAGAAGGACATGGCAACCCCACTCCAGTATTCCTGCCTGGAGAATCCCATGGACGGAGGATCCTGGTGGACTATATATATAGTCCATGGCGTCACAGAGAGTTGGACACGACTGAGTGACTTCAGTATTCCAATATATATATATATTCAGGATGATTTACCCATGGTCAAGGCAGAGTTTTCACAATATGTGGAAGTAGTTCACTTATGTACAAGTCTGCTGTGAAGGCACCAGTATCTCTAAACTCCAATATATATTTGCAAACATACGATTACTTTTGTGTCTGTCTCTACTTTTTTTTAGTAGTCTTCTCTTTTCCAAATAAGTGCCGTCTCTTTGTTCTCTTCTTTTTTGACACAATTGAAAAGAGGCATCGAGAATGGCCCTCCCTTTCATTTGCAAGTCCTTTTTCTAACAGACATTTCTTTGGCTGCTCACTTAAACAGATATTAGCAGCTAGCTCATTAATTAAACTACCTCCCTGTCAGTCTGAAATTAGCAAAGGCTGGACTTGGCTGTGGGCTTGTGCGTGTCTGCCTTATCTTAAAGACACACACTACTATTGCTCCAAAACAGAATCGAAAGGCCCTCCCTTTCATTTGCAAGTCCTTTTTCTAACAGACATTTCTTTGGCTGCTCACTTAAACAGATATTAGCAGCTAGCTCATTAATTAAACTACCTCCCTGTCAGTCTGAAATTAGCAAAGGCTGGACTTGGCTGTGGGCTTGTGCGTGTCTGCCTTATCTTAAAGACACACACTACTATTGCTCCAAAACAGAATCGAACATTAGATTTAAATAAACACAACCATTTAAAGTTATAAAGCAATTCCTCACAAAATGCAATCTTTAAAAGATTATTCATTGTATAAAAGTGTTTTTTACAACAATCCTTAAATCCATTACACATAAGAATACTTTTTCATACTTATAAAAAGCAAAAGGATAATAACTTTCTTTGCATTTATTATTACAGAATATGGATTTTTTAAAACATAAAGTCAAAGATTCTAATGTTTAAAAATGTCCTTAGCATTCATCTATTCAAATCAATGATATTTAATGCATGCTGTGCAATTCATATGTATAATATTACTGTCAAATGGTCATCACCCCTTTCTTTCAATGTTTTAGTGGACTGAAAACTCACTCTTTCCCAAGAATACAGAATCAGTGGATAAAACATGACACTTGGGAATGCCTTCTTGGTCAAGAGTCACAATTTGTGAGCTTGCATCTTCTTACCATTGTGCCAAATCTATCTCTTCATTGTTTATTCACATCATAGTACCCAGGTATCCCATTCATCTTCAGTTTTGTAGAAATCATACCTCTCTGTATATGGCAGTCTGACTCTTCTACTTTGGAGAGCACTGCATGTGTGTCCATATCTCATTGAGTGTACTATAAAAGCCTTTTTAGTCTGTTTGACAAATTTATCAAGAAAATCTGTACTTGATCATTATAATCCAATATCTTCCTTATTTCAAATGTGCACATTTGAAAAGAATATCTCCTATATAAATGAAATTATTTTAGAAACCTTTAAAAAGCCTATGGATATAAAAATATATTTTTTAAAAATATAGCAGAATAAGAGTATAAACAGATCTTTCAACCACGGATCTTCTTTGAACCACAGAAACCTTCCAGCTAGATACATTTCGGTTCTTGCAATGTTAAGCACTGTATCAGAAATTTCAAAATCCCAGAGTTCTAAAATTAAGCCATTTTTCTCTTAGCACTTTAGGTTTAAAAACTTGTCCTGCCCTGGAAAGACATGAGGCTCTAGTTTTTATTTTTATATTTAACGGAAATATTCATATGTTGTGTTTCAAGGGCACTAATGTGTTTGAGTTGATGACTTAGACTCCACCGAGGATATAACATAAGGTATACTATATATATATATATATACACACACACACACACACATATGAAAAACTGAACTCAGATACATTTCACTCAAGGGCTTCAGATAAAGCCCTGTGGTTCTGTATTAACCTTCAGGCTTTTCTCTAGTGTTCCCATAGAGGATATTATTTTTGACCATGTTAAATGCAAACAAGGTACAGTTGGATCCCACAGGGTGTGCTTTATGGCCTCATGTGCTGGGCAGGGAGAGAGTAAGGGCAGGTCTAGTGGAGGGGCTGGGAAAGGAGGGCCTGGGATGTGCTGAGTGTCTGGGAGTCTCAGAGGATAGGGCATGGGGCCTTAGGTGCTGCTGCTGAGACCACTCTTCCCAGAGGGAGCCTGACTGTGGGATCTTAGAAGTTACACCGGGTGACGAGGAGATGAGAAATACTCGCGTGCCCTGGGTACCAGAGGCCCTTAGCCCCAAACTCATGTGTAAGCAACCTGGGTCACAGCACCTATCCAGTGAACCTCAGTCCTCCTTGATAGCTCCCTGATAACACTCAGATATTTGACAGAATACAGACTTTTTTGTTGATCTGTTAGGTTAACTATCTATGGAGGAAATGAAATGCATTTTCCTATTCTTCATTCTCTTTTCTAACTTTTTAAACATGTATAGAATGCAATCCAGAGCACTGTTTTTCTATTATAAATGTTGAAATTATGTTTGCAAATCCTTATTTTTAGGTGTGACCATGTAGTCCTTATGCTGTACTGAAAAGGTTTTAAATCTTTTTTTTTCACTTGACCTTTAGCTTAAAGAGTTAAACTACTTATTTTTGGTATTATGTTAATTTAATCCTGCTCATAGAATGGAGAGGTGAATGGGACTAAGGGTAGGATAGAGAGAAGACTAAGAGCTAAGAATTATAGAACTTGGAATTATAGACTCTAGGTTTCAGCCCTGTACCTATCATTTACTTTTTGTATAAATGTATAAAATGGCATCACCTCTCTTTGTCTCTGAGTCCCTATTTATTAAATGAAGATGACAGGAAATTCTATAACTTTATTTCTAACCATGAGATTCCACTGAAGCATAGTCCTTGATGGCCTCTTTTTGAAGAAAGTGTTAGTTGCTCAGTGTTGGTTACCTGACTCTTTCTATCCTGTGGACTGTAGCCCACCAGATTCCTCTGCCCATGGGATTCTCCAGGCAAGAATACTGGAGTGGTTAGCCATTCACTTCTCCAGGAGATCCTCCTGACCCAGGAGTCATACCTGGGTCTCCTGCATTACAGACAGATTTTTTTTTTTTTTTTTTTTTACCACTGAAGCTCCAAAATTTATTCACTTGGCTGCACTGGATCTTGGTTGCAGTACATGGGATCTAGTTTTCCCACCAGACATTGAACCCGAGTCTCCTGCATTGGGAGCTTTGAGTCTTAGTCACTGGACCACCAAAGAAGCCGCATAGTGAAGCTGTGTTTGTAAACATTCCGTAGAACTGACTGCATTTTTTTTTTTTAGGGTCATTATTTGAATCTGTTTTGAACATAGTCTCGTAATTTAAAGACTTTCACTTAGTGAACTTGATATCTGAAAATAAAGATCTCAGATTTTCCTAGAATTTCTAAACTTCCTGTGTAATTTTTCAAGATAAACAATCTTAGTTGCTTCTAAAAAGAGAATGATATTGAAACAATGTTAGATACATGAAGGCTTCCCTTGTGGCTCAGCTGGTAAAGAATCCACCTTCAATGCAGGAGACCTGGATTCGATCCCTGGGTTGGGGAGATCCCTTAGAGAAGGGAAAGGTTACTCACTCCAGTATTCTGGCCTGGAGAATTCCATGGACTGTATGGTCCATGGGATCACAAAGAGTGGGACATGACTGAGCGACATTCACTTAACATCTTTAGATACATGAATTAAAATATTAAATCTGTTGGAAGGGAAAAAACTCTCCATTATTGATGCTGCCATGATAATTTAGTCATTATGTAGTTTTAGTAAGTCATGTGAATGGTTTTTTTAAAAATTTTATAAAGAATCCATGTAAAAATTCAGTGATTGCATTTTATATTATATTTTAGCTTTCAAAAATGATTTTTTGATATCTGCCTGAGGAGGCATAGACTAGTATGATTCTTAAATACATGTTATATTAGCATATTTTAGATTAAAGCAGTTTGACTCAATTATTTTTCTGAAAAAAAGTAAGACATTGTGAGTATTCCTTTCATTTCACTAGTAGGAAAAAGAAAACACTTCAAATGAGAGTAAAAAAATTGGCCCGTCACACAGAAACTTAATATCAAGTGTCCTGTTTTGTCCCTTCTTATGGATTCAGGTGCTTTATTAGAGGAAATTGGACTTATTGTTGATATGATATTAGGTTAGTATTATATTCCATAAGACTGAGATTCCCTACCTCTGTTTCTGGGATCATAACTATTAAAATTAGGCTTATACTTCAGCCTTTCCTTGGCACTCTTCACATTTTGAGATTTACTGTTAAGGCTTTACATTCAAATTATCTTCTTTCTTATCCTGGTCTCAATAATACTTCTAAATTAGATCATCATAGAGTTAAACATCTTTCTACCATTAATTCATTCAAAATACACACGCACACACACACACATCTTATTATGGAAAATAGTGAACTGGGACTTCTGTCTTTAGAACAAACTATTTTTTTAAATTGATTTATAAATCAACATGTATAATTGATTATATACATTTGATTATATTTATTTCAGATGTACAACATAATGATTTGATATTTGTAAACATTGCAAAATGACCATTATAATAATTCTAGCCAATATTTATCACAATACATAGTCACAAAAATGTTTTACTTGTGATGAGAACTCTCAAGGTCCACCCTCTCAGCAAATATAAACTATAATATTATAAACTATAGTTACCACGCTGTGCATTAGTCATGTCTAGTATTTCACATATTAGTCATGATCTAGTTTGTGATGTACTTCTATTTGGTTAACTATCAAGGAGTTTTGTGCCATATTTTTGCTATTTTAAACTTAAAAATAAATTGAAGCTGGAAACTCAAACCATATTAGGGTAGTAGGATTATATAAAAACAGTTTGTATTAATATAGCCAATTTCAGCTGAAATAGTCTTCATTTCATCTTTACTGTAATGTTCATAAACATCATGCCTGTTTATGAGCAACACATGTTTCTCTTCTCATAAGTGTGGAAGGTGAAGAGTACAGCAAATTACTTTCACTTTTACATCTGCTGCTCTGAATCATTTCAGAGTCAAAAGAGAAGAAACATATTCACTTTTAAGCCTCTCCTATTATGTGTCTACACACACACACACACACACACACACACACACACCCCTCTGAAGATGACACCATTAAGCAGAGTAAATAGAAGATGTGATTTCAAATCAAAAAAGACTTGGCCACATCCTAATTTGCAATAGGCAACCAGGGCAAAAATGAAAATAAGTAAATCTCATAATGGTGGTGAAATTGTTCTCTGGAAGGTGAGATTGGTGGATCCCGTAAAGAAAAAGGAACTCCCCCAATATGGCTGGCACTAACCTGTCCTTAACTCCTGCAGTCATTTAACTTGCATTGAGAGCTGGGAGTACATCACTTTTAGGCTGTCTTGGGGAAGAAACATTTACTCTAGGTGAATGCTCTGCTTTGAATGACAGGAGTAATAACTTACCTGCATCTGTGCTAGACCTAGCATGTATCTCAGACAAAATTACAGTTCACTAATCATTTGCGGAATTGGATTCACATAAACCAGCATTTTCTAAATGGGGATGGGATCTTTGTGAAAATTATTCCAGTGGTTTTGAGTATAAAAATTCTCAGGGTATATGCCTAGTAGTGGAGTTGGTGGATCATATGGTAGATTTAGTCCTAGTTCTATGAACCTAGAGCCTGCTTAGAAAAGGCAGAGGAAGCAGAGATCAAATTGGCAACATCTGCTGGATCATCGAAAAAGCAAGAATTCCAGAAAACATCTACTTCTGCTTTATTGACTATGCCAAAGCCTTTGACTGTGTGCATCACAACAAACTGTGGAATATATACACTATTGTGTGTAAAATGAATAGTTGATGAAAAGTTGCTATATAAAGCAGGGAGCCCAGGCTAGTGCTCTGTGTTGACATAGAGGAGCAGGGTGGGCGTGGGAGGAGGCTCAGGAGAGGGGTGGGGTATATGTATAATTATGGCTGAATTTTGTTGTTGTATGGTAGAAACCAACATAACATTGTAAAAATTAAAAAAAATGAGGTTTCATAAATGATTTCTCATAAAAAGTCCTCTAGGTAAAAAAACCTCTAGGTATAAAACCTAAACTCAGCATAGGTTACTAGTTTAACCTAACAATAAAGTTCTACTGGTAAACTGTAAGTTTCTACAAAGGAGGGAAATATGTCTTTTTGACAATGTAATTCTAAAAATACTGTTTTAAGTACTTCTGTGGCTTTGATTTTAGTACAGTTTATATACAGACAGGAGTGATAAGACAATGCAAGAGAA
>SJYX01002596.1:91585-208520 GCA_006410675.1 Oreotragus oreotragus
GAATGGGTGAATTTAACTCAGATGACCATTATATCTACTACTGCAGGCAGGATTCCCTCAGAAGAAATGGAGTAGCCATCATGGTCAACAAAAGAGTCCGAAATGCAGTACTTGGATGCAATCTCAAAAACGACAGAATGATCTCTGTTCGTTTCCAAGGCAAACCATTCAATATCACAGTTATCCAAGTCTATGCCCCAACCATACTATTAGACATGGCAATTCAAACTAGCATTCTAGATAGAGAGATAATACACAATGTGTCATAAATTATCTCTTTTTTTCTGAGATCTTTCAGTAACTAAGCATTATCCTATCAGACATATTACTCAGGCATAAATTTTCTGAGAAAAAAAAAAAACTTGTAAGGTTATCATTTGAGCAGGACAAACAGATTTGAGTAATTTACAGCACCATTAATTTGACATAAATTATACAGTGGTGTTGAAGAGTTTCATTTTATGGATTGACTTCAACAGCAAGAACCACACCAACTGAACTTCTTGCTTTGTAAAGCTAAATTATAGCTTTTTTTCCAATACTTCAGCATTCCATACCAAGAAGAAAACGTGGCATGCCACCACTGCTTTTGTATCTGATGATCTTTCAATGCTGCTGAGAATTGGAAATTATCCCTTATGATGGATGAAATTGCAAAGTTTAGATATGAGCACATACAGTACTAAACTGCATTTTAACTATACAGCTTAGCTGTGAGGTTCTGACCTATTCCCTATACCTGCTAGTCCTTGTTTCCCACCGACTTGGAACCTTTTGATTTGTGTCCTCTGAAATAGGCATATTGAGCCCCTTGTATACATCTGAGCTCAGTGGAAAGAAATGTGGATGGCGGCTGTAACCCTGTATTGCAGGACTGAGCCTTCCCACTGCTGTATTTTTCTAGGGCAACTTGAACTTCATAGACTCAGGACTCAGTTCTGATAACTGGGATTCTGTCTTGTTTCTAAGAATGAGTAATAACCTTTACTGCTGTAGTGGTTCTTAGCTTACTTCAGTGGTTTCTTGTTTTAGTAACTGCTTTGATATCCACGCAC
The DNA here is from genome assembly GCA_006410675.1 of Oreotragus oreotragus. Classification (NCBI taxonomy): domain Eukaryota; kingdom Metazoa; phylum Chordata; class Mammalia; order Artiodactyla; family Bovidae; genus Oreotragus; species Oreotragus oreotragus. The sequence goes on from SJYX01002596.1 coordinate 92,641, forward strand.
CACCCCGACTCCCTCATTTTTAAATCCTACTGCTGGGAAAGTGGCAAACAAGGACCCTCTCTCTGATTTTTAAATCCTACCACTGGCAAAGTGGCAAATGTGGACCAAAACTGACTTTAGGTATTTGAAAATATTTTCTTTCTGTGATTCACCTAACCTCTGATAAAAGTCAAATTTGAAGCAAATATCTGTATTTGGCAATCAGTTTTTACAAAGGCAAGCAGGAGATGTCAGGTTAAAGTGAAGTCAAGTTTTATTGGAAATGTCTTTAAACCTTCCCAACTATAGGAAAGTACCTGTAGACAGGAAAGATCTAGAATCAGATGTTAACAGCTATGTTGCAGTTACATTCATTAAGTATATCCTTAAAGTTATGAAAATATACTACTAAATAGCCTTTTTAAGAAAAGGTAGACATAACTAAAATTAATCATCACCATTTTAGTTATTATTTAAATCTGGGCTGTCATCAGTCACTCAGTCGTGTCCAACGCTGTGATCCCAAGGACTGCAGCCCACCAGGTTTCTCTGTCCTTGGGGATGCTCCAGGCAAGAATACTGGAATGGGTTGTCATTTCTTTTGCCAGAAGATCTTCTCAACGAAGGGAATGAACCTGGGTCTCCTGCATTGCAGGTAGATTCTTTGCCAACTGAGCCACGAGGGAAGCTAACATATTTAGTACAAATTAAAACAGTGCAAGTTGATTTACGGTATAAAGTAAGTCCCCGTCTCAGTTTTGAACCTCAGTACCCTGGTTCTTAGCAGCTTTCCTGGTGACTCAGATGGTATGCCTGCAATGTGGGAAACACAGGTTCAATCCCCAGGTCAGGAAGGTCCCCTGGAGAAGTAAATGGCAACCCACTTCAGTATTCTTGCCTGGAAAATTCCATGGACGGATGAGCCTGGTGGGCTACAGTCCATGGGGTTGCAAAGAGTCGGACACAACTGAGCGACTTCACTTTCTTCCACCCTGGTTCTCAGGTTTTCATCAGAGGCAACCATAGTTTCAGTTTATATAAGCCTACCATTTGTTTCAGTGGTTGCATGGTTTCCATTACATGTAAAAACACAACTTATTAAACCATTCCTCTGATGTTGGCATTCAAATTCTTTGCAGTCTATGTTGATATGAAATACATCTTTGCAAAATATTTTTGTCCAATATACCTGTAAAATAAATGTTTATATATGGCATTGTTGGTGAAAAATTATATACCTTTAAAATTTTTAAATGGCTTTCAGTGACCTTATCCATTAAAGTGATACCTTGGTATTTCAATGCGTTTGTATTTATTATGAGTGAGCTTACAAATCTTGTTTTTTCTTTGGCTAAAAAACATAGTTTCATTACTTCTCACTCTTTTCACTACCTTTGAGCAACTTCCATGTTTAAAAAAGGGAAAATGATATTTGAAACTGAAGGTAATGTTTCAAAAAAAAGGATAAACTCATAGATTAATATATAAGCTAAGAATGTAAAATGAAGTATTTTAATGAAAATGCCTAGAGAGAAAAATAGATTTGGTGCTTTATCTGCTCACTCTTGACACAATCTGCTGTCTAATTCAAGCGTGGTCTTCTAATTACCAAATCCAGGGGCTTCTTCTCAATTTTGTGACAGTGTGGGAGTAACTAAATGGCATAGTAATTAAAAAGCGTGGACTACATTTGAATTATGGTCTGGACTCTTCAATATCTCATAACTGAACAAGTCACTTAAACTCTTTATCTGTATTATTATCTGTAAAATGAAAATAATGATGGTATTTACCATACATATTTTATGTGATAATTCAACTAAATGATGTGTCAAGAAAGCACTTAGTCTAGAGGTTGACACTAAGTAAGTGATGTTTCTATCAATATGATTATTATTGGCATCTTGTCAGCACATCATAAGGTGCTCTTGACCACACCTCATGGTCCAAATTCATTTTTCCTTTGCATTTATAGTTAAAGGTACTTGGCTTGGCTCTTTTTTCTCTGGTAACTCTTAAAACTTCTTTCCTGATCCTCTTTCATCTTTTTAATGGATATTTCTATTTTTGAAGGTTATCATATTAGATAGAAGATGAATGTTTCCTAGTCACATNTCATAAGGTGCTCTTGACCACACCTCATGGTCCAAATTCATTTTTCCTTTGCATTTATAGTTAAAGGTACTTGGCTTGGCTCTTTTTTCTCTGGTAACTCTTAAAACTTCTTTCCTGATCCTCTTTCATCTTTTTAATGGATATTTCTATTTTTGAAGGTTATCATATTAGATAGAAGATGAATGTTTCCTAGTCACATTTCTGACCATGCTGTCACTCTGATTACAATTAATCACCCATAATTAAGAACTGATTTGGAGAGTATTTTTAGTCTTTTTTTTTTTTGGCCTTGACACGGGGCTTGTGGGATCTCAGTTCCCTGACCAGGGATGGAATCCAGTCCTCTGGCAGTGAAAGTGTGGAGTTCTAATTACTGGACCAGCAGGGAATTCCTTGATTTCTGAAACTTTTCTATGAGCTATCCAAGAGTTAAGGGTCAGGGATATGTTGTGCAGAAAGAACTCCAAAATAGAGCTGAGATGTAGCTTTGAATTGTGGCAACTAAAATATGTATGAATATGTTACAGACTAGTTTACCTCTCTAGAAGCAGCTTTTCCAAAGAAGCTGGACTAGATCAAGGTTCATCAACTGGAAATCTCCAAATATGTTGTAGGAGTCAGGTTTTTACCATTCTATGGTCATTTGATAGTAATTTGAAGAAATCTGTATACCCATACTTGTATAAATTACTTATTGTAACTGTGTGCTCATGTTGACAACTATTAAAAAGNCTAGTTTACCTCTCTAGAAGCAGCTTTTCCAAAGAAGCTGGACTAGATCAAGGTTCATCAACTGGAAATCTCCAAATATATTGTAGGAGTCAGGTTTTTACCATTCTATGGTCATTTGATAGTAATTTGAAGAAATCTGTATACCCATACTTGTATAAATTACTCATTTTAACTGTGTGCTCATGTTGACAACTATTAAAAAGCTAAGATATCACTTTGCCAAAAAGGTCAATGTAGTCAAGGCTATGGTATTTCTACTAGTCATGTATGGATATGAGAGCTAGACTATAAAGAAGGCAGATTGCCAAAGAATTGATGCTTAAATTGTGGTGCTGAGGACTCTTGAGAATCCCTTGGACAATTCAGTTCAGTTCAGTCACTCAGTCATGTCCAACTCTTTGCAACCCCATGGAATGCAAGATGCCATGCCTCCCTGTCCATCACCAACTCCGGGTGTTTACTCAAACTCATGTCCATTGAGTCAGTGATATCATCCAACCATCTCATCCTCTGTCGTCCCCTTCTCTTAGCACCTTCAATCATTCCTAGCATTAGGGTCTTTTCAAATGAGTCAGTTTTTTGCATCAGGTGGCCAAACTACTGGAGTTTTAGGTTCAACATCAGTCCTTCCAATTAATATTCAGGACTGATTTCCTTAGGGATGGACTGGTTGGATCTCCTTTTAGTCCAAGGGACTCTCAAGAGTCTTCTCCAACACAACAGTTCAAAAGCTTCAGTTCTTTGGCGTTCAGTCCTCCTTATAGTTCAAATTTCACATCCATACCATGACTACTGGAAAACCCATAGTTTTGACTAGACAGACCTTTGTTGGCAAAGTAATGTCTCTACTTTTTAATAAGGGGTTTAGATTGGTCATACTTTTCTTCCAAGGAGCAAGCCTCTTTTAATTTCATGGCTGCAGACACCTTCTGCAGTGATTTTGGAGCTCCCCAAAATAAAGTCTGTCACTATTTCCACTGTTTCCCCATATATTTGCCATGAAGTAATGGGACCAGATGCCACATGATCTTAGTTTTCTGAATGTTGAATTTTAAGCCAGCTTTTTCATGCTCCTCTTTCACTTTCATCAAGAGGTTCTTTAATTCTTCTTTGCTTTCTGCCATAAGGGTGGTATCATGTGTATGTCTGAGATTATTGATATTTCTCCAGGCAATCTTGATTCCAGGTTGTGCTTCATCCAGTCCAGCATTTCTCATGATGTTCTCTGCATAGAAGTTAAATAAGCAGAGTTACAATAACAGCCTGTCATACTCCTTTCCCGATTTGGAACCAGTCTGTTGTTCCATGTCTAGTTCTAACCATTGCTTCTTTTTTTTATTTTTATTTTTTAATTTTATTTTTTACTTTATTTTACTTTACAGTACTGTATTGGTTTTGGCATACATTGACATGAATCCGTCATGGGTATACATGAACTCCCAAACATGAACCCCCCCTCCCACCTTCCACCCCACATCATCCCTCCGGATCATCCCCATACACCAGTCCCAAACATCCTGCATCGAACATAGACTGGCGATTCATTTCTTACATGATAGTATACACATTTCAGTGCTATTTTCCCAAATCATCCCACCTTCTCCCTCTTCCTCTCCCTCTCCCTCAGAGTCCAAATGTCCGCTCTACACATCTGTGTCTCTTTTGCTGTCTCGCATACAGGGTCCTCATTACCATCTTTCTAAATTCCATATATATGTGTTAGTATACTGTATTGGTGTTTTTCTTTCTGGCTTACTTCACTCTGTATAATTGGTTCCAGTTTCNTTCGTAGTGATGCTTTCTAAGGCCCACTTGATTTCACATTCCAGGATGTCTCGCTCTAGGTGAGTGATCACACCATTGTGATTATCTGTATCGTGAAGATCTTTTTTTTGTATAGTTCTTCCATGTATTCTTGCCACCTCTTCCTAATATCTTCTGCTCCTCTTAGGTCCATACCATTTCTGTCATTTATGGTGCCCATCTTTGCATGAAATGTTCCTTTGGTATCTCCAATTTTATTGAAGAGATCTCTAGTCTTTCCCATTCTGCTGTTTTCCTCTATGTATTTGCATTGATCACTGAGGAAGGCTTTCTTATCTCTCCTTGTTATTCTTTGGAACTCTGTATTCAAATGGATATATCTTTCCTTTTCTCCTTTGCCTTTCACTTCTCTTCTTTTCATAGCTGTTTGTAAGGCCTCCTCAGACAATCATGTTGCCTTTTTGCATTTCTTTTTCTTGCAGATGGTCTTGATCCCTGCCTCCTGTACAGTATCACGAACCTCTGTCCATAGTTCTTCAGGCACTCTGTCTCTCAGATCTAATCACTTGAATCTGTCACTTTCACTGTATAAGGGATTTGATCTAGGTCATACTGTGGTGTTGGAGAAGACTCTTGGGAGTCCTTTGGACTGCAAGGAGATCCAAGCAGTTCATTCTAAAGGAGATCAGTCCTGGGTGTTCTTTGGAAGGACTGATGCTAAAGCTGAAACTCCAATACTTTGGCTATCTCATGCAAAGAACTGACCCATTGTAAAAGACCCTGATGCTGGAAGGGATTGGGGGCAGGAGGAGAAGGGGAGGACAGAGGATGAGATGGCTGGATGGCATCACTGACTGGATGGAAATGAGTTTGGGTGAACTCCGGAAGCTGGTGATGGACAGGGAGTCCTGATGTGTTGCAATTCATGGGGTTGCAAAGAGTCGGGTGTGACTGAGTGACTGAGTGACTGAACTGAACTGAATGGTCTAGTGGCTTTCCCTGCTTTTTTGGACAGAAAGGAGATCAAACCAGGGAATCTTAAAGGCAATCAGCCGTGAATACTCATTGGAAGGACAGATGCTGAAGCTTCAATACTTTGGCCACCTGATGTGAGCAGCAGACTTCTTGGAAAAGATTCTGATGCAGAGAAAGATTGAAAGCAGAAAGAGAGGAAGGTGACAGAGGATGAGATGATTGAATGGCATCATTGATTCAATGGACATGAACTTGGGCAAATTCCAGGAAATAGTGAAGGACAGGAAGGCCTAGCATACTGCAGTCCATGGGGTCACAAAGTTCAGACATGACGGCAACTGAACAACAATAATTTGACCGCTGTTTTGATGAGGATGAATTTAGTAAAGATTTGTTAATACATAGAGAAAATAAAATGATAGTAAGCAATGAAATAGGAGATATGATATTTTAAAATTATACAAAAATTGAATTTAGGATGCCTATTATCAACAAATCTGGGCTGTTGTACTATTTCTCTCTATCAGTGTGGCAATGAAACACGTGCATTGTCTAATGGCACCTTTCTTGTCCTGTTTCTACTGCTGTCCCTTTTCAGTGTACTCTTGAATTAGTATCGAGAAAGATTCTGTTAACATAGAAGGGAAATTAAATCATTCATTGGGTACAGTGTCTCCAAAATTTTCCCATCATACTCAAAACAGAAATTAAAAATGGTTAGTGATGTATGAGTATTAAGATGGTCACAAATCACTTTTCCTACTGTTCTCCACTTACTGAGCTCCAGTTCTCTTTGCCTACTTGCTTTTCCTAGGACCGTATCAGGAAAATTACTTTAGGGCCTTTGCATGTTCTGTTTTTTTCCTGGAATACTCTTTGACCAGATGCTCACACAGCTCATTTTCCTACTTTCTCCTGTGAAGTTTTTTCACTGAAGTATTTTCACATTTTCAGTAAAGTCTTCCTGATTAGTTTACTTACCTTTGGTACCATTTCAAACCTCTGTACAATTTTTCCATGGCTCAGTTTTCTCAATAGCTTATTACTGGTCTCTCCCGTTGATAATACAAGGTCCCATGTTTGAATTAAAACTCTGTGAATGGTAGGTATTCTTTTCTAGGTTTTTACTGCTATAATATGTCAGAAACTTAGTAAACTATGCCCCCTGTGGCAGGCTATTAATACTAATTGAATGGGTATATGTAAAGTAGCTAAAGAAATGTTTAACCTACAGCAAGTAGTTAATATGTTTTTTCTTATTGTTTTTAAGATAAGATTAAAAAGTTGACATTGAACAGACTTTGTGATCTTGAATCTATGGTCAAGTCTTTATTTTAGCAAGTATTCATTGGGAACCCACTGGAATGTTTTAAACTGTGCTTTCAAGAGTTTTATTTGGAAGAGATTGAGCTTTAAAATTGAGTGCATATACTTAGGGAGAATGCAGTGTATGGGAAGGTAAAATGTTAAGGTTTGCAGCTTTAAGGTAGTGGCAAAAGTAAAGGAAATATACCAGGGATGGTATCTTTCAGAGGGAGGATTGATATATTTGGGAGTAAGGAAAAGAAGTAAACAACTTAGCCAAAGTTATTATGATGATAATGATATAATTAAAAGCAATAGAGACTGAAATGGAAAGTATATTTAATACCTTAGTAATGAATGTAACATAAAAAGACATCAAGTGGAATGCTGGCTAATATTTCTAAAAGAGATAAGCACTGGGGAGACCGTGGAGAAACCAGAACCCTTGTATACTGTCAGTGGGAATGTAAAATGGTAAAGCAGTTATATAAAACTGTATGGACATTTCTCAAAAAATCAAAACTAGAACTACCAACTGATCCAGCAAGCCCACTTCTGACTATATATCCCAAAGAATCAGAATCACAATCTCTAAGAGTTATCTACATGCTCAGGTTCATTGCAGCATCATTCTCAATAGCCAAGCTGGAGAAACAACCCAAAGTACCCATTGACAAATGGATAAATTAAAAAAAAAAAAATGCACAATGGCTATGACTCAGCCTTAAAAAATGAAGAAAATCCTACCACTTGTGACAACACAGAGGATGTTGTCATCCTTATGCTAAGTAAAAGGAGTCAGTTACTGAAGGACAAATAGCACATGAATTCACCTCCATGAGTCATCTAAAACAGTCAGACTCAGGGAAGCAGAGAATACTTGTGATTGTCAAGGGCTCAGAGTAGGGGAAATGAGATGCTGTTATTCAGTGGGTGTCAAGTTTTGATTATGCAAGATGAACAAGTTCTAGAAACTTGCTGTACAACATAGGGCCTGTAGTTAACAATATAGTGATGCCATTTCAGAGTTTATTGCTGCTGCTGCTGCTGCTGCTGCTAAGTCACTTCAGTTGTGTCCAACTCTGTGCGACCCCATAGACGGCAGCCCACCAGGCCCCCCCGTCCCTAGGATTCTCCAGGCAATAGTACTGGAATGGGTTGCCATTGCCTTCTCCTCAGAGTTTATTAAGAGGGGTTAATTTCATGGTAAGTGTTCTGACCACAAAACACAGAAGCAATGCGTGTATACAGAATCTAGAAAGATGATGCAGATGAATCTATTTGTAAAATAGAAATAGAGATGCAGGCAAAGAGAATGGACATGCGAACACAGGGCAGGAAGGGAATTGTGGGACAAATCGAGAGTAGCATTGACATATATAAACTGCCATGTGTAAAATAGATATTAATGGGAAGCTGCTGTATATCACAGGGAGCTCAGCTTGGTGCATTGTGATGACCTCGGGGGGTGGGAGGGAGGCTCACGAGGGAGGGGATATATGTATACATGTAATTGATTCACTTTGTTGTATAGCAGAAGCTAACACAACATTGTAAAGCAATTACACTCCAATAGTTAAAAGCAACAACAACAACATGCTATACACCTTAAATAAAAACGCAGAAACAAAATAAAACACCAAAGGACAAAACAGGTTCTGGGAGGTGTTGGATACGTCTGCTATAATGATTGTGGAAATGATATCATGGGTATATGCTTTATGTTCCAACTCATCAAATTGTAAGGATTAAATATGTGCAGTTCTTTTTATATAAATCATACTTCAATATAGCTCTTCTAAAAAATGAATGAACAGAAGACATATTTCAGACATGTGCAAGAAGCACTGCAGAGTCAAGAAGAGAAAGTGGGATAAAGTGAAGTGAAGTGAAGTGAAGTCGCTCAGTCGTGTCTGACTCTTTGCGACCCCATGGACGGTAACTACCAGGGGATAAAGTTAACTGAGACTTTTTTTTTTTTTTAAGCAGGGGACAGCATGAGTATGTTTTTTGACTGTGAGGTATTAATAGTGGAGAGGATGTGATAGAATTAGAAGGCATCCTTTTCCTGAATGAAAAAAACCCAAATTCCCATTCATAATACTTTTTAGTATCAATAGACATATTGACTTTCTATTGGCTTAAAACAACACAGTTGATTACCTTATAGTTCTGGAGTCAGACATCTAAGATGGGTTAGAAGGCTACATTTTTTGCTTAAGGCTCTAAGGGAAAAGCTTTCACTTACCGCTCCTTTTTAATAATGATATGCAAATATTTTGCACCTTCAGTAATTTGAAAATAATCATTAGCTTTAACAAAGTAATCTACCTACTTTGTTAATGAAACCATCTTATAATTGCTATTTAAATTCGACTATTCATTATAATATATCATAGAGAGTGATTCTTGTTGAAAGGAGGGCTGCAGATTAAGTTTGCTTGTATGATTTATTTCTTCATATGTACAACAGGTTTTATTTTTAGCATTTTGTGTTAAAACAAAATGGGGGCACACAAACTGAGTAAATAACTTGAAATTTAGAAGACTTAGTTATTTTTAAAAGCATTTCTAATTACTTTTTTTTTCTCCATATAAAGTTAAGACAAAAAGCACATTGCCAAACCAGTGGAGAACACTTTACCTTGGCTCATAGCATTTAAAAGTATGTCTGCTTGTTCACATCCATGTTTGAAGGTAGAGATATGTTTTCTAAGCTCATCTGAAAATGTATTCTGTGTAATAATTTCTTTGATTTTAAGAGTCTAACATTTTAAAGCTAGAAACAGAAGAGTAAACAAACACATAGATCAAGCATAGAGACAAGGGAACACAGTGTTAGGAAACTGACCATTTACATGATACTCTCCTAGGTTGTAAGCAGTATCGTGGGTATTTTATGTTTTCTTTTAATTTTCACACTAATCCCTGAAATAACTTTTTAGATCTCCCTCCCTAAAATAGGTATTCGAGAAAGTTAATAACCTGCTTATAACATAATACTCTAAATGCTCACTCAAAACTCAACATTATGTGGCCCTTAGCACAATATTCTATTTTTTATTAGTAAAATAATTACTACATGGATAATTTTAAGCTAATGAAAACAATAAAGAAAGCAAAGTGATTTGGCTGTCTGGAACTAGGCTAGGTATAAGTATTCAAATTATAATAATTCTATAAGGTTACCACAGAGAGACAACCAAATTTAACTTTTGGTGTGTTTTCATCCTATATTTTTACTGGGCATATATTGCACAATTGAGATTATGTGTTTCTAAAAACTCTTACTTTTAAAAATATTATGTTTTAAACACTTCTATTATTATTACATTTTTATAGTAGTTGTATTTAATAAGTATATTCAATTTAATCAGGTCACATGCTCTCCCATAAAGTATAAGAAGGTAAAATGATAGAAAGGGGCTTCCACAATGGCTCAGTGAGTCAAGAATCTGCCTGCAATGCAGGAAACACAGGAGACACGGGTTCAATCCCTGGTCGGGGAAGACCTCCTAGAGAAGGAAATGATAACCCACTCCAGTATTCTTGGCTGGGAAATCTCATGGACAGAGGATCGTGGCAGGCTACAGTCCAGAGGGTTGCAAAGACTCAGACATGACTGAGAGAGACGAAAATGATAGAAACTATACTATATGAAATAAAATTGCATGCAAATTATATGTTAATGTTGCTATAGCAACACTTTTATTAATATAATTTTATGAGTTGCATGGTGTTAAGTTGAGACTGAGAATGTTTTACTTCTTCCTTCAGAAATAATCCTGAAAATTATCCTCTGGAAAAATTTCAAACTAAAGGATACTAATAAACATTTATAATCTTCAGACTATGTTGTAATAGTAGTGGCATATGTGCTTCATTTTGGAAACTTCATGTTGTACATATCAAAACATAACTGCAAAACCAATACAATACTGTAAAGTAATTAACCTCCACGGAGAAGGCAATGGCACCCCACTCCAGTACTCTTGCCTGGAAAATCCCATGGACGGAGGAGCCTGGTGGGCTGCAGTCCATGGGGTCTCTGAGAGTCGGACACGACTCAGTGACTTCACTTTCACTTTTCACTTTCAAGCATTGGAGAAGGCAATGACAACCCACTCCAGTGTTCTTGCCTGGAGAATCCCAGGGACGGGGGAGCCTGGTGGGCTGCCGTCTATGGGGTCGCACAGAGTCGGACACGACTGAAGCGACTTAGCAGCAGCAGCAGCAGCAATTAACCTCCAATTAAAATAAATAAATTTATATTAAAAAAAGAATGTGAAAATGAAAAAAAATCAAAATATAACTGCACAGCTTTTTTGCAATAGTGACATTGCATATGCCAATGCATTTAAATTTTTGCTGATTAAAAATAAAATGCTGGGCTTTTCATTATTTATTGGCTTATCATGAAAGTCAAATTTATTGGCTTCCTGTTGAAACGAATACTGTTAGAGAGGAAGATTTTATTGCAATAATTTTGTTTGAGCCATTTACCTTTCAGAAAGGCACAAATCAACATTGTTGGGGCTAATGGTTATTGATTTGGAAATAATTCTAACAAGTATGGTTCTTTAAATTCAAGTAAAGGTTTGGCCAACTTAGCTGTTGTACAGCGTTGCTCATCGCCTGAATCTCTTTTTGTACTTTATCTGGTTTACAGTTCATATTTCCAGTACAAAGGTGAAATGTTAAAATGTTAATCTTTTTCATACTATACACTTATGCCTTATTAAGCATGTTGTTGCTGATTCATGATAGAGAAGTTGCTGTTATTTGCAAGTTAAAGATACAAACTTCTTTGATAAAAGTAATTTGACCCTCACTTTCTCAGCTCTATCTAACACACTGTCATATTTCTCAATTGTTTAAATAAATTGGTTACTGGAAATTGATCGAAGATGTAAAAGCCTTATTCAGTTATTTTTAGGACCTGTTTTAGGCTTATTTTGAGATAATATATGTTTATTTGCTAACATCTATTAAATTTTAAAGTCATTGTTATTGCCTTGATACTGTTAATTCACTGAAGTTCACAAACTTTTCATGCCATTAAGAATTTCTTCCATCTAAGTTTTAAAATTATTTTATGTGTGTGAAAACTATTCTATAACACATCTGATTCATATAACTCATATTCTTTTTCTGACCTTCAAGCTATCACCTTGCTGCTCCTTATTTTAAACTTTTTTCTTTCCCATTCTAAGATACTTTTCTCAATATTTTCCTCCATGACCTGATACAGTTATGTGAACTGTCAGTTCTGTTTGTGTTTCCCTTTCATCTGATTTTTATTTTATTATTGCAATTCTAGTCCCCTTGAAGTCCTCCCTTCTCCCATCCATCTTCCCCTTAATCACATCTGTTTCTCTCTCTGGCTTCTTTTCTCCCAGGAGTCCTCTTTTAAAGAGTCCGTGTCATCTTGCATACTTCTTTGATACTGCTGGCACAGTACTGAAATTTACTTCTTACATTAGAAAGAAACACCCTGTCTAAGGATGACTTTCTAAAGCTAACATCCTTGAAGCTTCTGGATTTAGTTTTTCTTGATCTGTGACATATTATACAACTCCTCTATTATCTTCACATGGCGAATCTTTAAGTTCTAAAAAGACTAGATGCTTACAGATATTTCTACTGCACATGCTGTAGCCATTCCTTTCTCATATGGATAGCAAGAAGGTAGTCTATTTTGCAGATTTTGTAGAACAAATTTTCTCTCAAGCATTTCTTAGTGGTGCAGACTTGGCATGTTATCATAAGCCATTGAATGGTTCCTTGACAATCTGAATTAAAAATATGTGTGACTCTCTTAAGTCCCTATAATAATGTATTTTTTACTGAGGTATAATTAGCATATAACATTATATTGACTTCAGGTATACAACAGCATGATTCACCTGGATAAGTCCAGTTAACCCCCAATGCATACATAATTGCATTTTTCTTTCTTGTGTAGAGGACTTTTAAAATGTACTCTCTTAGCAACTTTTAAATATATGATACAGTTGTGGTGGCATTAGTGGTAAAGAACCTGCTTGTCAATTCGGATATGTAAGAGATGTGAGTTTGATTCCTGGGTTGGGAAGACCCACTGGAGGAGGAAATGGCAACCCACTCCATAATTCTTGCCTGGAGAATCCCATGGACAGAGGAGCCTGATGTGCTACAGTCCAGGGGGTTGCAAAGAGTTGGCACAGCTGAAGTGACTTAGCTTGTATGAAGACATTCTAAATTATAGTCACCGTGCTCTGCATTATTTCCTTCAGACTTATTTATTTTATAATTGGAAATGTGTACCTTTTGACTTCCCTCTCTCATTTTGCCCCGAATCATCCAGCCCTCTAGAAATTATCAGCCTATTTTCTGTATCTATGAGTTTGGCTTTGTTTGTCTTTTACATTTCACATATAAGTGAAATCACATATGACACTTGTCTTCCTCTACCTTCAGAGTTATCCATATTGTTTCAAATGACAAGATTTTATTCTTTTTTATGGCTGAATAATATCCCATTGCATGTCTGTTTTGTGTCTTCTTTATCCAGTCATCTATTGATGGATACTTAGAACAACAGGGAAAGGACTGTCTTCAATGTGTGGGGTTGGGAAAACTGGATAGTCACATACAAAAGAAAGTCATACTATACATAAAAATTAACTCAAATGGAGTAAAGATTTGAATGTAAGACCTCTAATAATATAATTCTGACAATATTGATCCCCTACTCTCCCTGACTATATTGTTTTCATACAAGAACTCTGCCTCCCAAATGCTCTTCTGCCAACATCAGGTTGTTTTCTAAGCTATGGTATCTCTGAATGGATATAGAAAGACTAGGAAATGGCAGTACTTATGATTTTGAGTGACTAGAAAATAATAACCATTAATGTATTTTGTGTTGACCTCAATACTTTGGCTGTGTAACAGCACATTCCAGAATACATTGAATATCTATAGCACAATTTAAGATCAAGTTTAAAACTCAAGTATGTTATATGTATGCAAGTTGTCTTTCATGGATAAAGGCAGGAGCTGCATTTTGTAAAATCTGTAATACACTGGATTTATTTATCTGGATTTATAATCCAAACTATACATTTCACTATACCTACTTAAAAAATGAAAATGCTGTATGTGGTATGCTTACCAACTAAGAAGCTAAATATAACAATATTCAGGATGCAGATCTATAAAAGGACAGGTTGTGAGCAACACTGAAACTAGGTTAACACAAACAGACTCCACATTGTTCAAAATTGGATGACAGCAATACAAATTAATAAAATTATTTTTAGAGACAGATGAAAACTGCCATAATAATAATAAATAAATAAAACCTTTATGTCTGGCACAAGTGGTAGGAGCTGTACGAGCATATGATTTGTTTCTTGGTTGGAAAATTGAAAGCAATACATGAATTCAAAAGTTTGACAAATTCATTCATGAATAGGAAAATATCAAGACAATATTTCATTCTTTTTTAATGATTTTATCTTTAAAATGTTTTAAGTTACATTGTATTGGATGCATAAATATAAAGTATAAATAAAACTTAAGTTCAAAGAATTGCAATATTTTTCTTGTCAACTTACCAAATATGTAAAGGTACGATAATTTTTTGCATGGTAAGAGTCATTGGTCTATCTGATGACAGTTCATAATATTTATGGAGGGAAAGTTTTACGCTATTATATAGATAGATTTAAGTATTTATAATCTTTGGCCAATGCTCTGTCTGACTTTAGGATAAATGAATAAACAGAGAACTCAAGTCAAGGCAGTGAATTTAGATGCCTTAGCAAAATGCTGGTCTTACTACAGAAATGTGGAATAATTTGTTGTTTTTGTTGATGACAGTGAATAGAAACAAACATTCCCATTGTAAAAGGGAAAAATTCAGCCTTCAGAAATGAAGAGGTCAACCCCCATACAACCGTATGAAGCAACATTTAACCCACTGTGACTAGATTTGGTACTCTAAGGACACCCCATCCAGGGTCATGATGCCTCAGATCCCACACTTCAGGGAGCTGGAACTGGCCAAAGCGTAAAGAATTGCTCATCTGAAAAGCCAATATGATGGGCTAGTGGTCTAGAAAATCTCCTTCTCTCCCTTTCAGAGAGAAGACAATAGAAATGTGTTGCTTACCTGAGCCACAGTTGAAAATTGGTCACTTTTCCAAAGCCAGATTAAAAATCTCTAATGAATGTTTCAAACCACAAAGTAATACATTAAAACAGGGTAATGCTCTAGTATTTTAAGTTTTTCTATGAAAGTTAGTTTTTACAAATGATGTATGTCAAAAAGATTTTTAATATCGAAAGCTATTTGTCAAAAATTGCAAACCTAAAGTACAAGCTTAACTAAAAATACTCAAAACGCTCTTTAAGTTTTGAATGAGTTTCAAGAATTTAAATTAATTCTTTCCCACTTCTCCAGCACTGGACTTCAGCTCTTATTTCTGAAGACTAGACTTAGAATATGTGATATTTATGGTGGGATATAAATCACTCATAAATTCTAGAAATCCTACAGGTGCTCTGGTTTTCACTGTTTCTAGTCACCGATCATATCGGGGAATGTTTATAATGGATTTGCAGCGTGTGTTCTGAATGTGTCATTTTTCATGTTGATTCCTCTACAGCAGGTGTCATTTTTCAGTGACAGTTAATTTTATGGTTTCTGAAGGTTTAAATAATTTAATAATATAGAATCTAATTTTCTGGTGTCTTTTCTGAGATTCATAAAGAATCTGAGCAATATGACCTTTCCAGCTATAGATTATTTAATATATTCAAAATGTATCCATCTCTATACTGACAATCACTTGTTAACTTGATTCAGAGAAGAGAAAAAGCACAGAGTCACTTATATCACCTGGTCACAGTTAAGGTTCGCTGCACACTTTGTCTAGTTAATTCTGAGATTACCCCATGGGTTAAGCACCACTATGATTTTCACTGTGCAGATTAGAAGGCTCAGATGTAAACATGTTAACTAACTCACCCCAGGCCACAGGAATTGTTAGGGCTGAGTCTTAAATCCTGTCATCTGATAAGATCTCAGGGCTACCTTGGGAAATGTGGACAGGAAAATGGGTACTAGATAGATAACTCATTAAGTAGTCAGAAAGAGATAAAGGGCAAAATGATTTTTTAAATTGGAAAGAATAAGGAAATCATGTAGAAAACATCCATGAAAAAAAAACTAATGAGTAACAAAAATAGGAACTGGGACTTTATGGAATTTAACATTGGGGACATTATGTTAAACAATGCATTGTCATGACCACTTTTGACTGTTTCACAAACTGTACCTTGTGCATTTTTCAGATAAGGAAACTGAAGTTCAGGGAAGTTTGAGAACTCTGACTGTATCGATACTACAGCCGGGATTAAACCTACATACTGTGGGACTGACATATACGCACTGCTATATATAAAATAGATAGCTAATAAGAACCCATGGTATAGCACAGGAAACTCTATTCAATATTCTCTAATGACCTATATGGGAATAGAATGCTTTAAAGAGTGGATATATATATATATATATATGTGTATATGTATAATATATATAACTGATTCACTTTTCTGTCTATCAGAAACTAACACAGCATTGTAAATCAACTATTTCAATTAAAAGTAATTACAAAACCCTATATATTGTGTTAGCAACTATATGTCTATAAAAAGTTCTCAAATATTATGCATTTTTAAAAAGAGTGTAATAGCTATTGTTTGTAAGTCTGAGTAACATATCTTATAGTTGATTCTTACTTTTTAAAAATTTCACTACTTTGGACTCAGAATTGGTGATTATGATGGTAGTACTTTCTTTTCTTGAAACTAATTTAATTCTGTGTGTGTTTGAAGATTCAGTTTAATTACCATTGTGTGGAATTTTGGATTAATCTGATACTTCATGCTCAGAAATGACATCTAATGTTAGCTCAAGTTTTAGAAACAACTTTTTAAAATTATTAAATCTTTTGTCTTTTAAAGAATCAATACTTTTTTCCTGAATGGCTTTAGCATTTGCCTTATAATGGAATTCCATATTTTATTATATTTAAGCAAGCTAGAAACATCTCTCATCTTGATTATTGGAAAACTGAACCTTTTTATGATTGTAAATCTTGCAGTATCTAAGATGCTAAAGATGACATTACTTAAAAAAATGTTCTACATATTTATATCAGCACCTTAGATTTTACTCTCTTTAACACTTCACATGGTTCAAACCTAAAAGTCAAGATACCATTGAATAAATAAGAAGCTAAGCGTTTAGGTGGTTTATTTCTCCAATTATGAAATCTAAAGTTATCTGCGTTATTTTTGACATAAAAACCAAAACAAGGAGACAAATTAGGCATATATTCTGAAAATTTGTGTTCTCCAAATTCACACAAACCACATACACACACAAACTTTTGTTTTGGGTCTCATTATGTTTATTAAATCATAAAGGCAAGGACATAAAAATTTACAAAATTTTAGATAAATGCTGTCATAAGCAATTTATATTTTTTTTAAATGAAGTAATGTGCATATTCTGATTTAAATGAAGAACAAGTTGTTTTTGCAGTTAACACGTGAAGACATAATAAATATGTGTATATTTTAAAAAATGTCTGAGAACCATTATATTACTATTCAAAAGTTTTATATGAATATTCTAATAACTATTACCTTTATAGTTTAGTGTATAAAATGATAACCAAATTACACAGTAAGAAAATTCTTGTTGAAGGAATTTTTTAAGCTAATACTCATGTTTTAAAAATATTTTCATGACACTTACCATCAAAGTGATAGTTGTTCAGTCCTGTCCGACTCTTTGCAAACCCATGGACTCTACAGTGCCTGGAGATTTCTCCAGGCCAGAATACTGGAGTTGGTAGCCTATCCCTTCTCCAGTGGGTGTTCCAATCCAGGAAGCAAGCCAGGGTCTTCTGCATTGCAGGTGGATTCCTTACCAACTGAGCTATCAGGGAAGCCCCCACTTACTGTGACTTCCCATTCTTTCTAATATTTTCCAGTTATAATATTTAAATAAATGTTATTTAAAGTGCCAATATTCACATAACCACATTGCTATACTTTATTCTTAAGTTCTTAAATAACAAACAATATATTAAGGTAAAATTATAGACCACTATAAATAAGTATATATGTATATTGAAAGCCTCTTTATCTACCCTTATTATGTGACTAATACTCATGTTTTAAAAATATTTTCATGACACTTACCATCAAAGTGATAGTTGTTCAGTCCTGTCCGACTCTTTGCAAACCCATGGACTCTACAGTGCCTGGAGATTTCTCCAGGCCAGAATACTGGAGTTGGTAGCCTATCCCTTCTCCAGTGGGTGTTCCAATCCAGGAAGCAAGCCAGGGTCTTCTGCATTGCAGGTGGATTCCTTACCAACTGAGCTATCAGGGAAGCCCCCACTTACTGTGACTTCCCATTCTTTCTAATATTTTCCAGTTATAATATTTAAATAAATGTTATTTAAAGTGCCAATATTCACATAACCACATTGCTATACTTTATTCTTAAGTTCTTAAATAACAAACAATATATTAAGGTAAAATTATAGACCACTATAAATAAGTATATATGTATATTGAAAGCCTCTTTATCTACCCTTATTATGTGCCTCAGTTGGTAAAGGATCTGCCTGCAATATAGGCGACCTGGGTTCCAACTCTGGGTTGGTAAGATCCCCTGGAGAAGGAAATGGCAACCCACTCCAGTATACGTCCCTGGAAAATCCCATGAGCAGAGGAGCCTGGCAGGCTACAGTCCATGACATCAAAAAGAGTTGGCCACAACTTAGCTACTAAAGCACCACCACCAGAAGAAATTCTGGTTTCATGTTTTATATGTATATATTATATTCAGAGTGGGGAAAAAGTAAAGACAAAAATGTCTTTCCTTATGGATCCTACATTCTATTAAGGGTAACCAGTGGGTCTTCCTCAGTGGCTCAACGGTAAAGAATCCACCTACAACATAGGAGCCGCAGGAGATGTGGGTTCAGTCCCTGGTTTTGCAATATCACCTGGAGGAGGGCATGGCAACCCACTTCAGTGTCCTTGCCTAGAGAATCCCATGGATAGAGGTGCCTGGTGGGCTTCAGTCCATAGAGTCCCAAGGAGTCAGACATGACTGAAATGAATTAACATGCACACATGCACAGTAACCAATGAGTAAATCAGTTCAGTCGTTCAGTCATGTCCGACTCTCTGACCACATGGACTGCAGTATGCCAAGCTTCCCTGTCCATCACTAACTCCAAGAACTTGCTCAAACTTATGTCCATTGAGTCAGTGATGCCATCCAAAAATCTCATCCTCTGTCATCACCTTCTCCTCCTGCCTTCAATCTTTCCCAGCATCAGGGTCTTTTCCAGTGAGTCAGTTCTTTGCATCAGGTGGCCAAAGTATTGCAGCTTCAGCTTCAATATCAGTTCTTATTAAGGATTGATTTCCTTTAGGATTGACTGGTTTGATCTGCTTGCAGTCCAAGGAACTCTCAAGAGCCTTCTCCAACACCACAGTTCAAAAGCACCAATTCTTCAGCGCTTAGCTTTCTTTATGGTCCAGCTCTCACATATGTACATGACTACTGGAAAGACCGTAACTTTGACTAGATGGACTTTTGTTGAGACAGTAATGTCTCTGCTTTTTAATACTCTGTCTAGGTTTGTCATAGCTTTTCTTCTACGGAGCAAGCATCTTTTATTTCATGACTTTAGTCACCACCTGCAGTGATTTCGGAGCCCAAGAAAGTAAAGAGTGTCACTGTTTCCATGGTTTTCCCATCTATTTGCCATGAAATAATGGGACCAGATGCCATGATCTTAGTTTTTTGAATGTTGAGTTTAAAGCCAGCTTTTTCACTCTTCTCTTTCACTTTTATCAAGAGGCTCTTTAGTTCCTCTTCACTTTCTGCCATAAGTGGTGTCATCTGAGGTTATTGATATTTCTCCTGGAAATCTTGATTCCAACTTGTGCTTCATCCAGCCTGGTATTTCACATGATGTACTCTGCATATAAGTTAAATAAGTGAAGTCGTTCAGTCATCTGACTCTTTGCAACCCCACGGACTGTAGCCTACCAGGCTTCTCTGTCCATGGGGTTTTCCAGGCAAGAGTACTGGAGTGGGTTGCCATTTCCTTCTCCAGGGGATCTTCCCAATCCAGGGTTGGAACCCAGGCCTCCTGCATTGCAAGCAGATGCTTTACCCTCTGAGTCACCAGGGAAGCTCATAAGTTAAATAAGCAGGGTGCTAACATTCAGTCGTGATGTATGTCTTTATCAGTTTTGGAACAGTCTGTTTTTACATGTACAATTCTAACTGTTGCTTCTTGACCTACATACAAGGAGGCAGGTAAGGTGGTGTGGTATTCCCATGTCTTTAAGAATATTCCCAAGTTTGTTGTGATCCACACAGTCAAAGGCTTTGGCCTAGTCAATAAAGCAGAAGTAGATATTTCTCTGGAACTCTTGCTTTTTCAATGATCCAGCGGATGTTTGCAATTTGATCTCTGGATTCTCTGCCTTTTCTAAATCCAGCCTGAATATCTGGAAGTTCTTCTTTTACATGCTGTTATAGCCTAGCTTGNTCCACACAGTCAAAGGCTTTGGCCTAGTCAATAAAGCAGAAGTAGATATTTCTCTGGAACTCTTGCTTTTTCAATGATCCAGCGGATGTTTGCAATTTGATCTCTGGATTCTCTGCCTTTTCTAAATCCAGCCTGAATATTTGGAAGTTCTTCTTTTACATGCTGTTATAGCCTAGCTTGGAGAATTTTTAGCATCAATTTACTAGCGTGTGAGATGAATGCAACTGTATGGTAGTTTGAATATTTTTGACATTGCTTTTTGTTGAGATTGGAATGAAAACTGACCCTTTCCAGTACTGTGGCCCCTGCTGAGTTTTCCAAATGTGATGGCATATTGAATGCAGCATCATCATTTAGGATTTGAGATAGCTCAGCTGGAATTCCATCACCTCCACTAGCTTTGTTCGTAGTGATGTTTTCTAAGGCCCACTTGACTTCGCACTCCAGGATGTCTGGCTCTAGGTGAGTAGTCACACCATCGTGGTTATCTGGGTCATTAAAATCTTTTTTGTATAGCTCTTCTGTGTATTCTTGCCACCTCTTCTTAATATCTTCTGCTTCTGTTAGATCCACTCCATTTCTGTCTTTTATTGTGCCCATTTTTGCATGAAATATTTTCTAGAAGAGATCTCTAGTTTTCTCCATTCTGTTGTTTTCCTCTATTTCTTTGCATTGATAACTTAGGAAGACTTTCTTATCTCTCCTTGAGATTCTTTGGAACTCTGCATTCAGATGGATATATCTTCCTTGCTCAAGGACTGAATCTAGGCCACCTGCACTGGGAGTGCAAAATCTTAGGCATGGGACCACCAGTGAGTAAAGGGGTATGTTCATATTATTTTATGGTAATAGGTTTTGTAGAGGAAAAATATGGCAGGTAAAGTGGATAGGGTGTGTATGTGTGTGTGTGTTGGAGTCAGGTTTTGAAATTTAACTGGATGGTCAGAAAAGAATTCATTAAGAAATCATATAGAAATTGAAGAAGTTTTATATCATACCTCAAATTTGTTCTTAGAGATATATTAGTTAACTTACTGGAAACCATATTCATTAATCTAGCCACACATGATAATCTACCCAAAGTAAGTATTACTTGTATATACATTTATATAGTGATGCATGTCAATTGTTTCTCAATAAAAATGGAGAAAAAAGTGGAGAGAAGTTTGGGATGTATATCAATTGCTTATTATTTTCAAGAAGTAAATATTTGTTTTCATCTCACAGTTTGAATGTAGTAGTGTTTTGTAAAGTTGGGTGTTTTTAGAAAATGTGTGCTGACCCCAATATGGCATTAAAATTCAGTATATCATCAAAATAAGTAAAGTCTTATCTCAATAGCCTACATAGTTTTGCTTGTGTTACACCTCCAAGCATCTTTCTGATGCAATTCATCTTTTAGGTCCTGTCAAGCTTGACTTTCAGATGTCTTATTCTCATGCTAAATATCAATGTTCTGCTAGAAATCTCTTTGTGACCCACACTTTTATATGAATAGAAATGTCAAGAAAACATTAGAATTCTAGTTATTTCTCACAAGAATTTTGAAAATAAAATATAAACATTACTCAAGAATATTTAAAGTATTGTGAAAATCTTGCAGGCTGTTGTGATAGTCACAATGCACAGAAACATCAAATGGGGCAGATCAGTCTATAAGAATCCTAAAGAGACTGTAGAAAGTTTTCTGTGAGGATCAGTTGAGAGTATGAGAACTTTTGCAGAAAGTTCAAAGACTTTCTGCAAAATACAAAGACTACAGAATATGGGCATAATGATTTTAGGCATCATGATATCTTAATGATTAGAACATGCCCTTTATGGTGTGGGGAGTCTAAACAGAACAAAATGATATTTATTTATATAATCACATATGCAACTCATTTCAAGAAATAAAGGTCAAATTTATACCTATACCATAGAGAATCAGTTACTTTTCATAAATATCATATATTATTATAGTCATATGATCTTCTCTAGTCTGACATATATACATATACACATATATATGTATACATATATGAGTGAATATGAATCCTCAGTTAGTCAGTTATATATGATTCTTTGTGACACCATTAGAATGTAGACTCCTCTGTCCAAATAATTTTCCAGACAAGAATACTGGAGTCGGTTGCAATTTCCTCCTCTAGGGCATCTTCCATACCCAGGGGTTGAACCTGTGCCCCTTGAGTTTCCTGCACTGGCAGGCAGATTCTTTACCGCTACACCCACTGTAAGGCCCTGTATATATACATTAATGATATGTTTCTACACAAGATTGAATCAAATCAAGTATAGGTTCATTTTCAGTATCACCTAAAACATACATCTTCAACAGTTAATCCATCATAGATGGTTGAAAGAATCTGCTAAAAATCAGGGTTTCCCTAAAAGTCTCATTGCCCTTCATACCGCTTCTTGTTCAAGTACCCTTTACTATAAGGAAAAAAAATCTTGTTCAAGTACCCTTTACCATAGACTGCTCAGTACTATAATATTTCAATTGCATCTAGTCCAAAAAATAAGACATATTTGATGTAAAAACTCACAACTGTTAGGAGTGCATATGAAAGAAATCTAGTAATTAGCAGTTTATTGGATTGCAATATAAATTTTAAAAAAATTTTAATTGCAGTTAGCCTTAGGTGAAAGGTCCGTGCAGTTGTCAGTAGAATAGCTGGTACCAAGATGATATTTGTGTCATCCTTTTCCTACTAAGTGATAATCATGCAACTATTCTATTTGCTAACGTCTCAAGGGCAGGACACTATTCCCTTCTCACTCAAGAGGTTGCACCAAAAAGCTTCTTCTGACCTCTTTTTGGTAACTAAAATTGAAACCTTTAGGTGGTTGAATAACTAAAATTCCTCTGCAAATATGTCTTTTGCTAAAATCGTTGTTCTAGCTTGGTAGTCTATAAAATCTCAACTAGGGAAGGCAATGGCACCCCACCCCAGTACTCTTGCCTGGAAAATCCAATGGACGGAGTAGCCTGGTGGGCTGCAGTCCATGGGGTCGCTAACAGTCGGACAGACTGAGCGACTTCACTTTCACTTTTCTCTTTCATGCACTGGAGAAGGAAATGGCAACCCACTCCAGTATTCTTGCCTGGAGAATCCCAGGGATGGGGGAGCCTGGTGGGCTGCTGTCTATGGGGTCACACAGAGTTGGACACGACTGAAGTGACTTAGTAGCAGCATCGTTGCTGGACCTTTGAATGAGATTGCTGCTGTTACCTGGGTGACAGGACTTATGATGTTTCACTGTTAAAGAATAATAATAATTTGGCTACCAAAATGATGGTTTGATGATCTTTTCTACAATTGGAGGGCCAAACTGGCTATTTTTCTGAACAGAAATTTGTCAAAACCTAACACTTCATTGAAATTGTGTGGTAATTCATATGTTGCTTCCCTGGTGGCTCAGTGGTAAAGAATCCTCCTGTCAATTCAGGAGACATGGGTTGGATCCCTGGGTTGGGAAGATCCCCTGGAGAAGGAAATGAGAGTCCACTCCAGTATTCTTGCCTGGGACATCCCACAGACAGTGGAGCCTGGTGGGCTACAGTCTATGGGGTCACAAGAGAGTTGGACATGACTTAGCAATTAAACACTAATAACAATGATTCATTTGTTAACTAGAAATAGTTGATCAGTTTGGTTAATCTAGGATTACAAATGGATAACACCATTTTATTTTATCCTGCTTTCATGTGGAAGGGCTTCCCTGTGTCTCAGATGATAAGGAATCTGCCTGCATACAGGAGACAGGAGTTCAATCCCTGGGTCGAGAAGATCCCTTGGAAAAGGAAATCGTAACTCTCTCCAGCACTCTTGCCTGGAGAATCTCATGGACAGAGGAGCCTGGCTGGCCACAGTCCATGGGGTTGCAAAGAGTCAGACACGACAGAGTGACTAACACTTCCACTCTCATGTGGAAGGTGAAAAGTCTGATCTAACTGCATGTGCTACTAAAGCTTTTGTTTTCTCTTTGGGAAGTCAGTTACTGCATCCTTCCAAGCCCTGATAATCTCTAACCTTTCTCACACATGTCTTATACACCTGTTCAGGATGTACAGTTAGGGCTGGTAACACAAAGACTGTTGAGTGAGTGTGACATGTTGAGACAATTGAAAACATCACAGTGGCCAAATGATTGACAGAAGAGGTCAACTCCATGGATTGGGAAATTCTTAGAGTTCTGTTGTGTGCCCATCATTACTTCAAGACACTGACACATGCTTCTTCTCGAAAAGCTTTAGTTGTTAAGACATTACCACCTGCAAAGCCATCTGTGTGCTTATTGAAGCTTATTCAAGATTCATATATAGATTCATTATAAAAGTTTACTTTGGCCCCCAAATTTGGTTTGCTTGCAAACTCATTATACAAACACAGCTGATATTTGTAAAACCTCTCAAGAGAGACAGCTTATTTCAGAAGTCAGAATGCTTTCAAGTGACATTTGCATATTGACCTGGAAAATTTTTTTCTAATTAGGCAATTTTTTTTTCTTGTAGCTCGCAATTTGCTTATACCCCAGTACTTTGCATTAACTTTCTGTTTTTTGTGACCATTGTTCTCTTTTCTAGTTTCTTTGGAGCCTAAAATGTGTGTGTGTAAATGTATGTATACACATACTTTTTAAGATTTAAGGCTCATAGAGGGAAAATATGAAAATCTGTGTTTTATGTGTATGTGTGTGTAGGGTTTGCCATCTTTGTTTGCTTAGCATCAGATATCAAAATTTCATAAAAGCTATTTCTACATACAGTTTTATTTCAAATTTCATTCATAATGATAAAATATTTTTGAAGCTACGTTTGGATGAAATAGTCATAAGTACTTATATTACTAATCTTCAAACTCAATTTTAAATATTGGTAAACACATTGTTATAACCAATGATTTAAACTTAAATTTCATATAAATTTTATATTTCATCTCTTTGGAACAAAAGTAATCAAAAGCAACATTCTGGGTTTAATTGTCTCTATTAATTCAATAAGAAATTGGTGAGTATGTAATGACTGAATTTTTATTTCTGAAAATTAGTTTCAGTTTTGAGATGAATTTTAACTTTTTAAATGTAATGCTGTCAAAACATGGTTTTATTCCTCTTTTCCTTTGATCATAAAGGAACTCAAGTAATTAGAATTTCCTAATATTTGAAGTTTCACTAAAGGATGGATGTTGATTTTAAAATTTGCTCTTTTTCTTAGACGAGCTAAATAGCCCCTAGCTTACAGATGGGTACTACCATGGAAAATATAGAATAATTCTAATTTTTTNCTTTGTTTGCTTAGCATCAGATATCAAAATTTCATAAAAGCTATTTCTACATACAGTTTTATTTCAAATATCCATTCATAATGATAAAATATTTTTGAAGCTATGTTTGGATGAAATAGTCATAAGCACTTATATTACTAATCTTCAAACTCAATTATAAATATTGGTAAACACATTGTTATAACCAATGATTTAAACTTAAAATTCATATAAATTTTATATTTCATCTCTTTGGAACAAAAGTAATCAAAAGCAACATTCTGGGTTTAATTGTCTCTATTAATTCAATAAGAAATTGGTGAGTATGTAATGACTGAATTTTTATTTCTGAAAATTAGTTTCAGTTTTGAGATGAATTTTAACTTTTTAAATGTAATGCTGTCAAAACATGGTTTTATTCCTCTTTTCCTTTGATCATAAAGGAACTCAAGTAATTAGAATTTCCTAATATTTGAAGTTTCACTAAAGGATGGATGTTGATTTTAAAATTTGCTCTTTTTCTTAGACGAGCTAAATAGCCCCTAGCTTACAGATGGGTACTACCATGGAAAATATAGAATAATTCTAATTTTTTCATGAGAATGCTTTAATACCAGGGTCTCAGATATTTTATAAAGAATGAAATGATATGTATTTTCAAAAAATTGATATAATTTAATTTTTCACAGAAAAAGTAGACTATCAAAGGTACATTTTGAATAAGGATACATTATGCCTTGGCTTGGGTTTGACAGAGATATAATGAGTATGTTAGAGGTACCATTTTTTCCTTGTCAAACCATAGCTGAGTTGTGAAACTACAGGATGCACAGGATCACAGGGAGGCTGATCTCACCCTCGGTCTGAAGGCTCAAGTTAAAGTAGCATAAGTATTGGCTGGCAGGTGGAAGGCAGATGAGAACCTCAGAGGGACTCACACTGGGTCTTGATCATTCTTGCCCATGTCTGTTCAGTTAGCCTCAAGTACTATTCATCCCATACCTACCACAGTCTTTCTCAAAAGAATTCCAGACAAACCACTTAGGTTAAAAAATTGAGTAACCAATAAATTGTTCACTTGCTAAGTCACGCCCGTGTCTTTGCAATCCCGTGGACTGCAGCATGCTAGGCTCCTGTGTCCTTTACTATCTCCCTGATTTGCTCAAATTCGTGTACACTGAGTTGGTGATGCTATATAGTCATCTTATCTTCTGTCAGTCCCTTCTCTTTTTGCCTTCAATCCTTCCCAGCATCAGGGTCTTTTCAAATGCATTGGATAAGTTCAGTTCTTTTTGTTGTTGTTATTTATTTTTTATTTTGTAGATTTTGGGTAGAAAAAAACAAACAAACTGAGCTATATTTAATTTTAGAATGAGTTATACTTAAGGCTTTAGTTTTTAAAGTTTTAAAGGTGACTAGTTTCATTCTAAGAGATATATGAAAAGATGCTGAATGATATTTTCAGGGAAATGCAATTAAAAGCTGCAATGATTTATTAGGATGACTCATCAAAAAAGAAAAGATAACAAATGGTGAGGACGTGGAGAAATTGGAGGATTTGTATATTGTTGGTTAAAATGATGCAGCAATTAGAGGAAAATATGAAGATTCCTCAGAAAAATTAAAAATATAACTATCATTGTATCCAGGAATCCCACTTTAGTTGTATGTCCAAAGGAAATGAAGTCAGGATTTCAAGGATCCCACGGTCATTGCAACATTATTTACAATAGCCGAGATATCAAAACAATTTATGTCCACCAACAGATGAATGGATAAAGAAAATGCAGTATTTATTTTTATATACATATGATGGAATATTATTCAATCTTAAAAAGCAAGAAGATCCTGTCATCTGGACAACATAGACAAAATTGGAAGATATTATGCTACATGAAAGGACAAATAGTGAATTTCTAGGTTGTTTTGTCACGAAGAACAGAGCAGAATATTTAGGAAGAATTTAGATAAATGTGCAAGGAAAAGGAAAATAAAAATTCACTTAAGAAAGAATGAATGTAAGATATGGGGAAGAGAATTTATATAGGGCATAAAATGTGTAA
This sequence comes from Oreotragus oreotragus, assembly GCA_006410675.1. NCBI lineage: Eukaryota > Metazoa > Chordata > Mammalia > Artiodactyla > Bovidae > Oreotragus > Oreotragus oreotragus. Next base: position 120,487 of record SJYX01002596.1, read on the forward strand.
GCTATACTAGGTGACAAAAGCAGTGAGATGTTGAGTGATATTTTAATTTTAAAAAAGAATGAGAAAATAATTGTGTATAAGAACATGATAAAATATAATATTTTGTAATCAATTTTTATCATCAACCAGCTTTTGTTTAGAGTTTTTTTTTATGGTAAATAGGTATAATATTTAAAAGAGGTGTCACTTTACATGAAAAATGCTTGTTATTGATAAGAGTTGTTTACTGCAGCTCCCATTCAAGTCATGCTGTAAGAAATGTGCAGTATAATTAACAATATTATATACACCAGTACCGAAAGTCCATAAGCAGTGTGTCAGGGGAAGAGCCTGAATACTTAGAAAACGTTGATATATTTGTTCAGTTCAGTTCAGTTCAGTTCAGTCACTCAGTTGTGTCTGACTCTTTGCGACNCCGAAAGTCCATAAGCAGTGTGTCAGGGGAAGAGCCTGAATACTTAGAAAACGTTGATATATTTATTCAGTTCAGTTCAGTTCAGTTCAGTCACTCAGTTGTGTCTGACTCTTTGCGACCCTATGAATCGCAGCACGCCAGGCCTTCCTGTCCATCACCAACTCCCGGAGTTCACTCAGACTCATGTCCATCAAGTCATCCATGCCATCCAGCCACCTCATCCTCTGTCTTCCCCTTCTCCTCCTGCCCCCAATCCCTCCCAGCATGAGAGTCTTTTCCAGTGAGTCAACTCTTCACATGAAGTGGCCAAAGTACTGGAGTTTCAGCTTTAGCATCATTCCTTCCAAAGAAATCCCAGGGCTGATCTCTTTCAGAATGGACTGGTTGGATCTCCTTGCAGTCCAGGGGACTCTCAAGAGTCTTCAACATCACAGTTCAAAAGCATCAATTCTTCAGCGCTCAGCCTTCTTCACAGCCCAACTCTCACATCCATACATGACCAGTGGGAAAACCATAACCTTGACTAGACGGACCTTAGTTGGCAAAGTAATGTCTCTGCTTTTGAATATATTTGTTAACATGATGTTTAGGACTGTGCAGTGTATTTGTGCTTAGTCGCTTAGTGGTGTCTGACTCTCTGTGGCCCCAGGGACTGTAGCCCACCAGACTCCTCTGTCTGTGGAATTTTCCAGCAAGAATACTGGAGTGGGTTGCCATTTCCTTCTCCAGGGTGTTTTCCTGACCCAGGGATCAAACCCGCATCTCTTGCGTCTCCTGCATTGGCAGGCAGATTCATTACCAATAGGGCCACCTGGGAAGCCCCCAGGCAATGTATAGGGAGGACTGAAAGTTCTTAGCCTAGGAACTAGATACCCAGTGGAGGGACTAATTGCAATTCTGCCTGATTCCAAAGGTGCTGCATTTACCACTTAGTTCTCTAAACTCAGAGAAGAAACTTATGTTTTACACTATACATTTCATCCAGGTATCTTTCAATGGGGGCTTCCCAGGTGGCTCAGTGCGAAGATGAGCAGTGCAGAATGCCAATACAGAAGATGCTGGTTTGATTCCTGAATTTTCCCGGGAAAGATATACTGGAGAAGGAAATGGCGAGCATCCTACTGACAGAGGAGCGTGGTGGGCTACAGTCCACAGAGTTGCAACGAGTATATGGTGCCTTATCTCATGTTAAAATAACTTTTACATTTATAATGAGAACAATTTATCTTTTTCAATATTCTTTGTTTCTGTATTGCTTTCTACTCAAATCCTTCTTCTTTACCTTTAGAAAAAGGCCAATATCATAGCACTAAAAAGAAAACCAAAAGATGAAAACACAGACTACAGGAAGGGCTGGACACATTTTTATAAATAATAATAAAACTTAGGTAAATTTTTTGACAGATAACTTCTAGAAACGACTATAACACAAATATTATATCAGTAATAAGTTGAATTAATAAATATTTATACGTTGCTGAAAAGGATTTTAAAGTAAATATCAGTAGACAATTAGGCACATTGGGTCGATCAGGTAACTTGAACTAAAGAAGAGTTCTGCCAAAGTCCTTAATATATATTTGAGGTAAAACAAATGCACAGAATGTGGAATTCTATACTCAACTTTTTAAAGGAAAATGAAACTCGATGTAATTTCACTGTACAGCCACATCTCATAACAAATTATCTTTTTAAAAGTCAGTAAATTTGTGTATCTAATAATATAAACATTGAGGGCAAAAGAAGAAGAGAGTGGCAAAGCATGAGATGGTTAGATAGCATTACTGAGTCAATGGACGTGAAGTTGAACAAATCCTGGAAAACAGTAGAAGATAGGGGAGCCTGGCATGCTGCAGTCCATGGAGTTGCAGAGTCAGACATGACTTACCAAGCGAACAGCAACAGCAACAACCATGTTAGAAAAATCACCTTTTAAGTGAGTTTTGTTTACTTTAACTTGTGATTCCATTTTAATAGATTTTCACTCTATTTCAGAAAATTGTTTCTGTTCACTTGAATTTAATGGCATTTTNTGCTGCAGTCCATGGAGTTGCAGAGTCAGACATGACTTACCAAGCGAACAGCAACAGCAACAACCATGTTAGAAAAATCACCTTTTAAGTGAGTTTTGTTTACTTTAACTTGTGATTCCATTTTAATAGATTTTCACTCTATTTCAGAAAATTGTTTCTGTTCACTTGAATTTAATGGCATTTTACACAATTCTGAAGTGTCCATTTCTTAGCTACAAGAAAATATAGGGGTTATTGTGAAACTAACTTTAGTTTCTGAAATAAGCATGTCAATAAACCTATTTAATCTCCTATATGTCCTTCCCTCTGGTTTAGTTACAACTGTGAATCTAGAGAAAAAGATAATCCAAACTCTGGAAGGAAACAGGTGTCTATACTCAGTAAGGCTCTTCATGTTCTCAAATACAGGTCCTTAACGTGTGGCTAAACACTTCAGTTCTGGAGTAAGGCTATCCACAGCTGTAAGATCTCAGTCAAAGCTAATTTATACTCTCTAAGCTTTAGTTTCCTTATTGGTAACTGATGACATATAATAATAATTATTATAATAATGTTTGGATCACATGGAATAATGAGCATAAGGTACATCACAGTGACTGGAGTATATGTTGGTGCTAAATTCATGTTTGCATCCTTATAACCTATCTCAAACTCACATTAGAGACATCCAGCAGGCCATGGCTGTCAGGAACATCTATGGATACCTGCTCGACAACGAGTTTTCAAATATTATGCTCATGTATCTATATTCTACTTCTGTTTTTGAAACTTATTTCAAATGAACTCCAGGTGATTTCTTAAGCACACGCGGTGCACCAGCAGAAGTTATGCATGGAATAAATATTATACGGGCAACAGTTATGCTTGGAATAAATCACGGAGTTCCTTCTCTTATGGTGTTCCTGGGCAAGGGGCAGCTAGGAGCATATAGGCAGGATTAGCAACCAGTGCATGTTTAGTAAATAGATAGCAGATTGAAAAGTGAGCAACTTAAAAATGGGGAGAAAGCAATTTGTGAATGTTTATAGCAGAGATAAGATCTAGTATATAAAGCTAATATATTTATATAAATATTTACAGATGTGGATGAAATATAAACAAACACAGACACATATATACTTACAGAGAGAATATATCTTTGAAGAGGCTCATAGTTCTTGAGACCACCTAATAGAATTGTGTGCTGAGTTGATCATTCTTTAATCAAGATCTTGTTTTCTATAGAAGTTAATTTAAAAGGCAATCAAAGGGGATAAAAATTAGGTTTAACTTTAGGAACATACTGAATGTGACAGACACTGTAGAATAAAATATGTAACATAAATATAGAAATATACAAAAGAGAACATTGTTTGAAGACTGTTTTGAGATTGAATTTTATTTAGATTCTTATTTATTTTATACTAATTTATTTGTTGAGTAATCTTTTAATTTAAAAAGTTACAATTATAACAAAATGCTTACTTGTATGCCTATTTAATATTCATTTAAGCTTTGTTGCACTTGCTTTATATTTTATTAATGATTCACAAGAACTGAAGTAATTAAATGTGCTGAATGTCCCTCAGTTGTATCTGACTCTTTGTAATCCCACGGACAATAGCCCACCAGGCCTCTCTGTTCATGGAATTTTCCAAACAAGAATACTGGAGTGAGTTGCTATTTCCTACTCCAGGGGATCTTCCTGACTCAGGGATCAAACTCCTGTCTCTTGTGTCTCTTGCATTGAAGAGACAGAACTGAAGTAATTAAATGTGCTGAATGTCCCTCAGTTGTATCTGACTCTTTGTGATCCCATGGACAATAGCCCACCAGGCCTCTCTGTTCATGGAATTTTCCAGACAAGAATACTGGAGTGAGTTGCTATTTCCTACTCCAGGGGATCTTCCTGACGCAGGAATCAAACTCCTGTCTCTTGTGTCTCTTGCATTGGCAGGTGGGTTCTTTACCACTGTGCCACTTAGGAAGCCCATTAAATATTAATCATTAATTTATATAATATACAAGTTGAAGATTTATAAATCTTAATTTTAGGTGGAATAAATTGACTGCTTTTTGAACCAAGTACTTAACATAGGAACTTAGTCTATTTACTGTCTATAGTAGGCAAAGAAGGTGTAATAGACATATTCAGTCTTTAGTCTTAAGGCAGAGCAATCTTACCATTAAATTGTTCTTTCTAGAGTAATATATCTGGCAACAAGTATCACAGCAGTGACTCCTCCTGGATGGTGATTTGAATACTTCTCAGTGACATCTTTAGTTGTTGGTTTGGTGGATATGATAATTACTGCCTGCTGTCAAACCAATATCCATTTTCCCTTCTACCTTAGTAATTGTGCCCATCAATAAGACTACACATTGCTGCCTCACTGAAAATTGGGATGGCCAATCAGATATAAGTGGATATTAGTAGATAAAACTTCTAAGAGGTTTGGTTGGAAGTATCTTCTCCTTTGGCCTTTTGCAGTCTCCTAAAATGTTGGATCAATATCAACCTTATGACAACTGAATGCCCTTAAGAAGGAAGCAGTGCCCTAAAAGTGAAAGAATAAAGACGGAACACATTAGTGCTCCAATGACTTCCAGAGCTTCTACACCAGCCCTCACTAATCCTAACTTCAGATTAATTTTACATGAGAGGAAATAAACCTATCCTACACTGAAGTCAGTGATCCAGGGTTTCTGATGTATGTAAGTATCTGCTCAATTGTTCTGTCATGTCCGACTTCATAAGGTCCCATGGACCATAGCCCTCCAGGCTCCTCTGTCCATGGAATTTTTCAGGCAAGAATACTGGAATGGGGATGCCATTTCCTCCTCCAGGGATCCTCCCAACCCAAGGATCTACCCAGGTCCCTTGCGTCTCCTGCATTGGCAGGCGGATTCTTTACCACTGATGTTACCCTGGAAGCCTCAGAGTCTCTAATATTAGCAGCCAAATATAATTCCTAACTGACACACAGAAAAACACAAAAGTTCCCTGAGCCTCAAACCATTTATAATAAGATACATTAGAAAACTTCGTCAGGCAACAATGCCACTTCATAGGGCTCAATATCGCCAGGCACAGAAAACCTCAACTTTGTCACTTTAGCTTACTTGGTTCCAATGGGGATATTTTGCAGTTGATATACACACAAATATGTTTTGTTTAAAAATTATTATATTTTGTTTAAAAATTAAAATAACATTTTTTTACCAGAAAAAAATAATATATGGTTATGGTCAAAATTAAAACAAAAAATCACAAACTACCAATGATCTTTTCATATATAAGTCCTGTCAGTATAGTTTCTAGGTATTTTTCATGTAACTTTGGATATGTATGATTCATGAGCTGACAGTCTTAATTAAAATATAGACATTTTCCTTACTGATGAATATAGGTAGTGTATTAGCCTGTTATAGCTTCTGTAATATGTTACCATAATCTTGATGCTTTAAAGCAATAGAAATGTGTTCTTTCATAGTACTGGATGCCATACCTCCAAAATTTAGTATCACTGGGCTGAAAGTAGTGGCAGAGTTATGCTGCTTCTGGACACTTTGGAGGAATATGTTCCCAGCTGCATCCAGTATCTGGAGACTGTCAGCCTCCCTTGATTGTAGCCACATTACTCCCACATCTGCTGTGGTCCTTGGTGGGCACATTGCCTTCTCTTTTTTCACCTCTTATAAGGACAACCTACTGGGATAATTCAGTGAAATCTGTTCATGTTAAGATTCTCAACTTAATTACATGCACAAAGGAATTTTTTTCTTATGAGGTAACATTTACAGGTTCCAGAGATTAGAGTCCAATGTCTTTGAAAAGTCTCATTATTGGCATCATCCTTTTAAGTATTTACATGATATTGCATATATGTACACACGATGCCTATTTTTTTTAATTAATTAATTTTTTTATTTTACAGTATTGTATTGGTTTTGCCATACTTAATCATGAATCGACCACAGGTGTACACGTGTTCCCAGTCCTGACCCCCCCTCCCACCTCCCTCCCCGTACCATCTCTCTGGGTCATCCCAGTGCACCAGCCCCAAGCATCCTGTATCCTGCATTGAACTTAGACTGGCGATTTGTTTCTTATATGATATTATAATGTTTCAATGCCATTCTCCCAAATTATCCCACCCTCTCCCTCTCTCACAGAGTCCAAAAGATTGTTCTATATATCTGAGTCTCCTTTGCTGTCTCGCATACAGGGTTATCATTACCATCTTTCTAAATTCCATATATATGTGTTAGTATACTGTATTGGTGTTTTTCTTTCTGGCTTACTTCACTCTGTATAATCGGCTNTCCCACCCTCTCCCTCTCTCACAGAGTCCAAAAGATTGTTCTATATATCTGAGTCTCCTTTGCTGTCTCGCATACAGGGTTATCATTACCATCTTTCTAAATTCCATATATATGTGTTAATATACTTATTGGTGTTTTTCTTTCTGGCTTACTTCACTCTGTATAATCCTAATTTTATCAATTCCCAAGGATAGGTATCATAGTAACTCAAAATTTTCAGTTTTTTAGTTAATAGAAACAAAAACAAACAATAACACACACAAGCACATACTTCTTTTATAAATAAAAGGATCTGAAAATTGCCTTATCAAAGGCTTTAATAATTGAAATAACAACTTTATCACAAAGCTCTTCAAAAAGTTATTACTGCACATTCAACAATGGGTAGAATTAAAACTCAATTTTAATTCTGCTGAAGCAAAATATCCCATTAATGATTTTTTAATTGATGGTAAATTTCAATGTGGTTCTTAAATTATTTAAATGGTTTGTATATTCTTTGCTCATTTCACTGTGGAGTTGTCCAAATTCCTCTAACTTAATTGCAGGAGCACTTGTAACAGAAAGTGTAACCCTCTCTTCGTTAGGCTTGTCATAAGCATCTTTTCCAAATTTGTTGTTTAACATTGTTAATTGTATTTTTATATACAGTAGATGGTTTTTTCAACTTCTTTACCACAAGACTGTGTAAATGATCATCTATATTTCACATGACAGCTGTTATCTATTGCATGTTTAGAGGTTTAATTACCAAGTAATGTGATAAAGGCCCTTCAGTTCTTCCCTAATCCTCGTGAAATATTTCTTGTTCTTGGTTTGCGTCTTTGTTTTCAAAATCTGCTCTTTCAGTTATCATACAGACATGAACTCTCTGAATGCTGTTTCTGAGAATCAGTGTCAGATTTCCTGGACACAGAGAGGCAGGAGGGGAGTATGCGAGGCATGGGGTAGGGAGGTGGTGGAAAGTGCAGCCATATACCTTCTCCCAGCTCCATATCTCCTGTAACTGGTGATTCTGTGAGCAAACTGATTTGCTTTCTCTGCATTTAACCCTTCAAGCATGTAGATTATCCCTTCCTCCTGCTTCTAAACTGATTTCCAAATTCAAAAATGGGTTTTAATATCTGGTCTGCTATTATTTTACTCTTTGTCTTTGGTTTTCCACCTTGTAAATGTATGCCATTGAAAAAGTCTTAATGCCATTTTAGCAATATTTCAATAGGAAGAAAAATAAACACTTGTTCAAAAGACCGTATTTGCAAGTCTGCATTTTTGTAACCACTCTAATCAGACTTTTGACCCAGGCACTTCACTGGAATAACTCTTGTTAAAGTCATCAAAAATGCCTCTCAATATGGGCTTCCCTGATAGCTCAGTGGGTAAAGAATCTACCTGCAATGCAGGAGATCCTGGTTCAATTCCTGGGTAAGGACTATCCACTGGAGAAGGGATAGGCTACCCACTCCAGTATTCTTGGGCTTCCCTTGTGGCTCAGCTGGTAAATAACCTGCAGGCAATGTGGGACACATGGGTTTGACCCCTGGGTTGGGAAGATCCTCTGGAGAAGGGAAAGGCTACCCACTCCAGTATTCTGGCCTGGAGAATTCCATGGACTGTAAAGAGTCCATGGGGCCACAAAGGGTTGAACACAACTGAGTAACTTTGACTTTCACGGTCAAGTCTCTGTTCTCTCCTTACTTTAACCTCAGTAGGATTACACTTTGTTATCGGACCTTCTTTTTGAACTATTACTTTACTTGTTTTTAGGGAGGACATTTTCTGTTGGTTTCCCTTTTAAAACTCGCTGATCCTCTCTTTCCCTTTTTCTGATTCCATGTCATCCCCTTGACCTCTAAGCTTTCTAATCTGTTAGCCTCTGTTCTATTTCTTTTTCTCTTTTCTATCTTTATATTGTCTATAGGTAATTTCACTTAATATTATTTCTGTGCTTTTCTGTACTGACGACACCAAATTTGTAATCCAAACTCTAATCTTCCCATGAGTCCCAAATATTTTCTTTTATCTCTGTATGTGCAGTGGAGATCCTAAACTTAATATGTTCAAAATAGAAGACTTATTTTTCTCCATAAAACAAGTAAGCAAGCAAAATATATAATGAAGAAAACAAAACCTGCTCAAAGAAACAAACCTGCTCCTTTGGTTTCCATTTCTTAGTAATGACCAGTACTATGAATTCAAATATGTAAGCCAGAAAGCCTGGAAGCACACACTCCCTTGACCCTCACATCTGATATGCTAGCAGATCTTAGGATATTAAGCTTCATACTATATCCACTTTTTCTCCCTTTCTCAGCACTACTAACCTAGACCAGGGCGTTCCCCATTTATAATGTTTTCAGCTTGTACTCTTCTAAATAGCTAATGACATCTAAAAGAAAAAAAAAAAAACTAATGAAAGAAGGAAGGAAAGAAGGGACAAGAAAAGAGAAATGAAAAGACATTGATTCTGACATTTTCCTTCGTAAAATATTCTACTGGTTTCCATTAATGCCACTCCCTGACATATGATTTTTGCTCTTGTCTGCACCTCTGGATTAATTTTCTATCGTTTCCTCTCACTCATGATTCTTCATCCCTAAAAGGCTAGATTTCTTTTTCCCTTGGAAATGTCCCATTTATCCTTCCTTGGGTTTTTATATAAACGTTTCCCTTTGTGTTTCTCCAGTTTGTCATGGGGTCTGTCTGCTCCTTCACTTCATGCTGGCATGCAGCAGGTGCTCAGGAAATGTGGGCTGCGAAAATAATAGTGTAATTCTCACTTTCTATTTTTCAACATGAGATATTCCTGTCAATTCTTAAAGTTAAACAGAAATTATTTGAAACTTCTGCCAAAGAATGATCAATTTGTAAGATAGAATGACAGTTTAAACAGAGTAAAAAATAAAAAATTTTGCTCTGTTTTTAATGTGTAAGATATGCAAAATAGCTTACAAGATTAAGAAAAGAGAAGCTAAGCTAAGATATTAGACTATAGTTTTGAAAGTGATACAGATCTAGAAATTAAAAGGCTGAGTTTTTGCTTTTTTCCTGAAGTATGCTATGGTCATCATAATGTTATTTAATATATAAGCATTTATATTTCTCTTAAAAGAGTAGGATAAAGGCTGAAAGGTTTTTTCCTACCTGGTACAGGGTTTCTCAAGCTCAGCACTATTGACCTTTTGGGCTAATTCTTTGTCCTAGTTGTTAACCGTGTGCATTTTCAGGTGCTTAGAAGCATTGCAGGCTTCTACTCACTAGGGGCCAGTAGCAATACCTGTCTCTTATACACATCTTTTGAGCACTATTATAAAGCTCTATTCAGTTGTCACAGTATATATTTTTTTACCTGACTTTTACATCTATCTGAATAAATGACTTAAAGTTTTTCCTCTTCAGCTTTTCAACTGGTGATCTGTTTATCCAACAAATTATTTCACCAACAAACACTGTCCTTCAGGGTAACTGAACATTTCCAGCACTTGCAAAGAATGTATGAAAGCAAGCATAATCCCATTGGTTGTATTCTTTATACTTTAAGATTTATCTATATCTAGGACTGCTGTTATTTTCATTTAAAAAATTTTGCCATAATCTCCATAAACCTATAACCAGTAGAAATATGTATGATTATATTGCAGTGGCATATTAAAATAGTTCAAAGTATATTATAGAAAGAAGCAGAAGAAGAAACTTATTTAATCTGCAGAAGAAACTATTTTAGTTGGGAAAAAAAATATCACTTTCGGAAGTCATGATTTTCTAATAAAATAGCATTTCTTTAAAAAAAATTTCCATTAAAATGTGAGAGAAATATGATAATTCTTTTAACTAAGGANTGCTTGGAATTCATCAGTAATAAATCTTTTCGACTAATTAATATTTCAGATCTTTAAATCAAGACTTTTTAGTGCTGAAAGGGGCCCTAAGCAGAGTGTAGTCCAATACTCATTTTATAAGTTGACATTAAAACAACAGCAATAAAATGTATGTACTTTGTTCGAGATCACATACAAAATCTACTTTAAATAATCTATATATAATCTAATTTAAAGAAATGAATTGTATTTATTAAAATAGCAAAAATGTAAATAATTAAGCATAGAATAACATTCTAGTGAGGAGTAATGGAAATATATCAAGGATTAACATAATTGTTTGATTAAAGTTTTAATTTGGTTTAGAAATTCCTCTAAGTTAAAGCAGCAAATTCTCATCTAATAAAAGAACATTAGCTGTTTAAGTGATACCAAATTTTTTTTTTAACCAATTTTAAGAGAAACTTGCTTCATGTATCATATTATTTCTTTTATTATGCATATTTGTTCTGAATAAAAACCATAGTCATAACATTTCAAATATCTGTTTTGTTAAAAAGTAAATTAACAATGAAAATATATTTTTGTTTCCATGTACAAAACCTTCTATAAATTAAAGAGTCCCTGGTGGCTCAGAGGTTAAAGCGTCTGCCTCCAATGCTGGAGACCTGGGTTCAATCCCTGGGTCGGGAAGATCCCCTGGAGAAGGAAATGGTAACCCACTCCAGTATTCTTGCCTGGAGAATTCCATGGACGGAGGAGCCTGGTAGTCCACGGGGTCGCAAAGAGTCGGACACGACTGAGCGACTTCACTCACTCACTCACTACATGCTTTAAATGAATATACTGTATGGTGCCTATATCTCTTTTCTCCAGTATCACTTCTTTTTACCAGAATTTACTAATGAACTTGGAGAAGGAAATGGCAGTCCATTCCAGTATTCTTTCCAGGAGAATTTCATGGACAGAGGAGCCTGGCGGGATGCAGTCCATGGGGTAGCAAAGAGTCAGACATGACTGTGCCACTAACACACATTAAAGAACCGGAGGATAGCAGTGCCTTCGAATTTAAACTGTCTGGAGAGAATTTGATGTGCCAATATCAGTTATTGACTATAGAAGGGTTAAATAGTTTAGATTCCAATTATACTGTTAAGGGGATGGTAGTCTATTGTGTTAGGTGGCAAACCAAAACTGTGTGGATATCCAGTTGGAAGGAAGCGCATCTTCTGTGGACATGGCCCTCACAGTTGCTGGCAAAACTGAAGCCATTTGTAGTTCCCTCCCCCCTGCCGTAAATTGCTTTGCTGCTACTATAAAACTTGTTCTATAATGATCAAAGGGATTCTGATCAAGGAACATGACTAATATCGCAGACTGATATATTTTCAGATCGGTTGTAATCTGGCATCTGATTTGATCAACGAAGAGCTTCAGTGATGTTTGTGTGAAACCTTTAACTTTGTACTGATCTCTTCCTTCATTTTCAATGCTTTAATTAAAAGCTAATTAGGTACAAAAGATAACTAAATTGGTTACAAGCTAGCACTCTTCTCTAATTTTCATTTGAACTTTAGGAAGTATCTGCCAGAGTCAAGAGTACCCAAAGTTATTAATTTTTTTTTTTTGAGGCAAACTCCTTGTTTGTAATGATAAAACTGTTTTCAGCATACAAGATGCTTGTCTATTTTAAATTAACTGGATGTATATCACAGCAGGACATAATGTATCTGGGTTCACCTCAAAGCTGGAATAAGTCTGTGAAAAATAAGTGAAGGAAAAGCCAAACTAAAATGTATTCATTTTATATCACTTGAGACTGAAATCTAATCTGTCAGGAAACTCATCCAGATACTTCTGACTCTTGTAGTGATATGAATATACAGGCTTAGCAGGAACAGTAGTATAATGTGATGTGTGTTAAGCTTATAAAACATGGTCCATAGCATATTAAAGAATGCTGATGGATCGATGATCACTATGAAATCTTTGCCATATTCTTGTTGGTTTCTCAGTAAGATGAAAGAAAGTAGCCAGTTGAGCAGCTGTATGTAGGGTCTGGTAGCACAAAGAATTAGTGATAGAGCTGAATTTAATACCAATTATCCTATAGCCATGTGAACATTTTTACTTCTCCAGTTATACATATTAACAATTTTATAGTACTTAAGAGTTTATAACTCACAAAATTCTGGTGAAATCTAATAGGGTTGGCCTGGAGAAATTATTGGCTCTCTCTAAAGCAGACAATAACTTGGAAGTCAGATTTGAAATGTACAAATGAAAAAATAGGCAAAAGCAGGCTGCCTCAACACCAAAAGTCATCAGGTATTGTTCAGTGTTACTAGGCATCCTGTGCCACCTAAGTAATGCGATGAAAAGGACACATTGATCTGGCTGACTAGTCTTCAGTCCAATTACTTGAATATATTTGGAATAATTTTGTTACTTGTCTGCTCTAATATAGTTACTGCAGCATATCTGCATGGTAAAGGATGATTGCAAATGAAATCCTCAAATCCCTCTTCAGAATTCAGAAAGATTAAATTGAAGAGTAAAGCGGTATTGCATTTTTGCTTTATTTCAATATATGACAATTCCTTTCCTTCGGTTTGAATTCATTTTTCTGATTGTGCCTTGTTTGCTAATGTGATACTGCACTAATTTATATGGTAAGCCTCTGAGCTGCAAACTCTGTGATCCCGCAGCATCATTAGAGCTCAAACCTGCCCATCATTATTCATGCTAAAAAATGATGTGACATGTCGCTGATTCTTTGAAAATAATTCACATTACTCTAAACTAAGAAAATGAGGTATTATTAATTCAAAAATTCAGGAACTGTTGATGCAAGGCATGGATGTCCTTTTTAACCACTTCTATAAATTGAAGAACAATTGCTTCTTTTTTGGTTCATTTATTTACATATTTTTCTTTCTGTATTAGAAATATACTAATTTCTCTGAATGATTTTTGAAAGCCCTTATGGGCTTTTATAGTTGTTATTTCACAGAATTCATTCACTTCTAATCTTTAAATTAAAACCATTTTGCAAATTAGGGAAACATTTGTAAAACTTTATCTCAAATAGTAAAATCACTGTTGTTGAAGAATGTCAGAATATCTAGAAAGAAACTTGACTTTGATAATATATAAATGGCACCATAAAAACTACATGTATTATTATGTAAGACATTTAATCTTTCTGAGTCTTAATTTGCTCACCCATAAAATTGGGTTACTAATTTATCTTTACTTGCAATCTCACAGGGCTTTTGGAGCGGTACATACTATGTGGGAAAGAGCCTTGAAAACTATAAAATGCTTTCTAAATTTAAAGTAACACTGTTAACTTTTTAAAACTAAATATATTGCTTTCCACATTGGCTAAGCATATTCTGTCTTTGTTGCTATGCACATATAAAAACATTTTAGTACGTTCCATTCATCTCTAAGCAAAATAAGTAAATACAGTATTAAGTAGCAACATGCTTTATGGCATTGAGAGCTTCTGTAACTGTCCTAAGAAGAACACCCGCATCTTTTTAGCATGGTTCCGCTTTTACATCTAAAGAAATTCTTCTGAAAATAAAATCTATCTTTTCTTTGAATTTTGGCCATGGGCTATAGTACTTCTTTAGTGGATTCATTTTCCTTCCTTCATTCAGTAGTAACTTTCAAAATCTGTCAGATTGTTCTGTTGCATAATACTGCTATTAATTTTGGTTTGCAACAGATGGAAGTTTTTTCATTAAAATTATTGTTTGCAAATAACAAAGCCATAGAGAAACTATGCAGAATGAACAGTAATAGTATTTAAGGAGCATGAAATATGAGATGAGAATTAAGGGTTCAATTTTAATTTGTATATATATATTTTTTCCTGATAAGATTTGGTCATTTGTAAAATTACCTGGAGTAATTATCTCTGTCTCTTAAGGCTGTTTTGGAGAATTAAATGGAATAAGTTAGGTTCATTGGCACACAGTAAATTCCAAATGAATTCAGATCCATTTCATGCATTCTCTTAAGAAGCTCTACTTAAAATATGCATTACTTTCTGGGCCAAGGAATTCTTCACTTACTTTTCATTTTGGCATGGACATATTTATCGTATTACCTATCGAGATGGAAACATTGATTCAAAATCAGTAAATACAGTGATGGAAGGGTTACATTAAAGAGAATTAGATTAACTCCAAAATGTGGAAGAAGCTCAATACTTTTTAGTTTATTTAAAGAATCATCTTTTAGTTCTCAGTTTCCTTTAGAAAGTACATTCTGTATTCATATTCTGATTTACTAATGTGTTGATTTGTTATTCATAGAATCATCAAATCATTCATGTACTCAAGGTGATATTCAATTTAAATCCCTACAAGTTTTGTTCTATGCTAGGCAGTAAAGGTAGAATGAAATCATTTGGCTCCTCTGTTTGTATTTGATTTAAAGTAATGTGATATTGGCATCTCTTCTTTCCATGCAGAGTTTCGTCCGGCATTTTGATTGAATTCATTCAGTTTTCACCTTGTTAGAAAAATTGGAACCGGGCTTGGGATATGCAGCTTCTAAGGCTTTGCCTTTTGAGTTCAGGTGATTTACTCAGCAGAACGTAATGGATTAACTGAATATAAATCTAATACAACTTTTCTATTTAGCCAAAGTATCACAGTTTGACACATACCAAGTTAGATTATAGGCTGTTTACTCTTTATGCTGATATTTCCCTAGACCTACTCAACATTGAATAAGTTTATCATAATTTAAATGTATCATTTGTTGGTTCATAAAATCACGTTTTGAGAACATTATGAAAAATAATATGAAAAGGCAAGAAATCTAATTTTAAAAAAATTAAATGTAAGTGCACTTTAAAGAAGTCGTTTGGGAGAATAGCATTGAAATATGTATACTATCATGTAAGAAATGAATCACCAGTCTATGTTCGATGCAGGATGCAGGATGCTTGGGGCTGGTGCATGGGGATGATCCGGAGGGATGATGTGGGGTGGGAGGTGGTAGGGGGGTTCATGTTTGGGAGTTCATGTACACCCGTGGTGGATTCATGTCAATGTATGCCAAAACCAATACAGTACTGTAAAGTAAAATAAAGTAAAAATAAAAAAAAAGAAGTCATGGCAGAAAAGTTCGATTTGTCACTTTATGAATATAGTGCCTTTTTTGGTAGAGGTTTCAAATTTTATTATTTAACTTTTTTTTTATATTGAATGGTCAAACTTGAGCATTAAGCACTAAATATGTTTGAATGATTGTGAAACTTGATTCTAATTTTCTTATAAGTTCAGCATTAGTATGTGAACTTAAGACTTTCATTTGTTCTATGAATAGACTGGGTGATTTTAATGGCAAAACATTCTTCTCTGGAAACACTTTCAAAGATATTTTAACATAGAGTTGAAAAAGATTTTTTAAAAGTAAATTGGATTTCTAAAATTGATAGTTGCTGTTAAGTATAGAGATGATGTAACTAATTTTAATTTACAATAAGAAGGAGCTATTATAGACCATTAACATCTGAATGTTCATGTGTCTCAAGCTCTTCCAGTTGATGAATATATGAATATATTAATTGCATATATTTATATAATTTTAAATAGCCTGTAATTTCACAAGTGAAACTATAATTAACTGTGTAATTTTAAGTATAGGAATGTATTACTTTAATTTCCTTAAGTTAAACTCCTTTTTGAGGAAAAAAAAAGTACCACAAAAATGAACTTTGCCATACATACAAATATGTATACCTACATGATATGACATCAGTTTTCATTTAAGAGTGGTTCATGTGGATTTATTCTCAAAACTGTTATTTCTCTAAGGATGATGTGTATTAACAGATTTATATTTACATATTAGACTAATAAGGAGTAAACCTGCCTCTTAGAAGTAGGCTATTGGTTCTCTTTTCCCCTGTTCATGCCGCAGAACCCGTGACACCAAATATGCAGGGTCTCCCCTCCCCCACCAGTTCCCTTAACTTTCCAGGGCACCAGTTGGGGTTCTACAAGGCAATTATGATACTAACTACCTGGAGTTTGTCAGACCCCATAAGTTAAGGGCTCAGTCCCACAAAGTCTGTCTCATTTTGGATGCCAGACACAGGTAGTGGATCCCTAAGTTATCCACACTGTGTCTACTTGGCTCAAAATCGGGGGTGGGGGGATTACTAGAGTTCTTAACTCAGACTGATGCTTTGCTACAGTGGCTTCTCACAACTCAGGGAAATAGTTACTTATGTTTGTGTGTGTGTGCTAAGTCGTGTCCCTGACTCTTTGTGACCCTATGATTTGTAGTCTGCCAGGCTCCTCTGTCCATGGGATTTCCCAGGCAAGAATACTGGACTGAGTTGCCCAGTTCTTCTCCGTCCTCCCAGTCCTCCCAGTCCTCAGCAGAATGTAATGGATCAGCTGAATATAAATCTAATAAAACTTTTCTATTTAGCCGAAGTATCACAGTTTGACACATACCAAGTTAGATTATAGGCTGTTCACTCTTCATGCTAATACCTCCTCCGGGGATCTTCCCAACCCAGGGATCAAATCTGTGTCCCTTATGTCTTCTGCATTGGCAGGCAGGTTCTTTGCCATAGTGCCACCTGGGAAGCTCTACTTATATTTACTAGATTATTATAAAGGATGTGATTAAAGAATACAAATAAACAGCCAGAATAGGGCAAGGTCTAGTAGAGTCCCAAGCCCAGGAGTTCCTGTATTTATGGAGCCAGGGTTCCCCACCCTCTCCATATGTTCACAAACCCAGAAGCTCTCTGAAGCTCCTAGTTTATTGATTTTTATGGAAGTTTGAATAATTATTAACTCCCTCCTTGGAGGACTGGGATGGGGCTAAATGGTACAGGTTTCTAATCATGGCTTTATTTTTCTAACTCTCCCCATCCAGGAACACACACATTTACTTTTTTTAGGACCAAAGATACTCCTATTACTCAGGAAATTTCAAAGGGTTTAGAAGTTCTGTGTCTGGAATTGAAGTCAAAGACCAAATATTAGAACAAAAATGGCTCATAAGCACCCTTATCCTCAGGAAAGGGTAAAGCACTCTTTACCCTCAGGAAATTACAAGGATTTTAGAAGCTCTTTGTTAGGTAATTGTTGTTGCTATTTACTGGCTAAGTCATGCCCTACTCTTTTGCAACCCCGTGGACTGTAGCCTACTAGGTTCCTCTGTCCATGGGATCTCCCAGGCAAGAATCCTGGAGTGGGTTGCCAATTCCTCCTCCAGGGAATCTTCCCCACCCTGGGATAGAACCTGCGTCTCCTGCATTAGCAGGCAGATTCTTTACCACTGAGTCACCTGTGAAGCTCCAGGGAAGCTCCTGGGAGGCAGGTATATCTCTCTCTCTCTCTCTCTCTCTATATATATATATATATATATATATATATATATATATTTATACATATGCATAGGTATATGCATTGCTTTTCCATCTATTTTCCATTACTTCATAGCACATAGATGGGGAAACAATGGAAACAGTGACAGACTTTATTTTCTTGAGCTCCAACATCACTACAGATGGTGACTACAGCCATGAAAGTAAAAGGTATGACCAACCTAGACAACATATTAAAAAGCAGACATTACTTTACCAACAAAGGTCTGTCTAGTCAAAGCTATGGTTTTTCCAGTAACCATGTATCGATGTGCGAGTTAGACCATAAAGAAAGCTGTGTACCTAAGAAATGATACTTTTGAACTGTGGTGTTGGACAAGACTCTAGAGAGTCCCTTATCCCTTGCACAGCAAGGAGATCAAAGCAGTCATTCCTAAAGGAAATCAGTCCTGAATATTCATTGGAAGAACTGATGCTGAAGCTGAACTTTGGCCACCTAATGCGAAGAACTGACTTATTGGAAAAGACCCTGATGCTGGGCAAGACTGAAGGCAGGAGGAGAAGGGATGACAGAGGATGAGATCACTGACTCAATAGACATGGGTTTGAGCAAGGTCTGGGAGTTGGTGATGGACAGGGAATCCTGGTGTGCTATAGTCCATGGGGTCACAAATAGTCGGATACAACTGTGCAACTGAACTGATCTGATGTATAGGTATATGTATATATATATATATATATACACATACACGCACACACATATGTGTATATATATGACAGGCTACAGTCCTTAGAGTCACAAAGAGTTGGATATGACTGAAACAACTTAGCACACATGCATACATGCATGTGTATATATATGTATGTATGCATTTCAAATATATGTATATTTAATAGTAGATAAGATACATATATACTCATATATATATATTTCTTTTGTTCATTGGAGAAAATGAATTTTTGTGAATTACAAATAAGGATGAATAACAACTTCAAATTGCAATTTTAAATAGATTTATATTAAATTTTATGAAAATTTTTAAAAATTAAAATTTAAAAAAATATAGCATTATTTGGCAACTCTGTATATGTATGTGGCACACTTGGTTTGATAGAGGGGATTGCTTTTTTTTATTACTTTGGGTACATTTGACTATAATTAATAGAAATCTTAACTTAAATTGGCTCATATTAACATCTCTCAAACTTTGGTGTACCTGGGAATGTCATGGAGACCTCACTCGGCCACACAGATCTGCCGGAAACACTCCAAGTTTCTGATTTATTTGATCTGGGATGGAGCCTAGAATTTGCATCGGTATCCATTTCCTCAGTGATGTTGATCTTGCAAACCCTTGCACCATGCTCACAAAAACTGGCTTAAACGAAAAGACAAATAAAACAGCCCAAATATTGGACCCACTCCAAGAGACTGTTGAGCCCCAGGTTTTTCTCCTGTGTTGCTCTTCTCTATGCTCCTCCAGCACCTCCAGGATTTGTCCTCAGGCAGCTTTCCCTCAGGGACATGATATGACTGAAGGCCTGAGGACTGGAAGCTTCCTTGTTCATGTTCAGCAAAAGAGAATGAAAGCTTTCTCTGAATCGTATAACACAAGATTTCTGTAAGACCTGATGTGACCATCGTAGATCACACATCTCACTATGAGCAAATAATAATTGCAAGGGGATTGAATTATCTGCTTGGCGTAAGCCACTGATCCTGCCCCAGTAGTACTGGCAAGGAGGTTTGTTGTTTTTCAATTGCTAGGTTGTGTTTGACTCTTTGTGACCCCATGGACTCTAGCACATCAGGTTCCTCTGTCTTCCACTGTCTTTTGGAATTTGCTCAAATTCATGTCAGTTTAGTTGGTGATGCTGTCCAACCATCTTACCCTCTGCTTCCCTCATCTTCTTTTGCCTTCAATCTTTCCCAGCATCAGGATCTTTTCCAATGAGTCGACTCTTCGCATCAGATGGCTAAAGTGTTGGAGCTTCAGCTTCTGCATCAGTCCTTCTAATGAATATTCAAGGTTGATTTCTTTTAGGATTGACTGGTTTGATTTCCTTGCTGTCCAAGGGACTCTCAAAAGTCTCCTCCAGGCAAGGATATTAGGATTACTTTAACTGGTTTATAGAAATCGGGATTAATTTATGGAGTTATGAAGAAGATCTGCTATTCTGAGTCATTTGGGCTACAGCAGACAGGATGACATTGACCAAGATCAATGTTCTGTTTTGATGGTAGGACAAAGTGAGTGGTACTTGCAAACAATATTGAATACTGGCCAAGGTTTGTTTACACACAAAGTGATCCATAAACAAAGAAAAGAGATGTGAGCAATCACAACTATATGATTAGTCACAGAGCCCTTTCACTAGATGTATTGGGTTGTTGCTGTTCAGTTGCTAAATTGTGTCTGACTCTTTGTGACCCCATGGACTGCAGTACACCAGGCTTCCCTGTCATTCACTATCTCCCAGAATTTTCTCAAGCTCATGTTTATGGAGGCGGTGATGCCATCCAACTATCCCATTCTCTGTCACCCCTTTCTCTGCCTACCCTCAATCTTTCCCAGCATCAGGGTTTTTACCAATGAGTTGGCGCATCACATCATGTGAGTACTGGAGCTTCAGCTTCAGTGTCAGTCCTTATGATGAATATTCAGGGTTGATATATTGGGTATTTTTTAAATATCTAGAATTTTCATTGAATCAAACTCTCTTGAAAAAATATTGAAATAGTTACTTTACAATATTATTTTCTACTGTAGAATAAAGTGAGTCAGTTATACACATGCATATATCCACTTTCTTTTTTAGATTTCTTTTCCATTTAGATCACCACAGATCATTGAACGGAGCTCCCTGTGCTAACAATAAGTAACCATTAATTATCTGTTTTATATACAGTAGTGTGTATATGTCACTCTCAGTCTCACAGTTTGTCTGACTTCCCCTGCCCTTCCCTCCTTGGTAACCATGTTTTTTCTCTACATCTGTGACTATTTCTCCTTTACCAGTAAATGTATCTATACCTTTCTTTCTATATTCCACATGTAAGTGATATTATATATTCATTTCTCTTTCTGGATGACAGTCTCTAGGTCCATCCACATCATTGCAAGTAACATTATTTCATTTCCTTTTGTGGCTGAGTAATATTCCATTGTACACAGGTACCACGTATTCTTTATCCATTCGTCTGTTTTTGGACATTTAGTTTGCTTCCATATCCTGGTTATTGTAAATAGTGCTACAATGAACATCCAGTGCATGCATCCTTTTGTATTATTGTTTCCTCCAGAGATATGCCTAGGAGTAGAATGGTTCTGTCAGTTATAGCTCTGTTTTTAGTTTTCTAAGGAACCTCCATATGTTCTCTGTAGTAGCTGTACCAATTTACTTTCCCACCAACAATGTAGGAAGGTTGCTTTCTCTCCACACCCTCTCCAGAATTTATTGTTTGTAGACTTTTTGATGATGGTCGTTCTGAATGAAGTGTTACCTCATTGTAGTTTTGATTTGTGATTCTTTAATAATTAATAATGTTGAGTATCTTATCATGTGCCTTTTGGCTGTCAAACTCCCTCTTTTGTTCACAGTTATGTTTAATACACAGTACTCAGTAACATTTTTTCAATTTACTACATTAACTAATTAGAATAATTGATTTTGCTTCTCAACCATTTTAGAAAATCTAAAATATTTTGAGTTTGTCCTACGTTCTTTCAAAATTAAATTATATGACTTATCTATATTCCTATTTTTAAGTTGAGATATAATGGACATAAAATATTTATTTTTGGTGTACAGTGTAATTAATATTTGTATATATTGCAAAATGATCACTATAATAATTCTAGTTAATATCCATTGCCATATATAGTTACAAATTATTTTTTATTATGATGAGAACTTTAAATGAGAACTACTTCTTGAATGACTTTCAAATATACAATACATTATTATTAACTATAGTCACCATCCTATACATCACATTCTCAGAATTTATTTCTTTTATAACTGGAAGTTTCTAGTTTTGATTCCCTTCACACATTTCACTTATCCTCTCCACCTCCTGCCACTGCAAACCACCAATCTGTTCTCTGTATCTGTCTTGTTTTTCTGTTTGTTTTTGTTGTCAGATTCTGCATGCAAGTGAAATTATACAGTATTTGTATTTCATGACTGACTTGTTTCACTTAGCATAGTGTCCTCAAGGTCCATCTGTGTTGTTGAAAATGGCAAGATTTTTGTATCCATTCATCAATTACAGACACTTAGATTGTGTCCATGTCTTAGCTATTGTAAGTAGCTCTGCATGAACATGCAGGTGCATAGATCTTTTTAAATTAGTATTTTCATTTTCTTCAGATAAATATTCAGAAGTGGAATTGCTACATCACTTGGTAGTTCTTTGTTTAGTCATTTGAGAAACCTCATATTGTTTTTGATAGTGTTTGTACAAATTTATACTTTTACCAACTGTGAACAAGGGTTCCCTTTTCTCTACCTCGTCACTCATGATTTCTTGTCTTTTTGATTGGTCATGTTAACTGGTGTGAGGTGATATATCTCATTGCAATTCTGATTCACATTTCCCTGATGACTAGTGATACTGAGTGTCTTTTCATATGCTCATTGGCCCTTTGAGTATTTTATCTGGAAAAGAAAAAGCTTTGTTGTTTTCTTCTACTCATTTTCTAGTTGGATTTTCTGTTTGTTTGTTTGTTATTGGAGTATATGAGTTCCTTATGTATTTTGTATTATAGCCTCTTACCAGATATAAAATTTGCACCATTTCCTTTCATTCCTTAAGTCTGATTTTCATTTTATTGATAATTTCCTTTCTTGTGTAAGTGATGTTTAATGTAGCCCCACTCGCTTATTTTCACTTTTGTTCCTTTAGCTTGTGTCAAATCCAAAAAACTCTCTAAGACCAATTTCAAGGAACTTATTGCCTATGTTCTCTTCTAGGAGTTTTATGATTTCATACATTATACATGTATTACATTTATATCTTTAATTTCTTTAATTTTTATGTATGTGTAAGATATTGATCCAGGTTCATTTTTTTGTCTGTGGTTGTCCAATTTTCCCAACACTGTTTGTTGCAGAGACTGTCTTTTCCCATTGTATATTCTTGGCTCACTTGTCTTAATTTTTCATTCTTAATGTATATATTATACTGAAGTTTAGTTTAGTCGACTTACAATATTTCAGGTGCACAGCAAGATGATTCAGTTATACATATACACATATTATTTTTGAAATTACTTTCCATTATAGGTTATTACAATATATTGACTATAGTTTCCTATGCTATACAGTAAAACTTTGGTGCTTGTTGCTTATCTATTGTTTTTTAAAAACTAAAGATCTAACATTCTATTAATGCTAGCTCTGATGACCTTTTATCTAGTTTACTTTTTCTAATTAATATTTAGTGCTCCCATTTCATTTAGTTTATGTTTTCCAGTTTCTCCATCTCTTTTTTTTTTGGATGTCTTCTCAAGTGTTTATCAAGCATAGTGTAAAAGCTTTTGTATACATACATATACATGATATGTATAATATATATATTTTAGAAAACTTACAATTTTTGCCTAACTAGAACATTTATGACACTTTGATGTCTTAAATTAATTTACTCTATATTAGTAGGTTTATTTTTGAGCTCTCTATTCTGTTCCATTGACCTATGTGTCTGTTTTTATGCCAATATCATACTATTTTGATTAATATAGCTTTGTAAGATAGTTTGAAATAAGAGTGTGAGATGTCTCTAGCTTTGCTCTTTATTCTTAAGATTACTTTGGTTATTTGAGGTTTTTTTTGTGTTTCCACATGATTTTAAGATTATTTATTCTATTTCTGTGAAGAATTCTGTTGGAATTTTGATATTTTGTTGAATCTGTAGACTTCTGGGTAACATGGACAATATTAATTCTTCCAATGTATAAGCATGGGATATCATTCCACTTATTTGTGTTTTATTTTATCTTTTTCATCTGTATCTTATAGTTTTTAATGTACCATCTTTTACCTTTTTGGTTATTTTTTTCTTACATATTTGATTCTTTGTGATGCAATTGTAATAGGGATTATTTTCTTGTAGTCTGTTATTGATGTATTCTTTGTTATTTATCTTCTGATAGTTTGTTATTAATGTATAGAAATGCAATAGATTTTTGTATATTGATGTGAATTCTAAGAGTTTTCAAAGATGGATAGTGATACTTTGAGGTTGTTCTGTGTCCTTTGAAAGTTAGATTATATGACTAATTTACATGTATAATTAACCTATGTGAGTTATAATGATTAAGTCTTTGTGATAATATTCAAGATCCTTTTCAAATCTGAAATTCTAGAAATCTCCAATGCCTAATAGATTGTAGATCTGTTATAAATTCAGAATGACAAAATATTATTTTCAATTCTCTCTTCTGTGCCATACTAGATGTTTTTAGTCGAACCCTTCTGTGGATTTGAGATGTCTTCATATAATGAGATGTCTTCACTATCTTACATGTCAACCTTCTGAGGATTTATATGTCAACAGTGCTGGGAGGTCAATAAACGCTTATTATCTGAGTCAATGACTAGAATGGGTGAAGAGCAAAGAGGCAAAGAATGGTGTGGTACAAAGAACAAGAAAGAATTCCAATGGACAGACTGCTCTCTGATCATTAGGACATTACAATACAAGTATCAATGTTCTTTACTTGAAAAATATTGAGACTCAGTATATCATCTGTAAGACAGGAAACAATTGAAAATATACGACCTTAGACATGCTTTACATAGTTAAAAATGAATGACTTAATTATGGCTTTTGTTCTTGATTGCAGATAATATAATATAGTGAATTTCAGATTAGATAGATGTTGTTGTTGTCCAGTCATTAAGTTGTGTCTGATTCTTTGTGACCCCATTGAATACAGCATGCCAGGCTCCCTTGTTCTTCACTCTCTTCTGGAGTTTGCTCAAACTCATGTTCATTGAGTTCTTCCCAGGGGGCTCAGAAGGTAAAGAATCTGCCTGAAATGCAGGAGACCTACGTTTCATCCCTGGATTGGGAAGATCCTCTGGAGAAGAGAAAGACAATCCACTCTGGTATTCTTGCCTGGAAAATCCCATGGACAGAGGAGCCTGGTAGGCGACAGTCCACAGGGTCACAAAGAAAGACAGTCCACAGGGTCACAAAGAGTCTGACACAATTGAAAGACTGACACCTTCACTTTCATGTTCATTGAGTTGGTGATACTATCCACCTGTCTCATCCTCCCTCACTTCCTTCTCCTCCTGACCAAATTGGGGGCCGGGTTTGGGGGAGGGCAGTGGGTTGTTGTCATTGTTATTGTTTTTTGCAGTCAGAAAATCTTTATTTTATACAGAGGTAGAGGACCATGCTATCTCCTGTGCTAATTTTGGTACATGATACTCAGCATAGGGAAATACCATGTAACATGTGCTGTGCTTTCTTTTTCCTGTTTCGTTTGTATCTATATATACCCAGAGACTGGTTATGAAAAGCAGAGCACTACGTACCTATTTACATTTTTTTTTAATCTATAAAACCCCTGGGAAATTCTAAATGAAAACTATGTATCGTACTTTATAAGGATATACTTCAGTTTCATACGCAGGTAGTGTTACTTTTATTTTTAACTTGAAGTCATTGTAACTTGATGAAGAAGCACATTGGAACAGAAATTTGTTCCCTTAGGAAGATTTTCTATTTTTAATCAGAGATTTTAGTAACAGATAAAAAAAACAGTCAGGATTGTTTGAAACTACTTTCTACCTTAGTTTTCTAAGGGTGCTACTGGTGCTTTTTGTTTATTGTGTTTGGAGGAGTGAATGTGTTTTCCATACCTATTTACATTTTTTTTTAATCTATAAAACCCCTGGGAAATTCTAAATGAAAACTATGTATCGTACTTTATAAGGATATACTTCAGTTTCATACGCAGGTAGTGTTACTTTTATTTTTAACTTGAAGTCATTGTAACTTGATGAAGAAGCACATTGGAACAGAAATTTGTTCCCTTAGGAAGATTTTCTATTTTTAATCAGAGATTTTAGTAACAGATAAAAAAAACAGTCAGGATTGTTTGAAACTACTTTCTACCTTAGTTTTCTAAGGGTGCTACTGGTGCTTTTTGTTTATTGTGTTTGGAGGAGTGAATGTGTTTTCCATGTTATTGTGTTGTGTGTTTTTAATTTAAAAAATCAAGTGACTCATCTTGATTCACACATATCTCGTATGTCTTAAGATACTTAGTTTGTAGATGAAGTGTTCTCTTTCCAAATTTAGTCTGTAGATGAAGTGTTCTCTCTGTTGTCTCAGAAGACACCAATGATGTAAATTAAGACAAATTCTTATCCACACAGAATTCATAGTTACTGGTGAGAACAGACATAAAAACAGACAATACTGCAGCTTGCCCAGTGATGGCATGGGTCTGTTATTAATGTTATAAGAGACATATCTAAGGAGAAGTACCGTGTAGAGACTGATCGTGACACCTTCTTAGAAGAGTTTAGTTTTGAAGTAGGTAAATTTTTAGCTGAGTGAGAATGGGGAAGGCCTTCACAGTAGAGGAACACCAGGAAGGAGACAACATTCAGTTTACGAGATCATTTTAATTTCCTCACCTATTAAAATATAAATAACATCTAACTCATAAATGTTGTGAGATTTAACTGAAATATAAATGTAAGACACTATGCTTAACATGCAGTAGGCACTTAAGAAATGTTTACTATTTTTCTTTTTTACTTAACTGTATTTCAGGAAATTAATGGAAGAAATGTTCTTTTAAATAAAATTGTGCTGTTTAGGTAACCTCCCTGTCAACATAAATTGGATTACTCTCTCTCTCTCTCTCTCTCTCTCTATATATATATATATATATATATATATACATGAAAGAAAAGTGAAAATGTTAGTTGCTCAGTTGTGTCCAACTCTTCGCAACCCCATGGACTGTAGCCCACCAGGCTCTATTGTCCATAGAAGTTTACAAGTAAGAATACTGGAGTGAGTTGCCATTGCCTTCTCTTGTAAGATTCCTAGTGGATCTTCATAGGAATCGAATACAGGTTTCCTGCGTTGTTGGCAGGTTGTTTACCATTTGAACAACCAAGGAAGCCCCCGTTTGTTTGTGTGTGTGTATGTGCTGTCTCTTATACACATCTAGATGTGTATAAGAGACAGCCCCAATCCCTCCCAGCATCAGGGTC
Source organism: Oreotragus oreotragus (assembly GCA_006410675.1). Classification (NCBI taxonomy): domain Eukaryota; kingdom Metazoa; phylum Chordata; class Mammalia; order Artiodactyla; family Bovidae; genus Oreotragus; species Oreotragus oreotragus. The sequence continues at coordinate 147,679 of SJYX01002596.1, forward strand.
TTTTCCAATGAGTCAGCTCTTCACATGAGGTGGTCTAAGTATTGGAGTTTCAGTTTCAGCATCAGTCCTTCCAATAAACACCCAGGACTGATCACTTTTAGGATGGACTGGTTGGATCTCCTTGCAGTCCAAGGGACTCTAAACTCAAGGAATTGATGAACCATCCACCAAGTTAATTCTCTCACATAAAAATGTTTATATGATATACAAATGAGCTTCTTTACAAAACAGAAATAGACCTGCAGACATAGAAAACAAGCCTGTGGTTAGCAAAGAGAAAAGAGATAAATTAGGAGCTTTGGATAAACAGATACAAACTACTATATATAATATAGATTAAAGAAAAGAAAGGACTTAGAGTACAGCACATGGAAATATAGCCAATATTTTATAATGACCTATAAGGAAATTATCTGAAAAATAATATATATATATAACTTTGTTGTTTTATATATATGTAAAACAATATATATATGCATATAAATATATATAGCACTTGATTACTTTGCCATACAACTAAAACTATCATAATTTTGTAAATCACCTATGAAGAAGTGGAGTTGCTCAGTCACGTCCGACTCTTTGAGACCCCATGAACTGTAGCCTACCAGGCTCTTCGGTCCATGGGATTTTCCAGGCAAGAGTACTGGAGTGGGTTGCCATTTCCTTCTCCAGGGGATCTTCCTAACCCAAGGATCGCATCTGGATCACTCACATTGTAGGCAGATGCTTTTACCTTCTGAGCCACCAGGGAAGCCAACTATATATACAATTAAATAACAAAAAATTTATATGATAATGAAATTCTCAGACTCCAATTTGCCCAAAATTTGCTTGTGTGAGCTTCCATGGTAGCTCAGTTGGTAAAGGATCCACTTGCATTGCAGGAGACCTGGGTTCGATTTCTGAGGCAGGAAGATCCGCTGGAGAAGGATAGGCTACCCACTCCAATATTCTTGGGCTTCCCTTGTGGCTCAGTTTGTAAAGAATCCACCTGCAATGTGGCAGACCTGGGTTGGATCCCTGGGTTGGGAAGATTTGATTCCCTGGAGAAGGGTAAGGCTACACACTCCAGTATTCTGGCCTGGAGAATTCTCATGGACTATATAGTCTGTGGGGTCACAAAGAGTTGGACAATGGGATTTTCCAGGCAAGAGTACTGGAGTGGGTTGCCATTTCCTTCTCCAGGGGATCTTCCTAACCCAAGGATCGCATCTGGATCACTCACATTGTAGGCAGATGCTTTTACCTTCTGAGCCACCAGGGAAGCCAACTATATATACAATTAAATAACAAAAAATTTATATGAGAATGAAATTCTCAGACTCCAATTTGCCCAAAATTTGCTTGTGTGAGCTTCCATGGTAGCTCAGTTGGTAAAGGATCCACTTGCATTGCAGGAGACCTGGGTTCGATTCCTGAGGCAGGAAGATCCGCTGGAGAAGGATAGGCTACCCACTCCAATATTCTTGGGCTTCCCTTGTGGCTCAGTTTGTAAAGAATCCACCTGCAATGTGGCAGACCTGGGTTGGATCCCTGGGTTGGGAAGATTTGATTCCCTGGAGAAGGGTAAGGCTACACACTCCAGTATTCTGGCCTGGAGAATTCTCATGGACTATATAGTCTGTGGGGTCACAAAGAGTTGGACATGACTCAGTGACTTTCACTTTCTCCTTGCTTGTGTTTACAATAATGCCAACTCCTAGAACTCTGAGAAGTCTGATATTGCAGGCCTCATCCCCCACCTGGAAATGTGAATTCTTATTAAATACCTCAGGGAATTCTGGTGCAGATGTTCAATGGGCAATACTTTAAGAAATACTTGCACTAAATTGATTTTGTCTCATTTTAGCCCAATGTACCGCATCCATCTGAAAAGTGAACCATTCATATATTTAGCATAGAGTTTTTCAAGAATGACATTCAATACAATAATAGGTTACAAACTAGACTTTCTTGATTCACTTGATCCAAACCCGAAGAATGTGCATTTATAATTTTTTCCGCATGATATTTAATATATGAGACATAGTCACCTGTAAGAAGAAAACCCCCTGTTAAATATAAATTGGGTTATATTTTCTGTTGTCCATAATTTTCTGTCATCACTTCTATTAATTCAAATTTCTATACTAAAACTGTCTGCACCCTGTTAGTCAGGTGTGGCTATCAATGAAGTTTTAAAGCTAATAGTTTATCACCTTTATAAAGATGCATATGAGTCTTCACCCTATTTATCTCTAAAGGAATTATACGGTCTCTTTGTACTCAAGGGCAGGAACTATTATTGTTAATGCTTAAGTGGAATGTTAATTATATGAAAATTTGTCCTCTAAAACTGTTTTGTGCATCATTGAGAAAAATAACTTATAACTTTTAAATTGTTTTGAATGTATGTGATTTTTAAAAACTGCACTTTGATTGGGATATTTCAAAATTAACTCAATTTCTATTTTTTGTAGCTTAAAAATGCTTTCTTTAACATATGTTCAATGTAATTTTAATGAAAATAAAATCCACACTGAACAGGATATTAATCCAATAGTAGAGTATCATTTCAGCCAATCATGACAGATTTATGTATTCATTTTCTTTTCTTAGATGAAGATTGTAAAAATCATCTCATACATAAAAATAATGATTCAGAAAAAAAGGTTAATTATTCATGTATTAAAAGGGACTTCCCTGGTGGTTCAGATGATAAAGTGTCTGTCTACAGTGCAGGAGACCCGGGTTCAATCCCTGGGTTGGGAAGATCCCCTGGAGAAAGAAATGGCAACCCACTCCAATACTATTGCCTGGAAAATCCCATGGACAGAGGAGCCTGGAAGGCTATAGTTCATGGGGTCGCAAAGAGTCAAACACGACTGAGTGACTTCACTTTCACTTTCATTCATGTATTATTGTTCAAAGGTGAAAATANGGGTTGGGAAGATCCCCTGGAGAAAGAAATGGCAACCCACTCCAATACTATTGCCTGGAAAATCCCATGGACAGAGGAGCCTGGAAGGCTATAGTTCATGGGGTCGCAAAGAGTCAAACACGACTGAGTGACTTCACTTTCACTTTCATTCATGTATTATTGTTCAAAGGTGAAAATATTATTTACCTTTTCTTTTTCATGAGATAGTCTTCCTAGTATGTTGTAGAGAAAATTTTAATAATTAAATTCACTTAATTAAATTACTCCCAAAGATAATTAATTATAGCTTTAATTCAATCTCTATAAACTCCAAAAGAGGATTCAGTTTTGTCTCAAACTTTCTGATTCTGAAAATAGCAAATTTAGGTTATAATTATATCAGAGAGTTTCACTGTGTTCTGTGTAGAAAGAATTGGGATATGACATAAAAGAAGCAAAAAATCCAAGACTTATTTTTTCCCGCCTAGGATGTGAAGGTTATTAATAATTAAATATGAAGTGGGTAAAATAAGTCAAATGCCTGAGTAAAAATGTATGGGGAGTTGGGGAGAGACAGGATTAACAATATCGATAATTATGGAAAGTTTGAGAACAGCACTCATGTGATATACTTCACTGGTAATTGGAGGAGGCTGCAAGCTTGTTCCAAATCACGTGTACATGAACAATTTCAACATGACATGGGTGGCCTGATCACAGTAGAATATGTTTAGGTGGGTGAAACTGGAGTGTGTCTTAGATGCCCATGGCTTGTAAGTGGTATAATAGCGGCCATAAATACCATACTTGTTATGGTAAGGGACTGCAGACAGATGGGAAGAGGATGGCAGAAGCTCAGAATCAAATGAAAAGGCCAAAGTGGACCTAAAGCCCTGAGTCTAGAGGTAGAAGGTAGGAACTAGTTTCTCCAGTGAGAAGTCATAAGACGAACTTAACTTTAGTTCACAGTGACAAGCACAACAGCCTCTGCATATTGGATCCATGTTCAGCCTCCATCTCCCTGTGGTTACAATAGTCACGCATTTCCTTTGTGTTGCAGAAGGTTTGGAAAAAGGAATGTCAAAGCTTTATGCCTACAGAGTCAGGACATATACCACCAGGGAAGTCCAAGAATGCTGGAGAGGGTAGCCTCTCCTTTTCTATAGGAACTTCCTAACAGAGGAATCAAACTGGGATCTCCTGCATTGCAGCCGATTCTTTACCAGTTGAGTAAAGCATACCTAAAGGGTCATGTTTAAATATCAAAAAGGACTGACTTCACATAATTTTATTTATACTTTCCTCCCTTACTCATACCCCCTACCCACATCCAGCTTGGCAGATGGGGACAGTTAAGAACACATGCTCCATTAGAAATGAATATAGACATTAATTAGCCTTTCTCTCCTCACACACACACACACACAATTGACCCTTGAACAAAGAGGTTAGGGGCACTGAAATTCTCTGCACAATTGGAAATCTGTGTATAGCTTGTGTTTGGCCTTCCATATATGGGTTCCTCGTATCTGAGGTTCTGCATCCATAGCTTCAACCAACCCAGGATCGTGTAGTGTTGTATTATCTACTACTGAAGAAAATTCATGTATAAGTTGGACCCAGCCAGTTCTAAGCTCATTTTGTTCAAGGTTAAATGTATATTTGTCAGTTCAGTTCAGTCGCTCAGTTATGTTCGACTCTTTGCGACCCCATGAATCGCAGCACGCCAGGCCTCCCTATTCATCACCATCTCCTGGAGTTTACTCAGACTCACACTCATCGAGTCAGTGATGCCATCCAGCCATCTACTCGGTCGTCCCCTTCTCCTCCTGCCCCCAATCCCTCCCAGCATCAGAGTCTTTTCCAATGAGTCAACTCTTCACATGAGGTGGCCAAAGTACTAAAGTTTCAGCTTTAGCATCATTCCTTCCAAAGAAATCCCAGAGTTGATCTCCTTCAGAATGGACTGGTTGGATCTTCTTGCAGTCCAAGGGACTCTCAAGAGTCTTCTCCAACACCACAGCTCAAAAGCGTCAATTCTTTGGCACTCAGCTTTCTTCACAGTCTAACTCTCACATCCATACATGACCACAGGAAAAACCATAGCCTTGAATAGATGGACCTTAGTCGGCAAAGTGATGTCTCTGCTTTTGAATATGCTGTCTAGGTTAGTCATAACTTTCCTTCCAAGGAGTAAACGTCTTTTAATTTCATGGCTGCAATCACCATCTGCAGTGATTTTGGAGCCCCCAAAAATAAAGTCTGACACTGTTTCCACTGTTTCCCCATCTATTTCCCATGAAGTGATGGGACTGGATGCCATGATCTTCGTTTTCTGAATGTTGAACTTTAAGCCAACTTTTTCGCTTTCCTCTTTCNGCTGCAGTCACCATCTGCAGTGATTTTGGAGCCCAAAAAAATAAAGTCTGACACTGTTTCCACTGTTTCCCCATCTATTTCCCATGAAGTGATGGGACCAGATGACATGATCTTCATTTTCTGAATGTTGAGCTTTAGGCCAAATTTTTCACTCTCCTCCTTCAGTTTCATCAAGAGGCTTTTTAGCTCCTCTTCACTTTCTGCCATGAGGGTGGTGTCATCTGCATATCTGAGGTTATTGATATTTCTCCCGGCAATCTTGATTCCAGCTGTGTTTCTTCCAGTCCAGCGTTTCTCATGATGTACTCTGCATATAAGTTAAATAAGCAGGGAGACAATATACAGCCTTGACGTACTCCTTTTCCTATTTGGAACCAGTCTGTTGTTCCATGTCCAGTTCTAACTGTTGCTTCAAACAAAATTAACATGTCTAATTTTTGAATTAAAATAGGTATTCTAAAATTTAAAAGAATAGTTTCAAATGAAGACAATTTTTAGAACCAGTCTTTGCATGGGCCTGTTTTAGCTTTTTAATAGTTAAAGAAAAGACTGCTCCAGTAGGCCTACTCAGTCATTCAGAGGCACGCACAGTAGCAGCTAGGACAGGGGTCAGAATGTAACAGTTAAAGGGAGAAAGTTAGAATGGATCAAAGGACTTAATGCAGCACAATCTAATAGGAGTGTGCGGTGGAAGCGATCAGTCACCTGTTGGGAGATCAATCAAGAATCTTAAGACACATGAACTTATCCCCTACTTTATATGATTCCATTGTCTATTATTTTAATTCTAAGTTTTATTCCTCTACAAACAGGACATTTAAAAAAATTATAAAATATTTGTTTAGAGTTTGTGCTCATGCTCTGGCTGAGTTTGACACTTGGTCGTATCTGACTCTTTGAGACCCCATGCACCATAGACCACCAGGCTCCTCTGTCCATGGGATTTTCCAGGCAAGAATACTGGAATAGGTTGCCATTTCCTCCTCCAGGGGATGTTCCCTACCAAGGGACTGAACCTGCATCTCCTGCATTCTTGCATTGGCAGACAGATTCTTTATCACTGAGACTTCTGGGAAGCCTGTTGCTTAGAGTTATTGACATGTTTATAAATATATCATTTTTCCTTCATTCTCCTCAGATTTCCATATGCTGTCATTTTCTTTTTGGCTTAAGTACAGCCTTTAAAATTTCTTTCAGTGAAGACCTGCGGGTGACATAATCTCTCACATTTGTATCTATCTGAAGCTTTTTTCATTTCTAACCCATCTTGACATACAAAATATATATACATAAATATGTAAAATATATATAGTTTGTGTACAGTTTAGAATTGTAGTTTAGTATCTCTCGGAACAATGAAGATGTGATTCTATGGTCTGCCAGCTTCGATCAGATCTTCTGCTGTTGACAGCAATCAATACTGCTCCTCTGTAGGTAATGCGTCTTTTGTCTCTGAATGCTTTTAAAATATTTCTCCCTCCCCCCGCTTTGGTGTTCTTTATTTACCTGATGTCTCTAGATACATGTTTTGTTTTTATTCATCCTGCTTAGGATTCATTGGATTTCCTACATCTAAAGATGTGTGTTTTTCAACTCTTCTGGAAAATTATCTGTTATTTTGAATTTGAGTTAGGCAAGTGATCACGTGGTCAGTTTGGTTAGTTTCCTGTGATTGTGGTTTCTATGAGCCATACTGTGTAGGGCCACCCAAGACGCACAGGTCATAGTGGAGAGTTCTGACAAAACATGGTCCACTAGAGAAAAGGATGACAAAAAACTTCAGCATTCTTGCCTTGAGAATCCCATGGACAGTATGAAAAGGGAAAATGTTATGATGCTGAAAGATGAACCCACAAAGTCAGTAGTTGTCCAATATGCTACTGGACAAGAGTGGAGCAATAGCTCCAAAAGGAATGAAGAGGCTGAGCCAAAGTGGATACAATATACACTTGAGGATATGCCTGGTAGTGAAAGTCCGATGCTGTAAAGAGCAGTATTGCGTAGGAACCTGGAATGTTAGGTTCGTGTATCAAGGTAAATTGGAAGTGGTCAAACAGGAGATGGCAAGAGTGAATATCGACATTTTAGGAATCAGCAAACTAAAATGGACTGGAATGGGTGAATTTAACTCAGGTGACCATTATATCTACTACTGTGGGCAAGAATCCCTTAGAAGAAATGGAGTAGCCCTCATAGTCCACAAAAGAGTCCAAAATGGAGTACTTGGGTGCAATCTCAAAAGCGACAGAATGAGCTCTGTTCATTTCCAAGGCAAACCATTCAATATCATAGTAATCTAAGTCTGTGGTCCAACCACTAATGGCAAAAAAGCTGAAACTGAATGGTTTTATGAAGACCTACAAGACATTCTAGAAATAACACCCCAAAAAAGATGCTCTTTTCATCATAGGGGACTGGAATGCAAAAGTAGGAAGTCAAGAGATACCTGGAGTAACAGGCAAGTTTGGCTTTGGAGCACAAAATGAAGCTGGACAAAGGTTAACAAGCTTTGCCAAGAGAACACACTGGTCATAGCAAACACCCTAGTCTAATAATATAAGAGATGATTCTACACAGACATGAGACACTGAAATCAGATTGATTATATTCTTTGTAGCCAAAGATGGAAGCTCTATACAGTCAGCAAAAACAAGACCAGGAGCTGACTGTGGCTCAGATCATAAACTCCTTATTGCAAAATTCAGCCTTAAATTGAAGAAAGTAGGAAAAACCACTAGGACACTCAGTTATGACCTAAATCAAATCCCTTACAATTATACAGTGGAAGTAACAAATAGATTCAAGGGATTAGACCTGATAGACAGAGTGCCTGAAGAACTATGGATGGAAGTTCGTAACATTGTACAGGAGACATGACCAAAATCATCCCCAAGAAAAAGAAATGCAGAAAGGCAAAATGGTTGTCTGAGGAGGCTGTACAAATAGCTGACAAAAGAAAAGAAGTGAAAGGCAAAGGAGAAAAGGAAAAGTATACCCACTGGGATGCAGAGGTCCAAAAAATAGCAAAGAGAGATAAGAAAGCCTTCCTAAGTGATCAATGCAAAGAAACTGAGGAAAACAATAGAATGGGAAAGAATAGAGGCCTCTTCAAGAACATTAGAGATACCAAGGGAATATTTCATGTGAAGACAGGCACAATAAAGTACAGAAGCAGTATGGACCTAACAGAAGCAGAAGATATTAAGAAGAGGTGGCAAAAATACACAGAAGAATTGTACAAAAAAGATCTTAATGACTCAGATAACCACAATGGTGTGATCATTCACCTAGAGCCAGACATCCTGGAGTGTGAAGTCAAGTGGGCCTTAGAAAGCATCACTATAAACAAAGCTAGTGGACACTATGGAATTCCAGCTGAGCTATTTTAAATACTAAAAGATGATGCTGTTAAAGTGTTGCACTCAATATGCCAGCAAATATGGAGAACTCAGCAGTGGTCACAGGACTGGAAAAGGCCAGCTTTCATTCTAATCCCAAAAAAGGGCAATGCCAAAGAATGTTCAAACTACCACACAATTCCACTCATTTCACATACTAGCAAATTAATAATCAAAATCCTTCAAGTTAGGCTTAAACAGTATGTGAACTGAGAACTTCCAGATGCACAAGCTAGATTTAGAATAGGCAGAGGAACCAGAGATCAAATTGCCAATAACCATTGGGATCATAGAAAAAGCAAGAGAATTTCAGAAAAACTATTTCTGCTTCATTGACTAGGCTAAAGCCTTTGACTGTGTGGATCACAGCAAACTGGAAAATTCTTAAAGAGATGGAAATACCAGACCATCTTACCTGCCTCCTATGAAACCCGCATGAAGGTCAAAAAGCAACAATTAGAGCCAGACATGGAACAATGGACTGGTTCAAAACTGGGAAAGGAATATGTCAAGGCTGTATATTGCCTCACCCTGCTTATTTAACTTCTATGCAGAGTACATCATGCAAAATTCTAGGCTGGATGAAGCACAAGCTGGAATCAAGATTTCCAGGAGAAATATCAATAACCTCAGATATGCAGATGACACCACTCTAAAAAGTCTAAAAGTGACACAGAAAGTGAAGAAGAACAAAAGAGCCTCTTGATGAAGATGAAAGAGGAAAGTGAAAAAGCTGGCTTAAAATTCAACATACAAAAAATGAAAATTGCGGCATCTGGTCCATCACTTCATGACAAATAGATGGAGAAACAACGGAAACAGTGACAGACTTTATTTTCTTGAGCTCCAAAATCACTGTGGATGGTTAAAAAGTCTAAAAGTGACACAGAAAGTGAAGAAGAACAAAAGAGCCTCTTGATGAAGATGAAAGAGGAAAGTGAAAAAGCTGGCTTAAAATTCAACATACAAAAAATGAAAATTGCGGCATCTGGTCCATCACTTCATGACAAATAGATGGAGAAACAACGGAAACAGTGACAGACTTTATTTTCTTGAGCTCCAAAATCACTGTGGATGGTGACTGTAGCCATGAAGTTAAAAGACGCTTGCTCCTTGGAAGAAAACCAATGACAAACCTAGACAGCAGAGATATTACTTTGCTGACAAAGGTCCGTCTGGTCAAAATTGTGTTTTTTCCAGTAGTCATGTATGGATGTGAAGAGCTGGACAATAAAAAGGCTGAGCCCTGAAGAACTGATGCCTTCTAACTGTGGTGCTGGAGAAGACTCTTGAGAGTCCCTTGGACAGCAAGGAGATCAAACCAGTCAATTCTAAAGGAAATNTCTGGTCAAAATTGTGTTTTTTCCAGTAGTCATGTATGGATGTGAAGAGCTGGACAATAAAAAGGCTGAGCCCTGAAGAACTGATGCCTTCTAACTGTGGTGCTGGAGAAGACTCTTGAGAGTCCCTTGGACAGCAAGGAGATCAAACCAGTCAATTCTAAAGGAAATCAACCCTGAATATTCACTGAAAGAACTGATGCTGAAGCTGAAGCTCCAATATTTTGGCCACCTTATGGGAAGATCGACTCTTTGGAAAAGACCCTGATGCTGGGAAAGATTGAGGGCAGGAGAAACGGGTAACAGAGGATGAGATAGCTGAATGGCATCACCGACTCAATGGACATGAGTTTGTGCAAACTCTGGGAGATACTGAAGGACAGGGAATCCCGGTATGCTGCAGTCCATGGAGTCACAAACAGTCAACACAACTGAGCAACTACAAATGAATTTGAATATTGGCTCTTTCCTATTTATTACCACTTCTAAAACAGCTTGTGTTTGTTGTCTAGTCATTCAGTTGTGTCCAGCTCTTTGTGACCCTATGGACTGAAGCCCACCAGGCTCCTCTGTCCATGAGATTCTCTGGGCAAGAATACTGGAGTGGGTTGCCATTTCCTTCTCTAGAAATATCTTTATTGATATACAATTTATATACCATAAAGTTCACCTGTTAAAAGTTTACAGTTCTTTATTTTTTTGGTATATTTAGAGTTGTGCACTATGACCATAATTTAATCTTGGAATACTTTATAACCCAAAAGAATTCTTATACCTGTTCAGTAATCACTGCCCATCCGTACCTCACCAGCTCCTGCCTAGGCCTGGGAAACCACTAATCTGCTTTCTTTTTCTATGCGTGCTCAGTTGCTTCAGGCATGTCCAGCCCTTTGTGACCCCCATTGACTGTAGCCCGCCAGGCTCTTTTGTCCATGGGATTCTCCAGGGAAGAATGCCCTTCTCCAGAGGATCTTCCCCACCCAGGGATAGAGCATGCATCTCCTGCATTGCAGGTGGATTCTTTATCAACTGAGCCACCTGGGAAGGCTTCTTTGGCTACAGACCTACCTATTTCGAAAATTTAATATAAATAGAATTCTACAATATGTGACCATTTGTTAATGGCTTGTTTCACGTTCCATAATGTTTTTAAAATAATTTCATGTTGGAGTATTTATTTGTACTTTTGACAAATGATATTGTTGTATGGATATATCACATTTATCCATTCATCATTTGGGTTGTTTCTACTTTTGGCTATTGTGAATATGCTGCTATGAATATCTGTGAATTAGTTTTTATGTGGATGTATGGCAATGGCATCCCACTCCAGTACTCTTGCCTGGAAACTCCCATGGATGGAGGAGCCTGGTAGGCTGCAGTCCAGGGGGTCGCTGAGTCAGACATGACTGAGAGACTTCACTTTCAATTTTCACTTTCATGCATTGGAGAAGGAAATGGCAACCCACTCCAGTGTTCTTGCCTGGAAAATCCCAGGGATGGCGGAGCCCAATGGGCTGCCGTCTGTGGGGTCGCACAGAGTCGGACACAACTGAAGTGACTTAGCAGCAGCAACAGCATGTTTCCATTTCTCTTGTAAAATAGTAGTGGAATTTTCAAATCATACACTGTTTATATTTAAGATTTTGAACAATTGTGAAACCATATTCTAAAGTGGCTATACCATTTTACATTTCCACCAGCAATGTTTGAAGGTTCCAATCTTCCCATTCCATTTATCTCCTTTTGGAAATATGACTAGACATATGCCAGACCTTCTCAATAGATACACCATATCTTGCACCTGTCACATTTTCCTTTTTATTTATTTATTTATTTGGCTGTGCTGGGTCTTTGTTATAGCACTCGAGATATTCCATCTTCATTGTGGCATGCAGGGTCTTTAGTTGCAGTATGTGGAATCTTTAGTTTTGGCACATAGGATATTTGGTTGAGGAGGTGCACTCTTAATTGCAGCATGTGGGATCTACTTCCCTAACCAGGATCAAATTGAGGTCCCCCCTGCATTAAGAGTGCAGAATGTTAGCCACTGGATCACCAGGTAAGTTCTGTAATGTATCATATTTTCAAACTCTTTATATTACATACAAATTCATCCAACGTTATTCAGTGGTAGAAACTATGTTCAGTGGTGGAACCCACATTTCAAACAGGTGTTTTATTTTCAATTATTAAAATTTTAATTTTGAGAATTGGTATGGACTTTTCTCAATTCTGTCAAGTTATTCCATGCTGTTTCAACCCTGTCTTATATTTATGTAAATATATTGTATGTACTGGTGGCTCAGATGGTAAAGAATCTGCCTGCAATGCATGACACCTGAGTTCAATTTCTGGGTTGGGAAGATCTCCTGGAGAAGGGAAATGCAACCCACTTCAGTATTCTTGCCTAGAGAATCCCATGGACAGAGGAGCTTGGAGGGATACAGTCCATGGGGTCAAAAAGAGTCGGACCCGACTGAGTGACTAACACACACATCATATTAATCAGCTTGGGCTGCCATAACGAAATGACATAGGATAGATCGCTTAAACAACAGAATTTTATCTTTCACAGGCTGGAGGCTGGACAACCAGAAGCAGGATACCAGCACAGTTGGGTTCCTGGTGAGAACTCTCTTCCTGTCCTACAGATGGGACTTTCTGGCCACATCCTCAGATGGAGAAAGAGGGTAAGTTTCCTGATGTCATTTCTTATAAAGACACTAATGCTATGAGGGGCTCACTCTCAGGACCTCATTTGACCGTAACTACTTCCTTAGTCCAGATACTTTCACAATGGGGGTTAGGACCACCATGTATACATTCTAGGGGATATGATTCAGTCCATAAAACATATTAAAGTTAGTTTCACTTCCAGTCCATGTCCTTTAGTCTTGTATCTGAATACATAAAGGCTCTATTTCTGCCTTCTATTTTTTTTTCTTCTTGTTCTCACAGATGATGCCTTGGTTCTAAATATGTGATTTTGTTTTACAATACATTTCCCATTTGTATTGGAACTTCATCTGTAGGAATTCTTAGAGGCCTGGATTGAGTTTGAATTTTTCCAGGGATGATTCACATCTCTCAGTCAATGAAGGGCCTTACAACAGGGGACTGCTTTGAATACTACCATCATCTTGCATTTTCCTTTATAGAAAATTCCGTAAACCCATGTGCTGGTCAGTTTTGGGTTACAGATTTTCAGATGATTCTTTTCCCCAACATCCAGTACCAAGGACAAGAAGTGTATGCAAGTTTTCCTGTTTCCTTTTTTTCAGTAAGATTGTTTTTCTCATTCACCTTAGCCTGAGGATCGGGTCCAACTTTATGTAAGGGTCTCATATTTTGATTCTCTTCCTTTGGAACCCTTTGCTTTGTCTTTTAATGCTAATGCATCATGTAGCTATTAAGATAGGAGCTTAAGTTCTCCAGCGATGGCAGAAAACCTCAAGGAAAGAGACAAATATTGGAGTTGCTTGTCTCCTAAGTTTCCTGCTTTTACTTTGTTTTGGGTTCTATGGGTTTTTTAATATTCTTTCCAGTTCAGAGAAACATTTAAAATAATGGTTTGAAAAAAATATTTTAACAGACTTTGTAATCATTTAATTAGGAAAGTATGCTAAATTGTTACACTCATGGCCACCAATGAATTTTGTCTTTCTGTGCTCCTCTGCAATGTATGAATAACTTGCTGCTTTAGCTCCAACCATCAGGAAGTGAGGGTTTGTTTCTCCATCCCTTGAGTCTGGGCTCTCCTGTGACTTGGTTCGACTAATATAATGTAGTGTAAGTGATGCTATAAGACTTAAGAGACCTTTCAGCATTTGCTTTCCTGAAACACTTCCAGAATCATGTAATGAAGTCCTACATGAAAGACCACATGAGGAGAGACACTGAGTCATCCCAGCCATCTCAGCTGATACCTCAGAAATGTGAATGAGGACACCTGTGAAAGGTCATTCTCCATCCAAACCACTATCTGAATACAGTCACATGAGTGAGCCTAGGTGAGACAAGCAGAACCACCCAGTCAATCCAGAGAATTATTAAAAATAATAAGTTATTTTGTTTCAAGCAACTCAGTTTTGGGGTGGTTTGTTACACATCCGTAGGAAACTGACTAGTGTTGTTCAGTTGCTAAGTTGTGTCCAACTCTTTGTGACCTCATGGACTGTAGAATGTCAGACTCCTCTGTCCTCCACTAATTCCCGGAGTTTCCTCATGTCCATTTAGTCGGTGATCCTATCTAACCATCTCATTCTCTGTCGCCCTCTTCTCCTGCCCTCAATCTTTCCCAGCATCAGAATCTTTTCCAATGAGTTGGCTCTTAGCATCAGGTGGTCAAAGTATTGGAGCTTCAACTTCAGCATCACACCTTTCAATGAATATTCAGGGTTGATTTTCTTTAGGATTGACTGGTTTGATCTCCCTGTTGTTCAAGGGACTCTCAAGAGTCTACTCCAGCACCACAATTTGAAAGCATCCATTCTTCAGTGCTCAGCCTTCTTTATGATCCAATTCTCACATCCATACATGACTACTNGTATTGGAGCTTCAACTTCAGCATCACACCTTTCAATGAATATTCAGGGTTGATTTTCTTTAGGATTGACTGGTTTGATCTCCCTGTTGTTCAAGGGACTCTCAAGAGTCTACTCCAGCACCACAATTTGAAAGCATCCATTCTTCAGTGCTCAGCCTTCTTTATGATCCAATTCTCACATCCATACATGACTACTAGAAAAACCATAGCTTTGACTAGAGGGACCTTTGTTGGAAAAATAATGCCTCTGCTTTTTAATATGCTGTCTAGGTTTGGCATAACTTTTCTTCTAAGGAGCAAGTGTCTTTTAATTTCGTGACTGCAGTCACCATCTGCAGTGATTTCAGTGCCCTAGAAATTAAGACCTGTCGCTGCCTTCAGTTTTCCCTTTCTATTTGCCATGAAGTGATGGGACCAGTTGCCATGACCTTAGTTTTTTTTAATGTTGAGTTTCAAGCCAGTTTTTTCACTCTCCTCTTTCACCCTCATCAAGATGCTCTTTAGTTTCTCCTCACTTTCTGCCATTAAAGTGGTTTCATCTGCATATCTGGGGTTGTTGGTATTTCTCCTGGAAAACTTGATTCCAGTTTGTGAGTCATGCAGCTCGGAATTTCACATGATGTACTCTGCATATAAGTTAAATAAGCAGGGTGACAATATATACCCTTGTAGTACTCTTTTCTCAGTTTTGAACCAGTCAGTTGTTCCATGTAAGGTTTTATCCATTGCTTCTTGACTTGCATACAGGTCACTCAGGAGACAGGTAAGATGGTCTGGTATTCCCATCTCTTTACTAGTTTTCTACAATTTGTTGTCATCCACATAGTCAAAGGTTTTAGCATAGTCAATGAAGCAGATGTATTTCTCGAACTCCTGTGCTTTCTCCATAATCCAACGAATGTTGGCAATTTGATCTCTGAATCCACTGGCTTTTCTAAACCCAGCTTGTACATCTGGAATTTCTCAATTCGCATAGTGCTGAAGCCTAGCTTGAAGGATTTTGATCATTACCTTGCTAGAACGTGAAACAAGAGCTATTGTGCAGTAGTTTGAACATTCTTTGGCATTGCCCTTTTTTGGGATTGGAATGAAAACTGACCTTTTCCAGTATTGTGGCTACTGCTGAGTTTTCCAAATTTGAGAACGGATACAAAGAGTCACATGGGGTATCTAATTCACCATATTCCTGGACTAGGATGGCCCCAGAGTGAAGTACAGGAACCTGAGGAGGGTGAAGGGAGCATCCCTGTCAGGGGAAGGAAGGCAGGAAGTGGTGAAGGGAAATTGGTTACAATCGGGAATTAATAAAATCATATATGAAGAAAGACAAGAGCCAGTATTCTCACTGTTGGAGAAGGGAGTTACAAATATGGAAATGTTGCTCTTTTTTCTGGCTGATTGGTTCTTTTACTTGATCTCCATGTGGGCTTCTCCACAGGACTGTTGGCATGTCCTCATGATGCAATGACCGTCTTCCCCCAGAATAAGCAATCCAAGAGGCAGTTCAAGCAATCTGAGGCAAAGGCTGCAACATCTTTTACCACGTGGCCTCTAGGTACATGCTCTCACTTCTGTAGTATTCTCCTGGTCACACAGGTCACCCCAGGTATGATGCGGGAGGGGACTCCACAGGCCACGAATACAAGGAGATAAGAATCTTTGGCGCCATTTTGATGTCTGACTACCAACAAACTCTCATTAATGGACAAAACACCTGACCTATAGTCCTCAAAGCCATCGCAATCACGAAAGTTGAGAAAATGCTGGGGAAGTTGCAGCCTTTGCCTCAGATTGCTTGAACTGCCTCTTGGATTGCTTATTCTGGGGGAAGACAGTCATTGCATCGTGAGGACATGCCAACAGTCCTGTGGAGAAGCCCACATGGAGATCAAGTAAAAGAACCAATCAGCCAGAAAAAAGAACAACATTTCCATATTTGTAACTCCCTTCTCCAACAGTGAGAATACTGGCTCCTATCTTTCTTAATATATAATTTTATTAATTCCCAATTGTAACCAATTTCCCTTCACCACTTCCTGCCTTCCTTCCCCTGACAGGGATGCTCCCTTCACTCTCCTCGGGTTCCTGTACTTCACACTGGGGCCATCCTAGTCCAGGAATATGGTGAATTATATATCCATATGACTCATGTTAATGGAGCCTAAAGAGACATGACAATCAAACACACATGGGACATTTTCCTTTACTATAAAGCACACTGTTAGATAACTGAGAAACCTTGAATGTGATTTGAGGCTTATATATGGGTCAGTGTTTGTTTCCTAATTTCAGTTCAGTTCAGTTCAGTCGCTCAGTCGTGTCCGACTCTTTGCGACCCCATGAATCGCAGAACGCCAGGCCTCCCTGTCCATCACCAACTCTCGGAGTTCACTCAGACTCACGTCCATCGAGTCAGTGATGCCATCCTGCCATCTCATCCTCTGTCGTCCCCTTCTCCTCCTGCCCCCAATCCCTCCCAGCATCAAAGTCTTTTCCAATGAGTCAACTCTTCGCATGAAGTGGCCATTTCCTAATTTAGATGACTGTATAAGGTTATGTATTGGAATGCTCTTGTTTGGAAGAAAGATACCCTGAAGATTTGGGGGTGATGGGGCATCATGTTGGTAGCTTTCACTCATCTTTTCTGAATATTTGAGATTGTTGAAAGAAAAACACACACATCTTTCAATGTAGAGAAATGATTCAAACTACTTAAAATACACATAATCAAGAAATGTTATGCTGCAATTCTTTAACTCAGATACTTTTTTTGGCAGACCTTATTTTTAAGAGTCACAGTGCTTTAAACTTGAAGAACACAGAAAATACTAGAAAAGAAAACAATCAGCAATAATCTATAGTATTAATATTTTGGCATGTAGCTTTCTGGTCCTTTTCTGTGCAAACATACATATTCACATATACTGTTCTTTAATGTGGAATTTTATTTTGGTTCTCTCATGCCTAACTTTTTAATGGATTAACTTTTGTTTTTTATACAATTTTAAAGTTTATACTCCATTTAAATAAACTGCTGCAGGAAAAGATATTTCAGAATGCCTGAAGCATTTTTAACCTGGGATTACAGATGGTTTTAAACATCCATCTGTGAGTAGATTTCCCAAGATTTCTCAATGAAAGTGAAGTATACCATTTTGTTGGCCCCACCACTTTAATTAGTAACACTACAGTTGTTAGGAGTAAATCAGAGGAAGCTTTACCATGCCCCTTTGGTTGTGTCCCAGCAAGTAACAAGGTGGATGCCTTCATAATCAGCTCCTGCCTCTTAGCTGTTATCTAGAAGATAGAAACATTTTTTTCCAGAACCACCAGAAGTTATAAAGCTGCTTATATTCTAGCAGAGCAAGCTTGTGAAACTGTCAGAAGAAGTAAACTTCATTCCTAAGTCACCATTTTCATTCCTCAGACAGAGAATGATAATCCTATAGGAAATAAGCCCTTTAATTACACTTTTTTTTGCCCTGGAACAGAGCATTTACTATGTGCTATGCACTCCAGTACTCTTGCCTGGCAAATCCCATGGATGAAGAAGGCTGGTAGGCTGTAGTCCATGGGGTCGCTAGGAGTCGGACACGACTGAGCGACTTCACTTTCACTTTTCACTTTCATGCATTGGAGGAGGAAATGGCAACCCATTCCAGTGTTCTTGCCTGGAGAATCCTAGGGATGGGGCAGCCTGGTGGGCTGCCGTCTCTGGGGTTGCACAGAGTCGGACACGACTGAAGCTACGTTGCAGTAGCATAGTTATTACAAAATATTGGCTATAGCTCCTGTGTCATACAATATATCCTTGTAGCTTATTTTATACATAATAATCTGTACTTCTTATCCTCTTCCCCAATCTTGCTCTGCTCCTCTTCACTCTCCCCACTGGTAACCACTATCTTTGAGCCTATTTCTTTTTTGTTGTATTCACTAGTTTGTTGTATTTTTTAGATTTCATCTATAAGTGATATCATACAGTATTTGTCTTCCTCTAACATATTTCACTTAGCACAATAGAGGTATACTATTTTTAATGCACCACTTTCATCCTCAGGGCATTTACACAGCTAATAGTTGTCAGTCTCCACTTCATAATATTCTTTCCAGAAGGTTTATTTAAAATAGTACTTTGTGGTTTACCACTGGCCCCTTTGGAAGTGATGATAGAATATGTCAGTATATGAGTCAATCAACCAATATTTGAATACCCACTACGCACAAGGCTCTGCATCTCAAAACTCTTGGGAGTGCAAAGATGTGAATGCTAATTTCTTGCCAGAATGCACACAGAAATTCAACTAGGGAGAGAAGATAAATATACATATGACAATACACAGCAGCACCAGGCAGTTCTGTGCTCAGTGGTGGGAGTCAGTGAAGCACTTGGCCTTCTATTATCAGAAAGAGTTCACTGAGAAGGAGGGACTTGGGCTCTGCTTCCTATGATGAAGAGATAAACATAGAGCAAGTATTTCTGGCGAGAGATGCAGCATTAACAAAGCTGCAGGACAGGAATGTTTTAGACACCTGTGGATGGTGAAGAGATGAGTATGCCTAAAAGGTGACAAAGAGAAAAATGGGCCAAGGATTGATGGGGGGAACCCTGCATGTCATATCCTGAACAAGTTTTATTAAACAGGAAACAACTGAGTTAGATGAAAGCTAGGCTCTAGGTAGAAAATGAAGGTGTAGACAGCTCCCCAGGGCCAACTGGTAGGTAAAAAAAGGGGAAGATGGGACAGTGGCATAAGGGTCCATTAAGGTTAACAACACTGGGTAAGCTCCATACTTGGTGGAGAGGAAAAGATGAAGATGATGAGGAGAAAGAGAATAATTAGTAAAGCATGTTCCCAAGTAAGTGAAGGGCAGAGAATCCATAACACATCTCTTAATGGAGAAGTGGATGGAAGAGCTCCACCTAAGAAAGAGAGAAACTACACACTCTGAGACAGAAGGAGCAGAGGCTGGCCTAAGTACAGAGATGGAATGGTCTGAAGCAGAGAGAAGGGTAAAGACATGTTGTTTTGGCAGAGTATCTGCCTAGGATAGGCCTAGGCTCAGTGGGTCCAGGGAAGCAGGTGAGGAACTATCTGGTCTGGAGAGTGCTTGGGATTATTTACAGAGAGATGGCTTGGAGGATAGATGGAGAAGAGACAGAAAGCTTGGTGAGAGAGCACAGACCTGCAGAGGCAAACCCATACCCAGAGACCTGTGATTTGGGACCATTTTCCTCGCATGAGCTAGAGCTCTCCTTGGGATGGTAATTTAGCCCTTGGGTTCTTCTTCCATGGCCCTTGAATTCTCTGGGCTAGGATTATCTGGGTTCTCTGGCAGCACTGTTCAGTAGAACTTTCTGTGATAATACAAATGTCCTATAATTTGCACTTTTCAACATGGTTGTCAAAAACTATGTGTGACTTTTGAGTACTTGCAATGTAGCTAGTGAAAGTGAGGAACTGAGTTTAAATTTTTATTTAATTTCAATTAATTTGCTGCTGCTACTGCTGCTAAGTCACTTCAGTCGTGTCCGACTCTGTGTGACCCCATAATTCTCCAGGCAAGAACACTGGAGTGGGTTGCCATTTCCTTCTCCAATGCATGAAAGAGAAAAGTGAAAGTGAAGTCGCTCAGTCTGTCCGACTGTTAGCGACCCCATGGACTGCAGCCCACCAGGCTCCTCCGTCCATTGGATTTTCCAGGCAAGAGTACTGGGGTGGGGTGCCATTGCCTTCTCCGTCAATTAATTTAAAACACCACAAATAACTGATGGCCATCTTATTAGACAGAGCAGCTAATGAGTATCTCCTTTCTTCACACTAAAGAAGGAGATAAGACCTTGCACAGGAGTGGAGGAATGAATGGCGTCAGATAGAAGAATTTGGTATTGAGAGCCACTAGTTCTTCCAGTGACTACTCTGGGTGACTGTCCCAAGAGTTGGTCTGTAGTTTCAGAAACTCCACATTTTCTTTTTTTCATGATAAGCAAACTCAAAAGGATCAATTACTTTAAAGAATCATTTTTTAATGCATGACTAGATTCTGTGTATTTTAAGGGCAGTCTGTCCTTAAATCCTTACATCTGGGAAGCCAAATTAGTTATCCCAATGCTTCGTGATGAGAAAATATAGAAACATAGGAGACAATTCCACTCAGACCTGAGTAACTTCTGAACCTCTTTTATGTCAAAAGGAGAAATTCTGGAGTCCTAAAAATAACTCTGGCTTAGCATCAAAGGGATCTGGAGTCAAACCTTGGTACTTGAAGAAGTTATCCAACCATTTTTACTCCATATCTATAAAATGGAAAGAATGATACCTACTTAAAAGGGGCTTTGTAGGTGTTACATGTAATCAACAACATATTCATATTTATTCCACACTAATTGCCAGGTAGTGTGCTAGGTACTAGGAATCAGATGGCAAGCAAAGTAGATATGATTCTTGTCCCACTAGCTTATTCCACTGGTTTATTTTAGTGTGGGAAGACAGGCATTAATCAGAGTCACAGAAGTATATACACAGACTGTGGCAAGGCCAGGAAGGGATGGTGTAAGTGGAGTGATTTTTAAAACATGCCTGCAGATTTTTTGACATTCCCCCACTAAACAATAGAATCTGATCTGGCCAACCCCCGCCTCCCCACCCCCACTGGATATGGGCCAATCATAGTGACTCACTTCTAACAAATAGAGCACGTAGAAGGGATACTCTGTGGCTTCCAAAAGAATACAGCTTTTTTGTCTGCAGTAGCTCTCTCTCCACACACCCCCTACCCGCCAACCCTCCCTCTCTCTCCATCTCTTTCTCAGTGCTTACCTTTGAACTCAAAAGTCACCATCTTGTGAGGAAGTCCAAGAAACTTGAAGAAGTACATGTACAGAGAAAGTGAGTTCTCTTGCCAAGAGTCAACACCAACTTGGCAGTTATATAAGCAAAGAGTCTTAAAGTGAAAACTCCAGTCCCAGTCAAACCTTCAGATAACTGCATCCCCAGATGACCTCTGACTATAATCTCACGACAGACTGGAAGACAGAACCACCGAGCCAAGCCATTTCCAAATACTTGACCCACAGAAACCATGAAAGATATTATCATTGTTTTAAGACATTAAATTTTAGAGTGATTTGTTAGCAATAGATAACAATACAATAGGAAACCACGTGATAAAGTCTAGAGGATCTTGAAAGACCCACTTTATGAAACAACATTTACGCTAACAACAGGGGGAGAAGAATGAATTAGACAAAGAGGAAGGAAAAGTACTCCAAAGAGCTGTACTAACACAAAAAAAGACCCTTTGGACAAGTGATAAATCTGAGGAACTACAAATAAAAGTTTTCCAGTGTGCTAGGGACACACAGTTGGGAGGGAACAGTCAAGATGCCTGAAAAGGTAGGGAGATATTGGATCATGTGAGGTCTTAGAATGACTTTTCCTAAAGGTAGCAGAACACTACTGAAAGATATTTAGCAGGTAAGGATGTATTAAACCCATCATCTAGATTTCTGGTGCTTTTCCCAGAGATGAGAAACATCTGACAAAGGCCATATTCATAATGGAAAATCATAATTTTTGACAGGTTGTCTGACATACTTTTGAGATACTCGGATGATGCTGTCACTCAGAGAATTTTACAGATATAAAATCGTATTGCTGTTGTTCAGTCGGTCAGTCATGTCCGACTCTTTGTGACCCCATGGACTGTAAAATGCCAGGCTTCCCTGTTCTTAACCATCTCCTGGAGCTTGCTCAAACTCATGTCAATTGAGCCAGTGATGCTATCCAACCATCTCGTCCTCTGCCATCCCCTTCTCCTGCTGCCTTCAATCTTTCCCAGCATCAGGGTCTTTTCTAATGATTCGGCTCTTCTCATCAGATGTCCAGATTGTTGGAGTTTCAGCTTCAGCATCAGTCCTTCCAATGAATATTCAGGATTGATTTCCTTTAGGATTGACTGGTTTGATCTCCCTGCAGTCCAAGGGATTCTCAGGAGTTATCTCCAATACCAGAGCTCAAAAGCATCAATTCTTTGGCGTTCAGCTTTCTTTATGGTCCAACTCTCACATCCATACATGACTACAAGAAAAACCTTAGCTTTGACTAGACAGACCTTTGTCGGCAAAGTAATGTCTCTGCTTTTTAATATGCTGTCTAGTTTTTCTTTCAAAGAGCAAGCGTCTTTTAATTTCATGGCTGCAGTCACCATCTGCAGTGATTTTGGAGCCCAAGAAAATAAAACTTGTCACTGTTTCCATTGCTTTCCCATCTATTTGCCACAAAGTGATGGGACCAGATGCCATGATCTTTGTTTCTTGAATGTTGACTTTTAAGCCAGCTTTTTCACTCTCCTCTTTCACCTTCATCAAGAGACTCTTTAGTTACTCTTCACTTTCTGCCATTAGGGTGGTGTCATCTGCACATCTGAGGTTATTGATATTTCTCCTGGCAATCTTGATTCCAGCTTGTGCTTCATTCAGCCTGGCATTTTTCATGACATACTCTGCATATAGGTTAAATAAGCAGAGTGACAATATACAGCCTTAACATATTCCTTTCCCAATTTTGAACCAGTCTGTTGTTCCATGTCTGGTTCTAACTGTTGCTTCTTGACCTGCATACAGGTTTTGCAGGAGGCAGGTAAGGTGGTCTGGTATTCCCATCTCTTTAAAAATTTTCCACAGTTTGTTGTGATCCACAAAGTCAAAGGCTTCAGGGTAGTCAATGAATAAGAAGTTTTTCTGGAATTCTCTTGCTTTTTCTATGACCCAAGGGATGTTGGCAATTTGATCTCTTGTTCCTCTGCCTTTTCTAAATCCAGCTCGAACATCTGGAAGTTCTCGATTCATGTACTGCTAAAGCCTGGCTTGGAGAATTTTGAGCATTCCTTGGCTAGTATGTGAAATGAGTGCAATTGTGCAGTAGTTTGAACATTCTTGGCATTGTCCTTCTTCGGAAGTGGAATGAAAACCAACCTTTTCCAGTCCTGTGGCCACTGCTGAGCCTTCCATTATTTGCTGGCATAATGAGTACAGCATTTTGACAGCATCATCTTTTAGGATTTGAAATAGCTCGGCTGGAATTCCATTACCTCCACGACTGCTGTTCATAGTGATGCTTCTTAAGGCCCACTTGACTTAGTACTCCAAGATATCTGGCTCTAGGTAAATGATCACACCATGATGGTAGCTCCAGGAGGAATGAAGAGGCTGAATCAAAGCAGAAACGACACCCATTTGTGGATATGTCTGGTGGTGAAAGTAAAGTCCATTGTTGTAAAGAACAATATTGCACAAGAACCTGGAATGTTAGGTCCATGAATCAAAATAAATTGGAATGGTCAAACAGGAGATGAAAAGAGTGAACATTGACATTTTAGGGATGAGTGAACCAAAATGGACTGGTATGGGTGAATTTAATTCAGATGACCATTATATCTACTGGTATGTATAAAGGGCTTCCCGAGTGGTTCAGCTGGTAAAAAATCCACCTGCAATGCAGGAGACCTGGGTTCAATCCCTGGATCGGGAAGATCCCCTGGAGGAGGGCATGGCAACCCTCTCCAGTATTCTTCCCTGAAGAATCCCCATGGACAGAGGAGCCTGGTAGACTGCAATCCATGGGGTCACAAAGAGTTGGACATGACTGAGCGACTAAGCACACACACATATAAAACATAAGACCCTGTTTGGGAAATTGAGAGTTACATAGCACAGGTCCCATCCTTCCTGTGCAGGAAACGAGGTTGTTACATAGCCCTACCCACTATAAAGAGTGCCTCCCAGCTTCATTTGACCACAAGGGCTGGTCAAAATTCCTGGGAGTTCTGTAGCCCAGGAGCACTTGAATTGAGAGGCTGGTTGACAGAGCTGAAGTTTGCAGAACACAGTCAGTGACCCTATTCAGTGAGGGAACTTGGGGTATAGGTTAGCTTGAGTTAAGACAACAAACACAGAGCTTCACCAGCTTTAGGGCTGCTTCCGCCATTACCCTTGGGCAGGAAATCTACTCTGTGGCCCTTCTCATTGCAGAATACAGCCTTCAACCTGTCTGACCTGGGAATCTAACCACAGTATATGGGAAACATGTATCCTTCGATAGTACTACACATAATGGCACTTGAACAGAGAACACAGCCTACGGCTTCCCTCATTTGCAGCATAAAGTGGTAGCCCTACCCAACCAGGGAATTTAGTGCACATTCTGGCTTGATGTGGGTCCCCAAACAGCAAACTGTACAGGCTAGGGTCCTGGTTCTGCTGCCCTCCTAGGACATAGAAGCTAACTCATAGTCTCCTTGCTATTGAATAGAGTACCCAGACCTGACCACCTAGTAAGCCTGAGCAGAGAATCCAGGCAACTGCAGAGCCCATCCTAGAGCCTCACTTGAGTAGGAAACTATGCCAGTGCTTCTATCCAACTGTTCTCAGCCAGTGGCATATGCCTTCCATCCATGTCCTCAGAGCTTGATCAGTTGCCTTGCCCCCAATAGGCCATAATAGCTGGCCTCACCTGCCCCAGTATATTACCTGCAGACATTCCCAGAAACCTAACTAAGTTGGCTGATGAACTGCTTCTGTCAAGTCACATATGTAAAGTCTGGAAGAGGAACCCCATTATGCAAATGCACAGATATCAACATAAAGAATCAAGGATCATGAAAATCGGGTAAATATGACACCACCAATGGAAACTTTATTAAGCTCTAAAAACTGACCCTAAAGAAATACATATCTATTAACTGTCACACAAAGAATTCAGTATAATTCTTTAAAGGAAGTTTAGTGAACTATAAGAAAACACAAAAAGACAACTAAATGAAATCAGGAAACTAATGCTTGAACAAAATAAGAAGTCCCCCCCCACCCCGCCAAACTGCAACCATCAAATAACAAAAACAAAAATTAAACCACCAAACAGAAATCCTAGCATTGAAAAATATAATAACTAAACTGAAGAATTCAAAAGAGTTTCAAAATAGATTCAACCACACAGAAGAAAGAATCAGTGACTTAGAAGATAGGACGTTAGAAATCATTCAGTAGAGGGGGCAAAAAGACAAAAAGATTGAAAAAAGAGTGAAGAAATTCTATGGGAATTATGGGGCACAAAGAGAAGAAACAATATTTACATTGTGAGAATTCCAGAATAAAAAGGGACAGATAAAGATATAATGGCTGAAAATTCCCTGAATTTCAGGGAGAGAAATGGACATCTAGATCCATGAGGCCCAAAGGACTCCAAGTAGGTTGAATTCAAATAAGGCTATAATGAGACATATTAGAATTAAACTGTCAAAAGAAAGGATTTTAAGAGCAGAAAGAGAAGGAAAAGTGACATGCAAGTAACCCCTATAAGACTGTTAGAGTTCTCAAAAACTTTTCAGGCCAAGAGAAAATGGGATGACATATTTCATACATTGAAGAAAAATAACTGTCAAACAAGGATTTTATACTCAGTGAAGGTTTCCTTCAGAAACAAAGGAGGGATGCAGACTTGCCCAAACAAACAAAAGCTGAAGATGTTCATTACCATCAGACCTGCCTCACTAGAAATGTTATAGAGTTCTTTGAGTGGAAGTAAAAGAATACTAATTAATATCATAAAAACAAAAACATAGTGCCAAACTCACTGGTAATGGTAAATATATAATCATAGTTAGATTCCACAATTTGGCAATAGTGGTGCATAACTCACAATTCTAGTTAAATTTTTTTTTTTGTAAAAATAGCCATAACTACAATAATCTGTTATTAGTTATACAATATTTTAAAAAATGCAAAGTGTAACACAATAACCTACAATGTGTAAAAGTTTACAAATTCTACGGAAGCTAAGTTGCTATCAGTTTAAAATAGTGTTAGACATGTAAGATATTTTAGGGACTTCCCTGATGGCCCAGTGGTTAAGAATCTACCTGGCAATGCAGGGGACTTGGGTTCAGTCCCTGGTGGGGAAACTGAAATCCCACAGCCACAGGACAACTAAGACCACACACTACCACAAATATCCCAAGTGCAATGAAGACCCAATGTAGCCAAATCAATCAATAACTTTAAAAAATATATATTTTATATAAATCTCATGGTAACCACAAGGGGAAATCCTGTGGTAATTACACAAGAAAACACAATAAAGAAAGCAAAGCATGCTGATACATACAGACATCTACCTCTGCCCCCCACCCCAAAAAAAACCAGGATCAGAAACAAGGAATAATGGATCTACGAAACAGCCAGAAAACAATAATTACTTTAAATATAAACAGATTAAATTCTTCAACTAAAAGATATAGAATAGATAAATGTATAAAAAGAAATAAGATTCAACAATATGCTGCCTGTAAGAGACTCATTTTTGCCTTAGAGATAAACATAGACCAAGAGGTATTATCCTGATATCAAAACCAGAAAAGGACATTGTAAAAAAAAGGAAAATTACAGGCCAATATCCCCAGTGAACACTGATACAAAAAATTTCAATAAAATACCAGCAAACTGAATTCAGCAGCACAGTAAAAGGCTCTTACACCACAATCAAATGGGATTCAACCCTGGAATGCAAGAATGGTTTAACATAGGCAAATCAATCAATGTGATACATCACATTAATAGAATAAAATAATTATATGATCATTTGAACAGGTTCAGAAGCATTTGACAATTTAAACAACCATCTATGATAAACACTCTTAACAAGGTAGGCACAGAAAGAACATATCTCAACATAATAAAGGGTATATATGACAAGCTCACAGCTAACATCATTCTCAAAGGTTAAAGACTGAAAAATTTTCCTCTAAGATCAAGAAAAAGACAAGGGTTCCCACTCTCACCACTACTATTCAAAATATGTATAGAAGTTTTAGCTAGAGCAATTAGGCAAGAAAAAGAATCTGCAATAGAATTGGAAAAGAAGAAGGAAAATTGTCTCTATTTGTAAATAACATGATTTTATTTACAGAATATCCTAAAGATTCAACCAAAAAGCTATTAGATATAATCAATAAACTTAGTAAAGTTGCAGAATACAAAATTAATATACAGTAATAAGTATGTTTATATATAATGACAGAAAATTTTCTGAAGAAGAAATTGATCCCATTTATAATAGTATTAAAAATAATTAAATATTTATGAATAAATTTAGCCAAGGAAGTAAAAGATCTTTACTCTGAAAAGTGCAAAGAAGACACTAGTAAATGGAATGGTATACTGTGTTGTGGTGGTGGTGGTTTGGAAGAATAAATTTTGTTAAAATGTTAATAATACTACCAAAAGCCATCTATAATGCAGTTCCTACCAATATGATAATGTCAGTTTTGTTTTAACAGAAGTAAAATGATCACTCCTAAAATTCATATGAAACCACAGTTCAGTTCAGTTCAGTCACTCAGTCGTGTCTGATGCTTTGTGACCCCATGAATCGCAGCACACCAGGCCTCCCTGTCCATCACCATCTCCTGGATTCACATCCATCGAGTCAGTGATGCCATCCAGCCATCTCATCCTCTGTCGTCCCCTTCTCCTCCTGCCCCCAATCCCTCCAAGCATCAAAGTCTTTTCCAGTGAGTCAACTCTTTGCATGAGGTGGCCAAAGTACTGGAGTTTCAGCTTTAGCATCATTCCTTCCAAAGAAATCCCAGGGTTGATCTCCTTCAGAATGGACTGGTTGGATCTCCTTGCAGTCCAAGGGACTCTCAAGAGTCTTCTCCATCGCTCAGCCTTCTTCCCAGTCCAACTCGCACATCCACACATGACTACTGGAAAAACCATAGCCTTGACTAGACAGACCTTTGTTGGCAAAGCAATGTCTCTGCTTTTTAACATGCTATCTAGGTTGGTCATAACTTTTCTTCCAAGAAGTAGGCGTCTTTTTATTTCATGGCTGCAGTCACCATCTGCAGTGATTTTGGAGCCCCCAAAAAGAAAGCCTACCACTGTTTCCACATCTATTTGCCATAAAGTGATGGGACTGGAGAAATATCAATAACCTCATATATGCAGACAAAACCACCCTTATGGCAGAAAGTGAAGAGGAACTAAAAAGCCTCTTGATGAAAGTGAAGGAGGAGAGTGGAAAAGTTGGCTTAAAGCTCAATATTGAGAAAAATAAGATCATGGCATCTGGTCCCATCACTTCATGGGAAACAGATGGGGAAACAGTGGAAATAGTGTCAGATTTTATTTTGGGGGGTTCCAAAATCACTGCAGATGGTGATTGCAGCCATGAAATAAAAAGACGCCTACTCCTTGGAAGAAAAGTTATGACCAACCTAGACAGCATGTTGAAAAGCAGAGACATTGCTTTGCCAACAAAGGTCCGTCTAGTCAAGGCTATGGTTTTTCCAGTAGTCATGTATGGATGTGAGAGTTGGACGATAAAGAAAGCTGAGCGCCGAAGAATTGATGCTTTTGAACTGTGGTGTTGGAGAAGACTCTTGAGAGTCCCTTGGACTGCAAGGAGATCCAACCAGTCCATTCTGAAGGAGATCAGTCCTGGGTGTTTACTGGAAAGAATGATGTTAAAGCTGAAACTCCAATAGTTTGGCCACCTGATGCAGAGTAAACTCATTGGAAAAGACCCTAATGCTGGGAAGGATTGGGGGCAGGAGGAGAAGGGGACAACAGAGAATGAGATGGCTGGATGGCAACACTGACTCGATGGACGTGAGTCTGAGTGAACTCCGGGAGTTGATGATGGACAGGGAGGCCTAGCATGCTGCAATTCATGGGGTAGCAAAGAGTTGGACATGACTGAGCGACTGAACTGAACTGATGGGACTGGATGCCATGATCTTAGTTTTCTGAATGTTGAGCTTTAACTTTTTCACTCTCCTCTTTCACTTTCATCAAGAGGCTCTTTAGTTCTTCTTCACTTTCTGCCATAAGGGTGGTGTCATCTGCATATCTGAAGTTATTGATATATCTCCCAGCAATCTTGATTCCAGCTTGTGCTTCCTCCAGCCCAGCATTTCTCATGATGTACTCTGCATATAAGTTAAATAAACACAGTGACAATATACAGCCTTGACATACTTCTTTTCCTATATGGAACCAGTCCAATGTTCCATGTCCAGTTCTAACAGTTGCTTGCTGATGTGCACAGATTTCTCAAGAGACAGGTCAGGGGGGCTGGTATTCCCATCTCTTTCAGAATTTTCCACAGTTTATTGTGATCCACACAGTCAAAGGCTTTGGCATAGTCAATGAAGTAGAAACCACAGGAAACCCCAAATAGACAAAGAAATCCTGAGAAACAACTAAGCAGGAGGCAACAGCTTTACTGATTCCAAGGTGTATACTACAGTTAAAGGCTTCAAAACCATATGGGACTGTCATAAAAACAGACATTTGGACCAATGGAACAGACCCAAGAGCCCAGAAATAAACTCAAGAATAATATTTGATAAGCGTGCCAAGAATACCCAATGGAGAAAAGACGGTCTTTTCAATAATGGTGTTGGGATACTCATATATTCACATGCAAAGGAATAAAACTGAACCATAACTTATGCCACCCAGAAAAATTAATTCAAACTGTATTAAAATCTTAAGTGTAAGCTCAGAAGCCATGAGACTCCTAGAATAAAACAGGAAGAGAGGTGCTTCATACCAGTCCTGGTATTGACTTCTTAGATGTGACACCTAGAGCACAAGGAACAAAATTAAAAACAAACAAGTGGGGCTACAGCAAATAAAATTTTCTACACAACAAAAGAAACCATTGACAAAGAAGGCAACACAGGGATTGGGAAAAAAATCTGCAAATGATATATATATATATTTTTTAATGATATGTCTGATAAGGGGTCAATATCTAAAATTACGAGAATTCACACAACTCAATAGCAAAACAACAACAAGAACAACCAACAAATAGCCAAAAAAAAAAAAAACNAAAAAAATCTGCAAATGATATATATATATATTTTTTAATGATATGTCTGATAAGGGGTCAATATCTAAAATTACGAGAATTCACACAACTCAATAGCAAAACAACAACAAGAACAACCAACAAATAGCCAAAAAAAAAAAAAACAAAAACCCACCAACAACCAACAAATAACCCAATTACAAAATTGGCAAAGGATCTGAATGGACATTTTCCCAAGGAAGATATATAAAAGCCAACAGGTAAATCCTCAATGTCACTGGTCATTAGATAAATGCAAATTAAAACCACAATGAGATATCATTTGTGTCTGCTAGAATGGGCACTATGAAAAGACAAGAGAAAATAAATACTGACAATGATGTGGAAAGTAAGGAATCTTTGTGCCCTGTTGGTGGGATTGTAAATTAGTACAAACGCTACAGACAACAGTACAAAAGACCCTCAAAAAAGTACAGAACGACAATACGATCCGGTAATTTCACTTCTGGGAGTATATCCCAAGGAAATGGAAACTCTGACTCAAAAAGACATGTGCACTCCCATGTTCCTAACTGCATTATTTATAATAGCCAAGACATGGAAACCACCTGAGTTCATCAGTGGACGAACAGATAAAGAAGTTTTGATACACATACACGGCAATATTATTCAGCCATAAAAATGTGGAAATTCTATCATTTGTGACAGTATGGATGAATCTTAAAGGAGTTATGCTAAATGAATGAAGTCAGATAAAGAGAAATACTATGTGATTTCACTTATATGTAGAATCTTAAACAAAACAAACAAACTCAATAGCAAAAAGCCATAGAGAAAGATCAGACTTGTGGTTACCAGAGGGGGAGGAAACTGAAGGAAGACAGTCAAATGGTACAGGCTTTCAGTTATAAGAGAAATAAGTAGTAGGCATGCAATATATAACATGATGACCATAGCTAACACTACCACATGATTTAAAGAAAAGTTGTTAAGAGAAAATTCTGAGTTCTCATCAAAAGGAGGAAAACATTTCCTTTCTTTTTATTGTACCTATATGAGAAGATGGATGTTAGTTGAACCTATTGTGGTAATCATTTCACAATATATATAAATATTATGCTGTATGCCTTATACAGTGATGTATGCCAATTATGTCTCAATGAAACTTGAAACAAATTGTGAAATATACCAGGTATGTAGAAAAGAATGCTTAAAACAAACATATAACCTAATTGTTATTATAAACATCCATGTAACCTATAAAACCTCTCCCATGTGTCCCCTCTTTGCCAGAACATCCTATCATTCATGATAATCACTAATGATGGTTATCATGATTACCAATAAATCATGAAACCAGATTTCCTGGTAATTACTTCATGTTCTTCTATCTAGTTCTCCTCCCCTTCTTTCTAGTTTTGCATGTAATTATATATCCCTAAGCAATGCTGTTAAATTTTGCTTAGTTTTAAACTTTATATAAACACAATATGGATTTTTAAAATTTTATGCTTCATTTACTCAATATGGTATTTTTAGCCTTTATCCCTATTGTTGTATGTAACTGTACTTTTCTTATTTTCAGCCCTGTACAGTATTCCACTGTATGATTATATCAAAATTCATTTATTCTTTCTATTATTAGTGGACATTTGGGTTGTTTCTTGCTTGGGGTTACTACAGAAATGCCCCAGCAAGCATTCTTGTGTCCTGATGTGTCCTGATGCACACATACCTGAGTCTCTCTTGGTTGTATTTCTAAGAGGAACTTCTGGCTCACAGAGTATGCATAGCTTCAGTTCCACTAGCTAATACCAAACTTTTCCAACCTGGTTGTACCAATTTTTTCACTCCTATAAGAAAAAGGAATCATCTTAGAAATAAGATAAACTGTATCATTATTATTAGACATTTTTGTCTTTCAAAGCAATATCTTTCTGAGCCAAGTGCTTCCTCATGGTAAATTCTAACCACTGGTTCTCCTTTTTAGTTTCAGGTAGACTCAGTTTCTATCTCAGCTTGACTTGTTACCATTTAGTGGATCACTGTTTCTCTTAAATGTTACAAATTAGGTTCTTTCTTGTTAAAACATGAAGGAAACAAACTCTCTTTTATCATAGGTGTTACATATAATTGTTACATTTCAGAGTAGTTAACCCCTGCAGACCTCAATCTTTTGTGTTTGGTATATTACTGAGTTTGGGACCTTTAGTGGAAGGTTAGGAGAAGGCAATGGCACCCCACTCCAGTACTCTTGCCTGGAAAATCCCATGGACGGAAGAGCCTGGTAGTCTGCAGTCCATGGGGTCACTAAGAGTCGGATACGACTGAGCGACTTCACTCTCACTTTTCACTTTCCTGCATTGGAGAAGGAAATGGCAACCCACTCCAGTGTTCTTGCCTGGAGAATCCCAGCGATGGGGGAGCCTGGTGGGCTGACGTCTATGGGGTCGCACAGAGTCGGACACGACTGAAGCGACTTAGCAGCAGCAGCAGTGGAAGGTTAACCACTCCAGTACTCTTGCCTGGCAAATCCCATGGACGGAGGAGCCTGGTGGGCTGCCATCCATGGGGTCGGGAAGAGTCGGACACAACTGAGCCACTTCACTTTCATGTTTCACTTTCATCCGTTGGAGAAGGAAATGGCAACCCACTCCAGTGTTCTTGCCTGGAGAATCCCAGGGGCGGCGGAGCCTGGTGGGCTGCCGTCTATGGGGTCGCACAGAGTCGGACACGACTGAAGCGACTTAGCAGCAGCAGCAACAGCATACATACCTGTCTCTTATACACATCTAGATGTGTATAAGAGACAGGGGATACTCAAGGCAAGAATACTGGAGTGGGTTGCCATGTCCTCGTCCAGGGGCTCTTCCTGACCCGGGGATCAAACCCATGACTCGTATGTCTCCTACACTGGCAGGTGGATTCTTTACCACTAGCGCTATCTAGGAAGCCCAGATATATGTATATGCATAACTGATCCATTATGTTGTACACCTGCAATTAACACAACATTGTGAATCAATTATACTCCAATAAAAATTTTAAAATAAATAGGTAAAAGAGTCCCTTTAGAGTTTTGTCCTTGCAGAAGACTCTTACTAGATGATCCGCTTAGTGGAAGTGCTTATAAGAAGTCCTCTAGGGATGTGCTCCTTGTCTTTTGCTGGTGCTTCGTCTCCCTCCTTGCACTGCTGTATCTGCTTTATACTCTCAACCTCTCTTCCCTGGTGCTGCTCACCATGCCCATGGCCAACCCTGCTGGGGAAGAGAGGTCATGCAGGCATATGACCGTCTAACTCCTGGGGTATTGTTGCCTCCTCTCTGTTATGACGGAAGCCATGCTTTCTTTTTACTCCCTTCCTCTCCTGATCTGGCATCTGGTCCCAACACTTCATGGCAAATAGATGAGGAAGCAGTGGAAACAGTGGCTGACTTTATTTATCTGGGCTCCAAAATCACTGCAGATGGTGATTGCAGCCATGAAATTAAAAGACATTTACTCCTTGGAAGAAAAGTTATGACCAACCTAGACAGTATATTAAAAAGCAGAGATATTACTTTGTCAACAAAGGTCCGTCTAGTCAAGGCTATAGTTTTTCCAGTAGTCATGTATGGATGTGAGAGTTGGACTGTAAAGAAAGCTGAGTGCCGAAGAATTGATGCTTTTGAACTGTGGTGTTGGAGAAGACTCTTGAGAGTCCCTTGGACTGCAAGGAAACCCAAGCAGTCCATCCTAAAGGAGATCAGTCCTGGGGTGTTCATTGGAAGGTCTGATGTTGAAGCTGAAACTCCAGTACTTTGGCCACCTGATGCAAAGAGCTGACTCATTTGAAAAGACCCTGATGCTGGGAAAGATTGAGGGCAGGAGGAGAAGGGGACGACAGAAGATAAGATGGTTGAATGACATCACCGACTCAATGGACATGGGTTTGGGTAAACTCCGGGAGTTGGTGATGGACAGGGAGTCCTGGGGTGCTGCAGTCCGTGGGGTCGCAAAGAGTCAGACACTAGTGAGCAACTGAACTGAACCGAACTCCTGATCTGCCTTTATACACATCGCTGCATCTCATGCTGTGGTCCCTCTCACCACCGTTTCCCATGATTTCTATACTTGATCACACAGAGAAGCATGTTTATTCATCACCCAATTAAGCCATGGAAGCAAGATTGTGTTAACATTTGGCTTTGCAGATGAGAACAAAAAAGAATGGCTAATTATATCAGCAATCTATTGACAGATTTAGAGCTCATAAAACACAAATGCATCTTGCTACCTCGTTTCCTTTGCCTTCCCCTTGCCCCTTTCCTTCTTCCTTCCTTCAGAGTAATATTCAGTAGACATAACTCTGAGCCAACCACTGAGGACAAAATGGCTAACAAAATAGATGTGGTCCCTATTCTCAAATGATGCATTATTACAGAGAGGTGAGTGCTTTGAGGAAAACAATGGTGTACTTTGGGAGAGAAAAATAGAGACCCTGATTGTGTCAAGGAAATCTTCCCTGAGATGAGACCTAGAAAAAAATTTTTCCGTCTCAGCACTCCTGACATTTGGATCCAGAGAGGTCTATGGTGTGGGTGTTGTCCTGCATATTGTAGGATGTTTTGCAGCCTTCCTGGCCAGTATCTTTTAGATTGTCCTGGGGGTACAGTCCCCTTCACACGCACACACACATTTGAGAACCACTGACTTAAAGTGTGAATAAGTAAGTTAACAGCAATGAATGAGAGGAATGTTGCAGGCAGAGGGAACCATGTGTGCAAGAGCCTTGAAGCCAAGAAACAACACAGCAAGTACCAAAGATGGGAGAACCTGGTAGGCTGAGGCACAGAGTAAGTAGCAGAGGGGCAATGTGGAGCCCAGAGTGAACAAGGTCAGGGCACTGGTGGTTCTTTCTCATGAACAAGATTTCCCACAGAGCAAACGCAGAAAGGAGATAGCAGATCTGAGAGATGTAGAAAATAAAAAATAGATGGGGGGAAAAAAAAAAAAAGGTTGTGGGACTTCAAGCTTAGACAACTGCTTATATTGTTTTATTATTGACTAAAATAGGAAATACCTGTGCAAGATGTGGGCCTAGGGTGTTGGGTCAGAGGGATGGAGGGAAATAAGTTATTTTCCTTTCAGCATGACAGGTTTGTTGTGACTAAGAGCTTCAGTTAAAGAGCTGGGAACATATCTGTGAAGTTCAAAAGGGAGACGGGAACAAGAGAGAGGTGATTCTCTGTGTTCAAATAGTCCTTTCAGCATAATTCTGTTTATCCCTCTATAAAGGGATTATCTGTGCTTTTTTCTACTCTAAGTTTTAAGAACTTTGAAAGTCAGATAACTAGTCTTCATTGTATTCCCACTGTCTAGCACATAACAGTTTCTCAAGGAATGATCTTTGAACTTATGAATGTCTGCTGAACTTTGGGATTTGTGGACTGGAAATAAGTGTTCACAGAATCCACTGGAAAAGTGAGATTGTTCACAATTACTAAGAAGATTAGGATGGAACCTACTGGATTATGAACATCTAAGGCAAAGGAAGTGAAACCAATTAAAAAAAAAAAAGACTGGGAGCCAGAGATGGGAAGAGAGCCAGAAGGGAAGTTTCTCTGAGTTTCAAGGAAAGAGGATTTCAAAACAGGAGACTGTAATAATGTCAGTGTCCTAGGGATTGAGTTGGATGGGGACCTAAACCATTGATTTAGATGTTTGGAAATTAGGACGTCATTGGTGACTCAGGCAAGAACGATTGCTGTGAAAATAAATTGTAGTAAACTCAAAATGATGTAGATAAGGAAATGCACATAATGAAAGTAAGCTAATTTTTCATGTTTAATAAAAAAGTATGATGACATAGTGACTTCCCTGAGGTGGTCCTGTGTCTAGGATGCACTCCCACTGCAGGAGGCCTGGGTTGGATCCTTGGTGGGGAAACTAGGTCCCACACATTGCAGCTAAGAGTTCACGTGCCACAGCTAAAGATCCCACCTGCTGCAAGTATCAAAGATCCCACACACTCCAGCTAAGACCCCGCACAGCCCAATAGATAAGTAAATGTCAAAAACTATGCTAAAAACATCTTTTTATAAAAAACACCATAATCAAAAGAATCTTTTAAAAAGAGTGAATATGTCTGTATGTATAACTGATTCATTTTGTTCAACACCTGAAACTAACAGCATCGTAAATCAGCTATTCTCCAATAAAAATTTTTAAATAAAAAATAAATAAATAACACCATCATTAAAAATAGTCACAGGTTGAGGGAAAGGATCCAGTGAGATAAAAAGAAGATGTAATCAGGGACATCTGTAGAACAGTTCTAAATTTCTATACTATTTCTATAAATTAGGATTTATAGAAAATATACCACATTTCCATTCACATTTACTAGCCGTTTAATATCTTTCCAGAAACCCCATTTTGGCTATTTGTTGACTGATACCAAAGTGTTTAAGCTGCTGCATCATAATAGCCAGGGTCACTGAGATGTCTTTTAATGTCATGTTGTTGGAGGAAGCGATAACTTCACAGACTTTAACAAGACTCACTGCTGATGAAAACATTTCTCAGTCTTGGCTCATCCCTTGTGTTCCTCCTTGTAGCAATAAGAGGCTCCCTAAGATAAACTGCCAATATAATCCTCACTGAGCCTTGTTTTAACATGATTGCAAATAGCAGTCCATGCTATTGTTTACATCATCTAGCCAAAGAGCATAACACTTTTGGTAATTTTTTAATGTTCTTAGCAATTGTATTTTTTTACATGAAGATCATGACTGACTTCAAATCTGTCTCTGCTCCATCTTAAATCTTATGTTTCACTGTTTGTAAGTTTATTCTACACCGTTTTGAAAGAATTACAGCCAATTTTTGTACATTGCTAAACTCTTCCAGAATGCTTCTTAAACCTGGCTTATAGATGTGATTAGCTTGCAACAAAGTGACATCTGAGTGTTTCTTTTAAAGTGCATTGAATAATATCAAAAGCTTAACTAGTGAATACTACCATGGTAATATTTTTATTAAAATTTTCAGTCCTCCTCTTGTGATCCAGGGCAAGTTAGCAAGATAAAGTCAAAAATACTCTTTGGGGTTGACCTAACTGGACATCTTTTCCGTTTTTCTCTCTTCTGGATAGTAGGGATTGTTTTCCAACCATTTTTGTTGTTGTTGTTGTCCACTCAAAAGTAAACCACATTAAACTC
The DNA here is from genome assembly GCA_006410675.1 of Oreotragus oreotragus. Classification (NCBI taxonomy): domain Eukaryota; kingdom Metazoa; phylum Chordata; class Mammalia; order Artiodactyla; family Bovidae; genus Oreotragus; species Oreotragus oreotragus. The sequence goes on from SJYX01002596.1 coordinate 185,331, forward strand.
CTTCCCATTTTAATCTGTTCCAGGCATTAGGTCCCATCTGAAAAGAAGAGACTATATTCTTCAACAGGATAAGGTTTGATTCATTCTGAGTTTGGGAGAAAAATAATTTAAAATAATAAATGTTCACTCTTTTACTCTCAATATTCAGTGTATACACCCATTGCTTAATTTTTAAATTTTGAACTGGAGCATAAGTTCTTTTGGAACAAAAGTACAAGGGGTTTCCGGAGAACTATTAGTCAGCTTAGGATGACAAAACTGGGCTTTTCATAACCAGTCTGTAAGTCTGTCCTATGCTGTCTCTCTTTAATTTTAAATAGTTGATGCCTCCCCCTACTCACCCAAAAGAGACATCCTGGGCTAGCACAGTACAAAGGTATCAGAGGTGAAATTTTTGGATCCACAATTTAAAGCTAGCTCTCAGTGAACCAGAAATTGGAATACCCACTAAACCCATAATCTAATCAACAGTGCACTTGGTCAACCTTCAGAATAATCAGACTTGTCATTGCTGTACAAAAGACTGCTGTAAATGTCAATCTTTCTATCACCAACAGGAAAGTCCACTTCCATAGTGTTTGCAAGTCCAGCTTTGGAAAATCTGGTCCTAATCCCAGACTAACTTCCTCTGTGATAATTGCTAACATAACTGTACAACTCAGTGACCTTCTTAATGGAACCCTTATTTCATTTATCCATCAAATGCCCAGCTGCCTCCCTGAGAGGGGCCTTCTATTTACTCAGATGCCAGAGGCTGTGCTTCTCAGAATCTGAACCAGTGGATATGGTTTCTCTTAAGATGAAATGATAAGTTATAGTCTGGACATAAATACTTCATTGCCCAATCTACACTGCACCTGGAAAATACTAAAATAACTTTGTTCTGATAAGACCATTGTATAGAAACTGGATTCTGAGGTTATAGAACTTGTGATGGACTGAGCTGAAGAAAGTTAAGCAAGTCAGCCAAGGGGATGCTTGCCTCTGTCTTGGGAGCAAGTGTGCAGTAAGCATGGAGAGGGAATGAACTGTGATAGAGGAGCTATCCTTGAGAACATGCTTTCCTTAACACACTGTGCAAATCTTTTTCAGAGCATTGAATGGGGGTGGTGGGATTTTTCTTATCTACTCTTCCCATTAGACCATAAGTTTCTTGACATAAGAACTATTCTTTTTCTTCAGTAGCTAACACAATTCCTGACTTGAAAGTTGGTGCCTAAACATGTTTATCTAAAGAACTAATGACTCTGAAGGAGCGGAAATTCACAACATAGAATTTCTGAACACTTTCTAGAATACAAGGAAGTATTCAAATTTAATATCATTTGTGTATAAAATCTCTTGGTCCAGCATAACCTCATCACAACATACATTCATTAACGAGTTGGTTGTTGGTATTGAAAATTACACATTTAGGTTTCATCATCAAAGAATAATAAAAATTCATCCTTTCATTCCAATAAATGCTTTCTCAATTCCAAACACATTCCAAAAGGTTATAACCTAAGTCTAAAGAAACTGATAGAAAGAGTCTGTGATGAAAAGTTTTATGTGTCAATTAGACTAGGCCACAGTGCCCAGATGTTCGGTTGCAAGTCCAGCTTTGGATATTTCCAAACATCTCTGGATGTTTCCATGAGAATGTTTTTGGACTTAAGTTGATGGACTTTGAATAAAGTAGATTAATTTCCCTCCATAATGTGGGTAGGCCTTATTTAATCAGTTGAAGGCTTTAATGGACCAAAACATGACCTCCTGTATGCAAAAAGGAATTGTGCAGCAAATGTCTCTGGACTTGAGCTACAGTGTCACCTCTTCACTGGATCTCCAGGCTGCCAGCCCACTCAGCAGATTTTGGACTTTCTAGACTCCAATTTCTTAAAATAAATCTCCCTATATATATACACACCCCATTGGTCTGGTTCTTTGGCAATTCTTAACTTATACACTAATAGGCATATTATATAATCTATCACCCAACAACTTGGCAGCCCATTTTCCCTTAAAATATTATGTAGAAAGATTCACCACACTGTTTGTTTGCCTGATGACCTCGTTTCTTTATTAGGTGTGGAGAAGATTAAAGAGAGCACCCTTATGGCCATGCCATCTGAACCAATCAGTGGACCAGGTGTCAGGAGACCTACCTTCATCCCAATCACAGCTTTGGCTCCAGCCATCATCATATTCATCCGCTTGTGCCTCAGTCTCCTTTCTGCACAATGAAGGGTGAGAGAAGGAAAGAGACTGGGACAGATCAGGTGTTCTTAATCTAGAGTCCATGGCTGGTCATCAAGGCATCTATGAGCCTCCTGCAAACACATATATGCTTATTTTTTCTCAAGATAATTTGCAGCTTTCAACAGTTTCAATTTCTGGACTTGAATGGCACTGTCTCTTTCTAGTTTTGAGCTATCACAACACTCCTTTGTCAACTACAGATACTTTATGACTTTCTCTGAGAAATGTCTGATTTCTATTCAGTGCATGACCCTGAGCAGTCATGAAATAAAATGGCTTTCTTTATCTTTTTTCCCCCTAATCCATGAATATGAAGAGAAGAGGAAGGTGAGGGAATTTTCATTCGAAGGAGATGCATTGTCCAAAATTTCAGAAACAACTCACAAGAGAGTGCTAAAAGTTGTGGTTTCTGAGAAAGAGAAACTGAAGTCTGTGGAAGGAGGAGACACTTTCCACTGTAAGCCCCTTTACTATTGTAAACATTTGTGGCCATGTGCATTTACTGCTCTTAATCTTTAGGGATTCATTTACTCTTAAAAACTAGTAANCGCCGCCGCGGGAGTTGCCGGGACGCCAAGTTGGGCCGCGCGCAGCGGAGCCCGCGCGGCAACAGGCGGCCTTGCAGGCGCCGGGCCGGCCGCGCCGCGCCCCCCGCGCCCCCCTCTTGCGCCCGTCCGCCTGCCGGCGCGCACACGCACACACCCTCGGGCAGTTTCCACGTTTTTCTGGGAGAAGTCAGAAGTTCGGAGCGAGCGCGGGCGGGGAGAGCCGCCGGCGCCGCCTGGGAGCCCGAAGCCGGCCCGATCCCCCCCGCCGCGCCTCCCCTGCCGCCCCAGGCGCCGGGGTCCCCCGAGGCCGGCCCGGGGGCTGCGCCGACTTGTGCTGCTGGCGAGGGTTTCGCTCCTTCTTCTCAAAGATGAAAGGAGGCACGGTCGTCTTTGCCGCTTCTCCAGGACTGTTGCTGCCGCCGCCGCCGCCGCTTCATTGCACATTCAAGTGGAAAATTTTCAGGAGTCAGCAGAAACATTGTGTCCAAAAAAGACTGAGTCGCAGTTACCACCAAATCCTGGAGGAGACTCTCCCTGGAAAACTTCCCTTCGGTAGGAAATACTGGGGGATTTGTTTGTTTATTGGAAGAGAAATGATCCCCAGAGGGGAGAAAATCAGTGCATTTCTTCTCTTTGTTCATAGCAGCAACATTTGTTTTGTTCTAAAGTCCACAGGCCCGCTTTAAAGAAAGTTCAACTTCTATGAGTTTCCTTTTTTTTTCTTTTAATGTGTTTTTGTTTTTTTTTTTTTAAACCGGAGCAACGTTTTAAATGAGTTGAAGACAATGGAGGGCTTCACACCTCCCTTCTTTTTCTCCCACGAAAATAAAATCCAGATCCTAATTTTCTTTGCTTTTTAATTGTTTTTAAAGATTTATTTAAAATTGAATGCTGTCACTGTATAAAAATATTTATGAAACAATGAAATACCAGCCATTAGCATTTCTCAGGAGGCTTGTTAACTTCTCAGAAGCAAGTGGCTGCCTGTGATTTGCAGAAATGAAAATTGACTTCACTAAGCCCTGAAAAGTTAGAGACAGATGATGTTCCAGGAGCGGTCATGTAAAAAGGCCGAGTTTTAATAACAGTGCCTTGGAGGAAGCCCAGGTCTTGGAACAGAAAGGTCTGTAAGACCTATCAGCTTTCAAAAGAGTTTTATATATATATATATATATATATTAAAAAATGTTACAGATAGTACAGTGAGTAGAACACTGTCTAGTTCTTCAGGACAACCAACCCACATGTTTCTTCCTCCCCACCCTTTCCCTTGATTGTTTCTGGAAGTTTAGGTGGTCTGAAGGCTTGTGGTGTGCTGGATGCCTGCAGGTGGTTACCTGAATAGACAGATCCCTTCAGGAAGATGTGGTCCCACTGCAAGTTCAGGTCAGGGAGTGGGCTCCATTCTCCGCACCTTGCAGTGAATCTTGATTGGTGTCTTATGCACAGGGTCTTCTCTGCCAGTGTACTGTGAGGTGGTTGAGGAACAGACATCAGGCTTTGCCCGGTGCTTCATCCTTTCACTGTTGGGCTTGTGCCCTTCTGTAAATAGCAGAAACTGTGAGCACCAAGCACATCTGAATGCTTGTAAGGGCCAGACTTAGATCCAACTTTGGTAAGAATCTTTCCTTTTTAGAAGGAAATAGTAGAACTAATTACAAAGTCGCTCTGAAAAGACAAATGTATTAGTTGAACCTTTGTCAACAGTGAGGTTTTGAATTGTTGATTGTTTTTTAGGGGAAAGGCTGATTTTTTTTTTCTTCTAATTTCACTATTTCCATAAATGGTCACAGATATTTTTGTTTAGTGTTTCTTTGTATGTGCAACTCTGTGTTGGACTCTCAGGTTTCAGGTTTTGGACCAAGTTTATAATTCTTTTGTTGTTGGTGTAAAATAATGAGCTGATAAGCTGTATCCATTACTGGTTCTTGCCGATGGTATAAAAGTACCAATGTAGACCATTGTATTTTTACTTTAATGATTAAGTACTATTTAGTTCACAGTTTTAGGAGAATATCAGACTACCTTTCCTTTCTTTCTCCCTCTTTCTCTTTACAAGTTTGAAATAAAACCAGTGTGACACTTTGCCTTGACACTTAAGAGTAAAAAACTATTAAAGGAAAGAATTTTTGTGTCGATTCCTCCTCTGTGTGATCTTTTATGAAGTAACAAATAGGACTCCATTCAGGGAACATGCCTGAGAGAGATTATTGGAAAAAAAAATTTTTTTTTTTTGCTTCTTTTCCCAAAACATAAACCAGGACTCACCATTTCATATACTTAATGAAATTTAATTTAAAGAAAGAGGACATGCTATCTTAATTTGAGTCAGACTGAACTGAATTTCTCATGGAGAGGTGCTTCCTTGCTTTATGGTACAGTGTATACCTAGACCCCAGCAGCATACTAATACATAAGAGCTGCTGGTGCTGGGGTTGAGGGGGCAGCCTGGGGGAAGTCAGCTTCCTCCTTTCTTCTCCTCTGCCCCCCGCCCCCGCCACCTTTTGCTTTATATAGAAAGAATATGTTCATATACACACTTTGGGCACTGGTACCCTAATGTGTGTGTGTGTGTGTGTGTGTGTTTTAAAGAGAAAGGACAAACAAGTCATAAGGAAAAAAATGTTCGGGTATTTTGCTGCTTTAGTTTCAGTCACTAACAATTCTGAGTTTTGCTGTTTATGACAATACAGGACAGCAAGTTTAAGAGGGCATTTCTTAACGGGAAAATTTGGCAGATTATACTTGTAGATCTAGATCATATTTATTGTCATGTTTTCAGTGGGAAAATGTGTAATGGGGACAGTTAGAAAATGTAGATCCCAGATGTTAGATAGGCCTTTGAAGAAATGAGCTGTGCCATTAACAATATTTTAAGTTTCTTGCTTCTGAAATGGATTACTCTGTTATACATGGTGGTGGGACAGGAGTTTGTGCGTCTTTGGGATTACTCTTCTCTCTGATCTCTTGTGTTATTATGTATTAATCATGAGCATAATTAAACTGCCTGCAAATGATAATTGTGGTGCCTTATCATTCAAAAGGTTGATGCAAATAACTGCCTGTATGATCCCATGTATGGAAAATGATTGTGCTCATATACAGTGTGTAGATAACACTTTTAAGCTTGTATTTTAGGCATTTTATCTTGTTTCCAATAAAGAGATTGTGAAAGGAGAGGGAAAATACTGCGGAGTGAAAGCTGTGCTTAGAGGTTGGATCTGTTCAGTGATAAAAACTTTTGGGTTTTTTTTTTCCCCAAAGACTGAAGAATACTGGCCAGAGGGAATGTCCAGCTTTCTTGTAAAACTGCAACAAAATCAGAGCCCACCTTTCTGTTGATAAATGCGGGCATTACAGCTTCCTCTTTCGAGTTCAGTGACTGGAACTGCAGAGTGCGAATGTCCTACTTCTGAACTCGGCAAGAAAAGTGTATTGTAAGCTTACTGCCCTTTGACAGACTCCGGCTGTGCTGCTGGGCTATTGGGGACTGACCGGTGACTGGCGTAATCTCTTACAGCTGCGTGGCGCTTTTTCTTATTTTATCTGTAGAAGCCACAGATTACACTGTGGTGTTTAAATTAGATCCCAAATCATGTTTGAGCAGTATCTGTGATGTATTTTAGTTTCTTGTTCACAAAGGTGATAAAATCAAGTAATTCAGGTCCATAGTAAGCACCTTAATTTTTCAGAGTTGGCCTTCTTGACAGATACCAATGCCAATTTTGACCCCCTTGTACTGCAATTATTGAATACTTCTGAAATCGGGGATGTTTGGGGGCTTCCCTATGCTGGGGTAGTTTGTGGAATGCTAGAATGTTTGGATCTGAATATCTGGAGTATTTTTGTGTAGGTTTTTACATAGTTTTGTTTCAAAGCTGTGGACAGTTGAGCGTTTTCAGTCTGTTAGGTTGTCATCATAAGCTTCCTAGACACACTCCCGAGTTTGAACTCAGTGGAAATCCAACCGTTTCTTAAGATACATTAGGGCTTTGTAGTGGCGCAGCATAAGAGAATTTTGAAATGTGTATTTTTATTTTAGTCATAGCAAATGGGATGCCCTGAAGAGTGGTCTTTCAGGACCGTGTTTCTTAACTGGGTGGGTCGCTTTCAGCTCTTAAGTTCTCCTTTTGTCCACTGGCTTTTTGCATGGTTGGGAGGATTCACAGAAAATACTTTCCATAGTCTGGGAGTCCTGCCTGGCTAACTGTGAAACCACTAGTCTCTCTTCTGATTGGATAAGGGGTGGGGGAGTTCCTAAGAGGCCGACTTTTCTAGTTTTATGGCAGGCCCAGAGAGGAAGGCTGTGTCCTGGTGGTATTGCTGGCCCCCACCCTCCAAGTATTTACCATCCTGATGCAATGCTTCCTGCCCTTTTCACATTAGTTTTTAAGGCTCTGTCATTGGATTTCACTAGTAGTTTTAGTTTGAGGAGCTGGGCCCAGAATTGGAAAAGGGGTTTAAAAGAAAAAGTCGGTACTGATGAACAAGTTAAGCACCACCGTTGTCTCCATTGGGAAATTCAGGTTGCTTTGGGGCATCTGACAGGTTTAGATGTATACGTAAAGTGACTGAAACACTGTTGGTGGGGCAGATACAACAATGGCGGGTGCTGTTGTTTTTACTGATATATAAACTGAAAAACTGCTGCTAATGGTGGGAAATGTTAATTATGTGAGAACATATTGAACTTATATTCTCTGGCATGAACTTTTTAAAAAAAATGCATGAACTGTGCTGCTTTTTTATAGGCACAGCTTTCTAATTATCATAATTCAGTTCAGCTCTGCTCTTGGATGGAGTTCAAGTGCAATCTCAATTTAACTTGAAAGGAGAATTTTTTTTTTTAACTGAGAATGTTTAAGAAATTTTGAAAAGTTCATCCAAGAATGTTGTCTGCTTAGGTGTGGTTAATTGGGGAGATGAAATGAGTGGCTTTGTATAATAGTTAATTAGATCTGAATATTAGGAAAGAGACCTTTTTTTTGGCTTTGTACTGTATCCAAACCTGCATCTTGGGCATTTTTGCATAACCAGATGCTATATGCTGTTGAGTTTTCTTTGGAAACCAATGTCTTTTTCTGATAGAAAATTAACTAAGTAGACATTTTATTACATCAATGATATAATCTCTGCAAAGACATTGTTTTGAGAGAACAGAAAGAAAGAAAGGCAGAAATCTTATAAATTCGTTTAACAAAAATCACTGTTAATCTTTTATACCACCCAAGCCTTTAGAAGGGGTCATCTTTGACAGTATTCATTCCAGTGTCCAATGTCCTTTATATTTTCCATGACCTTAGTGTCTTTTCAAAAAAAGAAAAAAAGTTAATGAAGCCCAGGTGCCAAATCCTCTGTGGAATCAATTTTAATTGGAAGTAAGAACAACTTCAGCTGGACCTTCCGACTTGCATCCAGTCTGATTTGTGCTGCTAAAATGCAAAGGGAGCCCACGGAAACCAAATGACTTCATTTGCTCTGGCACTTAAGAGCCGGATTCACTTCCCTGGTGGTGAAATAAAAGGAGCCAAGTGTTTTAAATAGCCACTCCCTGAGGCCTGCCCGCCCGAGTGTTTGGAGAAAAGCGCATTGTCTGATTGCAGCGCTAGCTGGAAGCTGGCCTGGCTCGCCCTCCCCCATCAGGCAGCTTGTTTCTGAAGTTGACATCTGGTTTTCTCTCTGTTCACCTGATATATACCCAGACACGCACACACACACAGTGTGCACACATGTGTCCTGCAGGTAACTTGGATCTCTGGCATTGAATGTCTGTGTGTGTGTTTCAAGTCACTCCTGGGATAGGGAGAGGCACGTAGCTAATAGCGCGAAATAAAATGTAAACACAGTAGCCTCCCCACATGCCGCTGCTGCTGGGTTTCTGTCCGATGGTGCTTTCTGGGTAGGCGTGCCTATTGTTATGGCAGCAACAGGCGGCAGAAGTTGGGGCACCATATGGCGGATGTGGGCCTCAGATAAGCTGTCTGGTAATTTAGCTCATCAATAGCATTTTGATATGCTTCATTTTCAGATCACCCATCACCATGGCTGGGGGTGTCTTGGGGGCTAACTGATTCCAAAACCATTGAAACGTCTGTGAGCCAATGCTTCCTTTGGTGGAATCTCTTTCAACCCTTTCTCCTTCACTGCGTTTTCATTTCAAAGCTTTTGGGAGACAATAGTGGTTAGAGTTAGAAAGGACTCCATCATCTGAGGGAACCTTCAACCCCGTCTTGAAACCTGGAATACTTAGAAGACCTCATCAGGTATTTTCATTGAAAGGAAAAGAGAAAACAAGCTATTTAATAGCATTTCATACTGGAAGAGTCAAGAAATTCCTGTAATTCAAAATTTGCTTTGGTTGTAAATAGTCGGGAGGATAAGACCAGCGTGGTTCTTGTTTTGACAAAATGTTTCTAGTTTTTTTGTTTATTAAAAATACCTCCTTAATTTTCTCCCACCTTTGCATTTTACCTTATCATCAAGTGCATGGGAAGGAAATCTAAAAAAGAGGAGATATATATATACATATAGCTGAGTCACTTTGCTGTACAGCAGAAACTATCACAATATTGTAAAGCAACTATATGCCAATAAAAAAAAAATCAAGTGGAAAGTGATTTCAGAGGAAGAGTTATCTGTGATTTGGGGGCAAAAAGCAGCTTACTTTATGACTAGAAATTCTTACAGAGGGAGATGCTTCTAGAACCTCTCTACTCAGATGTCCGTTGCATCTGAGCCAAAAGTAGAATTTCTGCCGCTGGTGAATCCACAGGGGGACTCCTGCCTTGAGTTGCTGGGGACATTTCAAGAATTCTGCACACAGTAGGTATATTAGTGGAAATTACACGATGTGCATGACTATGTGTTTATCAACCACGTGAATATCATTCAGCAAATATTTGTGTCCCTGATGTGTGCCAGGCACTGGGGGGGGCCAGGGTAAGACTATCTGTCTCTTTCCCTACCCAGCCTTCCTGAACACTCTCCTTCTCCCTTCCAGGCCTCTCACCTTTTGACTTTGGGGTTTCTAGTTTTCGGTGCACAGATCTGTTTACCTGGCTAATTCAGGATGTTTCTGACTCAAACCCAGGGCAGCCTCTTTCCATTCCTGTCCCCAGGAGCCTCTGCCTCACCAGTGGTTCCCACCTGAACACGTGCATCCCAGCCTCTGTGGAGCTTTCCACAGACTGGGTTATCAGCCCTGGGGACTTAGGAGGTCTGGGAGAGGTGCAATGTTTTTGTGTTTCCAAGAGACTTCAGATATTGAGAATTATTGGGAATTATCTGATTGAGAATTATTACTCTAGGTATTCTAATTTTTACCTTCAGATGGAATCAGGCTAACTTTGCCCCTGCCTCCTAACTCTAAATGGGCTTTTTCCTGTATTTGTGAGGTGATGTACCTAGGAGAGTATACTAACTCTTCATGGAATTCACTAAGATCTTGTTAGTTTTAAAGATATGGCTACACAGAAATGTGCAGGACAGGTGATGAGCAGGACTACCTTTTTTTGTGCTCAGCACGCATCTGTTACTCCCTGGGAAGGTAGCAGTTGTTTCCAGATGTGATTATAGAGGTGAGTGTCAGGCTCCTTGGCAAGGGGTTTAAGGACTAATTCTTGCCTGACTGTTTGCAGAGGTAGTTTTCATGTTTGAGTAGTGGGGAAGTTCATAGCGGGTCTCACATGGTCCCTCTTGATACTGCAGAATAAGGGCATATGAAGGCTGATCGTGACGTTATCCCAGAGATGAGCATGGGTTTGCTGCTGGTGAACCATCCTTAGCTTTTTATTCTTTACCTTGAGTGAGTGAAGTTGCTCAGTCGTGTCCGACTCTTTGCGACCCCGTGGACTGTAGCCAACCCGGCTCCTCCGCCCACGGGATTCTCCAGGCAAGAATACTGGAGTGGATTGCCATTTCCTTCTCCAGGGGATCTTTCCGACCCAGGGATCGAACCCAGGTCTCCCTCATTGCAGGCAGACGCTTTAACCTCTGAGCCACCAGGGAAAGGCACTTAGAAATCCAGATGTTCCCAGCTTTGCATAGCACTGTTACACTGAAACCTTTGTAGGTACTACCGTGTGCCTGGGATTTGGTGATCCAGCCAAGGGTGGTCAATGAATGACCATCAGTAAAACACCCCTGCAGAGCTTCCAGCTTAGCAACAAAAACAGGCATGTGAAGAGATTAAAGAGATCACAGTCCACTGGAGAAGCTGTGGATTTCGTATTTCATGAGTCCCAAGGTGCAATTTTTTCCCCCTTGTTTGAATGTTTCTAAAATTGGGATTCGTCCTACAATCATGGCTGGCCCAGTGGTGGTCATGACCCATGACGTGATCGTGTACACTCATCACAGCCTGCAGAACAAGTGAAGCAGAGAGGAGGAAAATTCCAGAGTCAGTAGCCAAGCACTCCTAAGGATGCTCTTGGTGTCGCCGGTTCTCTTGTTGGCACAGAGGGCAACGGTGTGTGGAAAGGCATGGGTGTTGATCTCTCTGGGAAGTTTAGTATGTCTAACCCACTTTTGTTTACTTATAGTTTCCTGCCTGCATAAGATTGACATATGATAAAGCTTCAATATGTATAAAATACAATTTCTAAGTCATAAGGCGGTGCTCTGGCAAGGTGTTTCACAACAGTATTTCTTAGAAATAAAATCATACTGCCTTTAACAGTCACTGGTGTCTTTGAGTTGATGAAATTTTCATGAAACACGTTTGCATCTCTATCCAAAAGGATGTGGGAGATTATATATTATTGATGGGTTGGTTTGAGGGAGTAGATTGGGACGGGGAGATGTTTTCATTTTTACACATTTGTAGTTTTTAGGAACATGTGTTTATGTAATATCAAAATAAAGGGAAAAAATATCCAATGGGGAAACTTGATTGTAATCAAGTTTTAGATCTATACCAGCTCATGACTGGCAGTGAACCTTCTGTATTACTGTTTGAGGGTTGTGTTCATTACTCATGATATAGCCAGAGAGCTGTGTATGCTCAGTGGTGGGGAATGAGGAAAGCTTTGCAGAGAAAGTGATGTTGGAACTAGGCCTTGAAGGGAAGGTTTTTTAAAAATTAAAAAAAAAAAAAATTTTTTTTTTGCCAGATACCATTTTGGGATTAGAGTGGGACCCAGTTGTTAAATAAACACCCCTTCCCCCACCACACCTCCCCCCACCCCGGAAATACCCTCCAGAGTAATGAATGCGACTCTCAAATAGTAATACAGACAGTTCATTGCCAGTTGTGAGCTAGTATAGGATCTAAAACTTCATTATGTTCAATTAATGAAGGAAGCAAAAGGGAGGGAGGGGACTAGTTGTGGGGAGTTAGAAGCTTCCTGATTCTGGTTTGGAAAAAGGCAAGATAATAACGTACCTTTAAAAACACAGGTTTGGAGTTGTACACACCTCAGTTGGAGTCTTGGCTCAGCCACACTTGTCCTATGTCCTTGGACAAATTACTTCTTCTCTGAGCCTCAGTTTTGCCATTGGTAAATTTTAATAGAATGCCTCCTGTGTGCCTGACACTTAATAAATGCTCAGTAAAGCAACTTCATATGCTATCTTGTATACCAGGTCTTCCTGGATTTCCTGCCAGGTCAGCCTGGGCATTGACTCTTGAAGAACACCCGAGGCTGAAGCAGTTGCTGCGAAGAGCCAGACTTACAGTCTCAGGCGGATGACTGAGATCCAGGAGGGGCTGAGGCATCCCATCAGACTATTAATCTCTTTGAACCACACTTCCCCTATTCATAAAAGTAGAGGAAATCCATCAGTAAATACGTAATATTTGAGGCTATTCCTTCCCAAGTGGTAGTGCCAACTTCTAAAGGTGGGTGGCAGGGTACACCTGCTGCTGCTAAGTCACTTCAGTCGTGTCCGACTCTGTGTGACCCCATAGACGGCAGCCCACCAGGCTCCCCCATCCCTGGGATTCTCCAGGCCAGAATACTGGAGTGGGTTGCCATTTCCTTCTCCAATGCATGAAAGAGAAAAGTGAAAGTGAAGTCGCTCAGTCTGTCCGACTGTTAGCAACCCCATGGACTGCAGCCCACCAGGCTACTCCGTCCATTGGATTTTCCCCCATCCCTGGGATTCTCCAGGCAAGAATACTGGAGTGGGTTGCCATTTCCTTCTCCAATGCATGAAAGAGAAAAGTGAAAGTGAAGTCGCTCAGTCTGTCCGACTGTTAGCGACCCCATGGACTGCAGCCCACCAGGCTACTCCGTCCATTGGATTTTCCAGGCAAGAGTACTGGGGTGGGGTGCCATTGCCTTCCCCGCAGGGTACACCTTCATCTCCTCAAAAGGAAATGTCTTCCTTAGGCTCTGGCATGGAGGCCACTCTCCTGACTTTGGGACTGGGTTCTAAAAGTTCTTCACAAAGGTGGTTGTATGGAACTTGTCTTTTGGTAGAGTAGCTATTTTCAGGCCCCTGGACCTGCTGGTGGAGCCTTTGAGGAATCCCTGCTAGAGTTCTGAAGGCTTCAGCTCTGAGTGTGAGATGAGAGAACAAGAGGCAGACAGGTGCCTCCCCCAGCTTTGCTGCCCTCTTTGCCCTCAGTTTCCTCATCTGGAAAGTGGGCTGGTGGTAACTATTCTGAATGGCTGCGATAGGTGTACCTAAGAGTTATCTCAGTAGGCTGGAGCTACATGTGTTTTTGTTGTTCAGTCACTAAGTTATGTTCGACTCTTTGCAACCCCATGGACTGTAGCATGCCAGGCTTCCCTGTCCTTCACCATCTCTTGGAGCTTGCTCAAACTCATGTCCGTTGAGTCGGTGATGCCATCGAACCATCTCATCCTCTGTCGCCCCCTTCTCCTCCTGCCCTCAGTCTTTCCCAGCATCAGGATCTTTCCCAGTGAGTAAGCTCTTCACGTCAGGTGGCCAAAGTATTGACGCTTCAACTTCAGCATCAGTCCTTCTAGTGAGTATTCAGGATTGATTTCCATTAGGAAAGCAGAAACAGGTATGAGTGCTATCAAATGTATCTTGTTCCTGAAAGTATGCCAGGCTCTGGAGTTAAATCTTTGCCCCTCTCATCAGATTCCTTTGTCTAGGCCTTAAATATAATTCAAATAATAATTCACACTCATGTGTGAATGGCAGACTGACCCTTTGCCAGTATATTTGCATATTTAAGAGAATGTTTATTAATCCAAGATGACTGTCTACTTGAGTTAGTACCAGGTACTTCCTGGTACATGAGCCGAATCCTGTCTGAAAACTGGTGGATTTGAAAACTGAAAACCTGTGTTTTCAAAGCCAGGGGCCCTAAGCTGATCTTGCTCCGCTTGACAGACAGCTACACTTCAGGATGTGTCTCTGTTCCCGTGTTTTCAGATCGGGCTGCTCCCAGTGACAGGTTTGAGCTGTTAAGACTGCCTTGTGTGAACCTGGGCTGAAGACCATCTGCAGTTTTGTCTTCTCCTGTAGTCAACCAGGGTACACAGATCTGTGTGTTAATCTGGTTTCCTAGTTTAAATTAAAAATTAAAATTAAAAATTGTTAGGAGAGATAAGTAGACTAGTTGGGAATAAAGGCTTTTAGAGGCAGGGGAGAAAGATTTAAAACCAGTGGTTTACAACCTATGAATCTATTAAAAGTCACTGAATTAAACTTTTAAAAGGATGTGTGTGGAATTTAGAAAGATGGTAACGATAACCCTGTATGCGAGACAGCAAAAGAGACACAGATGTATAGAACAGTCTTTTGGATTCTGTGGGAGAGGGCGAGGGTGGGATGATTTGGGAGAATGGCATTGAAACATGTATAATGTCATATGTGGAACAAATCGCCAGTCCAGGTTCGATGCATGATACAGGATGCTCGGGGCTGGTGCACTGGGATGACCCAGAGGGATGGTATGGGGAGGGAGGTGGGAGGGAGGTTCAGGATGGGGAACACATGTACACTCGTGGTGGATTCATGTTGATGTATGGCAAAACCAATACAATATTGTAAAGTAATTAGCCTCCAATTAAAATAAATTTATATGAAAAAAAAAGGATATATGAATTATATCTCATAGAAGAAGGTAAAGCATAGTGCTCCCAGAATTGCTCATGTGGCGAGTCCATTTGTTTTACTGGTCAATTGATAAAGATTGATATTCAGAGCGATGACTTAATAAGAGTTTATATCTCTTTTACTTTGCTGGTGTTAGTGTGGAGCCTAAAGGTATCCGTTAGAAGTATCTACAGTGGAAAATTTTTTTTACTTATGAAAGTATAACTTCAGTGTTGAGGGATGAGCTCCTTAATGATAAATGTTGACCATGTTAACCACCCGTATGGCTTACAGTTTAAACAGCCTGTGAACTAAATGCTAGAGGATAAGTAAACTAGGAGATCACAAGGGAAAGAGACCTGGAAGGCATGTGAGTCCACAAGTCAAGTCGTGAATCTGATTTGTAAGTTGATCTAAGATAGGGATATAGATTAATGTATACTTCAAGTTTCAGGCTGTGCTCTGCCCCACCCCCGCCTTTTTTAAAAAATAATTTTACCCTGGGCTTTTTTGTTGCTGGGTCCTCTGACCAGATGCACAGTGTCATAATAACTGTTTATGGTGGTTTTATTAATTTATATTACCAAACGATTGTTCTCTACTGTTCTTCATGGCTGTGTAACTTCTTGCCTGGTATGGTCCTGGTTTGCTCTGCTTGTCATGGCACAATCTTCAGTAGTACCCTTGTTTACTCTCAAGATGTTCCAGTTTGGAGGATAAACCATATGATCACCCTACTAACAGGAGCTGATGAGGAAACTGGCTGACTCTCTTCAATTGAGCAGAATAGAGAGAAAAATCTCAAGCAGGAGCCTTCTGTGGTACCCTGTATTGAGCTCATAACAGTGTTATTCTTGGAGTGTTCCAGGCTGTTTCTGAGCTTCAACAGAGGGGAATTTCAGAGAACAACTTTGGTTATAAACCTGTGGTAGTTTCAACAAATTGTTTCAAACCCTCTGCTATTCTGTGGATCAATTCATAATGAATTAAAAAAAGCATCTCATCATTCATAAGAATGATTCAGCTCTGTTTCATTTCCTTTTGGAATTGCAAAGTTCAGAAGTTTTTCCCAGTGGAATTCTGACAGGTTTGTACTGTGTGAAATTTGGGGATTTCAGATTACAGATTTTAGAAACTGTAGTCTTGGAGCTCCTGACACTCTTAGGTGTCAGACCTGCTCATCTTTGTTCTTGGGAGACTGTGTAATGACCTCCTGTGATGTGCCTAAACACACTGGAGTGGGTATCCACAGGGAACTGGTTCCAGGACCTTTGCAGATACCAAAACCTTGTGGGAAATGGCAGAGTTTTTGCATATAACCTACACACATCTTCCAGTATACTTTAAATCATCTCTTTAGATTGCTAGAGACTTCCCAGGTGGCACAGTGGTAAAGAGACTGACTACCTGCTAATGCAGAAGACACAAGAGGCTTGGGTTTGATCCTTGGGTTGGGAAGATCCCTTGGAGTAGGAAATGGCAACCCCCTCCAGGATTCTTGCCTGAGAAATTCCATGGACAAAGAAGCCTGGTGTGCCACCATCCAAGAGGTCTCAAAAGAGTCAGACTGTACTGAGCACAAACACAGCACAGCATAATACCTGATACAATGTAAATACTACGTAAGTAGTTGTCAATATGGTGTAAATATTATACTGAATGTAAATAGTTACCACCTTGTGGCAAGTTCAAGCGTTTTTTGGGTAAACTTTCTGGAATTTTTCTTCAAATTTTTTCGATTTGAGGTTAGTTGAATCTTCAGATTTGGAACCTGTGGATACAGAGAGAAGACAGAGTGGAATCTTAAAAATTTAAGAAATTTTAGAACTTTGCCCAAAACCAAAAATAATTGTAAGGACACTGCTGGATTCCAGATGGTTCTTTTGACAACACTATTCACTTAGTTATTTTATCATGTGCTTTAGGCAGTAACTTGGGCAGGTGTTGAGTTTGAAAGAATGGCTTCTTACCTTCACCGTTGAGAACTGGGAGAACTGTTTCTTTGTTGAAGTAGTTCACTGGGAGAAGGCATTTGAGGGTCCCTCCAGGGCTAGAATCTTGGTCCCTCCACTTGCAGCTGTAAGGGTTGGATAGCCCCTCACTTGGCTCTTCCTGTGACCTTGAAAATCTTTGCTTTCCCTTTCTGTGAAGATACTGCAGCCTACTTTTGAGCTGAGCTGTAGATTAAAGAGATAAAATGTTAGAGCCTTAGGCCGAAAGGTCCTGGAGCGGTTATTATCTGAGTCATCCCTTCCACTACCCCAAACTCCCCACCCAAACCGGGTTTTGTGGAGGAGGAGCAGTACTGCTGAGTTCACTCCATAACTTAGTTGTTATAACTCTTTCAGTTGCGCTAATTCCCAGGTCACCCTGGGAGAATTTGGATAAGAAAGGAAGGCTGACAGGCCAGGTTGTGTCTTGAGCCCATTCTTCAACATTACCTTATTTAAACCTGAGAGCTTTATTTATGGTTGAAGAAAGTGAATCTCAGAGAGGGTTAGTAACTTGCCCAATGTCACACAGCCAGGTTAACAGGGCCAAAATTTGATGTCAGTTCCTAGATCCCACTGACTCCACAGCTTTCAGGCTAACAAAAGACTGCATATTAAGTCACTTGTGGCATTTGTTAAGATAGATGGTGACACTGAAACGAAAGTAGACTTGCACACTTCTGGTGTATTTGTGCAGAGTACTTAATGCTTTCTTTTGTTTTGTGTTCTTGGTGGCCCATTTAACCCATGTTTTCAAAACAAACATGTAAATGTTGGGTGTGGCCCACTCCAGCCTTTACTAGGGGATCTGCTCCCCCTGCTCGTCATGTTGGGAGGGGACAAGAGTCTCTTCTCCCTTTTAGTGTCAGTCTTCAGAGACTGGGGGTGGGATGAGCCGGGCAGGACCTCTCACCCGGCTCCCTGGACTTCTTTTGTCGTTCAGGGTCTCAGTCGTGTCCGACTCTTCGGGCCCCGTGGACTGCAGCAAACCAGGCTGTCCCTGAGCTTGCCCAGACTCGCGTCCATTGAGTCAGTGATGCCATCCAAACGTTTCATCCTCCGTCAACCCCTTCTCCTCCTGCCTTCGATCTTTTCCAGCATCCCGGTCTTTTCCAATGAGCTGGCTCTTCCCTTCAGGTGGCCAAAGTATTGGAGCTTCAGCTTCAGCATCAGGCCTGCCAGGGAATATTCTGTGTTGATTTCCTTGTTGGGGACGTGGGGGGAGAAGCAGATCTGGTTTGGAGCTCTGGACCTGGACCTGCCAGTTTATCTGGTTTTTCTTTGGAATGTGCTCTGCAGTTGAGCTGCAGAAGCTGGCCCACAGGCAGAGATAGTTAGCCCCCTCTACCACCCTGGAAGCCTGGATGTGGAAATACTCTCATCCTGGGGGTCGAGTTGTTGGGTAGATGACCTTGACTTGACCCCTTGATAGTGGGATTGCTTGGAAACATGGGATATACAGGTGACTCTCTCCCCTCCTCACCAAGGTGACCAGCTGGAAACTGTCTTAGCCTGTGGAATGTGATGGACAGTGGCAGGGGCAGAAGGGAAAAGGGAGTTACCCTCTCCGTTCAGTTTTCTTGTTCAGTCGCTAAGCTGGGCCCGACTCATTGCAACCCCATGAACTGGAGCACGCCAGGCTTCCCTGTCCTTCACTGCTTCCCAGAGTTTGCTCAAACACATGTCTGTTGAGTCGGTGACGCCATCCAACCGTCTCATTGTCTGTCGTCCCCTTCTCCTCTTGCCTTCGATCTTTCCCAGCATCAGGGTCTTTTTCTAATGAGTCGGCTCTTCCTATCAGGTGGCTGAAGTTTCCTTTAGAACTGACTAGTTTGGATCTCCTTCCAGTCCATGGAGTCCAAGTGGTCCAAGCCCTTAATAAA
Organism: Oreotragus oreotragus; assembly: GCA_006410675.1. Lineage (NCBI taxonomy): Eukaryota > Metazoa > Chordata > Mammalia > Artiodactyla > Bovidae > Oreotragus > Oreotragus oreotragus. The sequence goes on from SJYX01002596.1 coordinate 204,009, forward strand.
TCAGGTCCCTGAAATAGATAATAAGGACTTTGAAATGGGATTGCTAGTGGGGTTGCTACCCATCTTTGATATCTTGATTGGCTTTTAGTCCAAGGTTATGGGATGGTTATGGGATGGTTGATACTGTCTTACTTTTGTTCACCTAATTCTGGTAACTGAATTAGACTAGATTCTGGGCTAAAAGGGGTCTGGGCCACTGATGGCCAAGACTTGTGCTCCCGTCTTCCCCTTCTTCCCTGTGCTGGTTTCCCACTTCTTAGAGCTGTCCTATACCCAGTGCCTTTTGGGTGCTTCTGCTCTTGGCTCTTTTGGTGTTTCCCTGACTTGGTGTAGATCTCACTAGCACTTTATGTATTTTGCAACATAGCCTAAAAGCATGGCTTTGAAGTCAGACCCAGTCCCAGTTATGCTCATTGGCTATAGGTCTTGGGGAAGATGATTTAATCTCTCTGGGCCTCTGTCTCTTTATCTGAAAAATGAAAATATTAAGATAAAGTGAAATATGACAGAATGTGACGAACAGCCCACAGTGGGCTTCTCCACGGGTTGTCCCAACCCATGCTGACGTTTCCTGCTTCCTCTGCCTCCAGGTCCTGGTCCAAGGCCTGAGGGTTTTGTCCAGAGCACCAGTCTGACAGACGCTCATTTACTTGCTTTTCCATCTTCCTCCTCTGGGTTTAGTTTTAAGCTTTTTTCCAGCTTCTCTTCTTGCTGGATTTCCTGCTCTGTTTTTCTCTCTTCAGACGGTTTCCCTTTTGCTTTCATATTTTCACACACGCACAGAGAGACACAAGACATGCTGTCCAGTTTCTTCACCCTTTCTCTTTTGCTGTTATCATTTTGAAATCTTAAGGAGACTGTCCTTTCAGTTTCCTAGGTTTCACCAAAAATGGTCAGCAGCAGAGCACCACTTCTTGATTTTGCTGCCTTTTACACTGGAGAGCATTGGATCTCTTGGCTTAGAGAGTTACTGGCACTCTTAAGAGTTACTGTTTTGAAAAGGCTTAACTCATTCTGACTCTCATTATGTTTATGAATTTGTGGAATTACACACATTTCTTCCGCTTACCTGTTTGCTCTTGGGCAGCCTCTTTATTCTTTTTGAACCCCAGTTTCTCGCTTGCAAAATGGACATGCTGGTGCCTTTCTCATGGGTTATAGTGAGAGTTAGCTGAGGGTTTGCATGTTGCCTGGCAGAATGTACCATTAAAGTTATCTGCTGATTATAGTTATGGCTGTGATTACCATCACCTGGTGGCTAAGAATTAAGAGTGCCAAGTATCTCTTCCTTTGGCACCTTTCTCTTATTTTGAAGGAGAAAGACAGGAACAGTATCTTATTATTTTTATTATTTAGATTTTCAAAATTTTTAATGTGAAAACTTGAGTAGAGGGCAGTGAATCACCCTGGACCATCATCACTTAGCAACAGTTATCAACCCATGACCATTCTTGTTTCTTTCAAATCCCAGCATCCTCTCCCAATATTATTTTGAAACAATCCCAAAATGTCATACCATGTTATTTGTGAAGTTTTCAGTATATATTTTTAAAAGTGTGACTTTTAAAGAAAGACCAACTGTTGGTGTTTAAGAAACACCACTTCCCTGCTGGTCCAGTAGCTAATACTCCACAGTCCCAATGCAGCGGGCCTGGGTTCAATTCCTATTCAGGGAACTGGATCCCACATGCCACAGTGAAGACCTAGCGGTCAAATAAATTAAAAGAAAAACAAAACTGCAATATCATCACACTAACATTTTAATCATGATTACTTAATATGAAATGTCTAGTGAGGCTTTAGATTTCCTTGTTCGACCCATCAGTGTTTTCCCATAGTTGGTTTGTTTAAATCAGGGTCCAGACAGAATGGAAGGTTATCTTTAGTTGTTCTGTTTCTTAAAACTCTTTAAAGATTGTGTCCCTCTTTTTTCACCCTTTACAGGTGATTTGTTAGAAAAGCCTTGTTTCTCTTGTAGAGTTTGTCTCATTCTGGAATATGCAGTTGCATTCTCTTGGTGGTATTTATCCTGCTCCACTGTCCTCAGTCTCTCCTATAAATGGGAATTTAGACCTAGAAACTTGATCTGTTTCAGGCTCAAGGTTTTGGGGTTTTTTTGTTTTTTATGACCCGAATATTTCATAACTAGTAATCCACCAGGAGGCACATGATATCCAGTTGTCTCTTTCTTTGTGATGTTAGACACTGATTTATGACCTGTGCCTGTATCTGTTGTTTCACACGGGCTTTGTAAACTGATCATATTCCAGTCCTCTTGTTCCTACTTCATTTATCAGCCAAAATTCTCTCATGGAAATGTTCTGTCATCAGTTGTTTGGTTAATCTGGCATATGGTTGTACAGAAAAAGCAGGTATGTGGTTTTCTTTTTTTGTTTCTTTTAATATCATTATGCAATTGTAGATTTTACCTTATGGGATGCTTTGACTCCATTGTAGCTTCCTCTTGCATGCATGGTGATACTGTTGGGGTCAGTTTACAGCCCCCTTGGACTGTAGCCCACCAGGCTCGTCTGTCCATGAGATCCTCCAGTCAAGAGTACTGGGGTGGGTTGCCATGCCCTCCTCCAGGGGATCTTCCTGATGCAGGGATTGAACCCATGTCTCCTGCATTGCAGGCAGATTCTTTACTGCTGATCCACCGGGGAAGGCCAGTTTCCTCTTACTGATGCTTGCATTATAAAGTCTTTGGGCCGGGGGGAGTATCTTTTAGTTGGCTCCTGTGTCCTTTTGATGTGACCCTTACAGTTTTTGAGAGCAGCTTCCTTGCTGGCCTGTGTCTTCTTGTGTATTCTTGGATTTAGAGTGAACCAGATTCTGCAGAACTTTGACCCCTTTTGGTAGGAAAAGCTATTTCAGAGCCACATCTTGGGTAGGGTCTCTGTTACCCCCCATCCCCCTTCAGAAATGGATCCCAGCTACTGTGTCAGCTTGTTGACTCATGGTAAGAACTTTCTTTGCACATTTATCTCATGCTTGGCTCCTTTGGCTCTCATTCTGCATTTCTGCGCTTAGACTTGTCATCTTGTCCTTTTCTCCCTTAAGAAAAAGACCAAACTGAAAAATTCCCCCAGGACAGCTCATGGTTTGACTCTCATGTTGAAGGCCAGAGCTCACATTAATTTAGGCTTCACAGGAGACTTTAATCATTGCCTTCAGTCCTATCTCCCTGATGGTTTGTTCTGCACCTTGTTTAAATAACCAGAAGGTGAGAGATTCCTTGTCTTATTACCACTCTGAGCCATTCAGACTGCAGGCTATATTTTGATGGTATTGTCAGGGTCAATTTTACTGCCTGTGTTTGAATAAATACTTGTTGAATTAAGTTTTATACTTTTCTCTTCTAAAATATTTAAAACAGAATATATTTAATCTCTCACTCATTTAAAGAATTTATCACTAATACATTGTTTTTATGAGCTAAAAAATTTTAAAGCTCTGTAGTTTCAGGCAGATTTGTTTGTTGGAGTCCTAGATGGAACACTGCTGTTGTTGGAATAGCTGCCGTTGTTGGAATACAGTAGTAAGGCTTTAAGTCTAAAATGAGTGTTTTTTTGTTTCATGAGTCTCCTGTTAGACTTATTTGTAGTTAATTTCTATCTTTCTCTCTGGCATTTCTATCTTTTAGTAATTCTATCTGTAATTCTGTTACTAATTTAGTAATTTCTCTCTGGCATTTTGGAAATTGTTTGATGCCCGAGGCGGGTGCAGCACAGAACATGCACTTTGGCTGGGAAAAAAGAAATCTCATTTTTAAATACATCTACAGTGCTCTCTTCAGAGGTTCCATTTAGGCCTGGAGTTTCAGCTTCAGTAATACTTTTTTTGTTGGTGGTGAAACAAAGCCGTATGCGTTCACAGTCCAGACAACACAACCTCATAGCAAAGTGACTAGCACCGAAATTATCATTCATGACATCCTAGGAAATTAACCAGCATCCTGTCCTGTGAAATTTTGGATACTCATTTAACATCTCGCCCCACCGCAACTCCTTCCCACCACCTTCCCCCTCCTTCGCCCCCAACCCACTCCCTGCCCCCACCTCCCCCTTTTTTTAAAGCACCAATCTTCATTTAATGGTTAGTCTGTATTAAGTACAGTAGAGTAGGGGCTTATTCCCTTCCTCTTCCTCCAGGGATACACAGAGAGGGCGAAGGGTCTTGTAATTCACAGGCAGGCCTCTGTGCCCTGAGGTTAAACTGGTTTCACAAAGGGAATTTTCTCTATGGTCCTGTGGCTTCCTAGCACAGTGCAGGCTTCAGGAGGCAAGTGGTAAAAGCTACCAAAGAAAAAGCTGGACTGGAGCCACTGACGTCATGTCAGTAAATCTGCTGGAGGAGCCCAGCTGGGTAGTGCCTGCCAGGCAGCCCTTGCACTTTGGCCTTGCCTGGTCAACTGGTCTTACTGCTTCTTCCATCCCTGCACCCTCCCCTTCCCCCACAGCACTCCATCCCCCCACCCCTTCCTCCCTTTCTCCCATTTTTGTTTTTTTT